>JASFXZ010000022.1:154953-499275 GCA_032209605.1 Mactromeris polynyma | reverse complement strand
TGTCCCTTACATATTGTGTAAATGTGTTTGATTGTGTACTTTCAGCCAAGATTTCATCTCGACCAGGCTGCACAGGCAGATGTGACGGTTATATCCTCGAAGGCAAAGAACTGGAATTTTACATCAGAAAAATGAAAACAAAGAAGGGGAAATAAACTGTGAAATATCTGTACAGTGTGAAAATAAAAAAGAGACAAACAAATTGTGTATTTGTTAATTTTCTTATTTAATGCTGTCTAGACAATTACTGTGCAATGTATTCTACATTGGACAGTTCTGGTCTCCATATTACTTATACTGGTACCAGTCAAGTATCGTGACAATGTTCTCACTTTGCTTCATATTTATCAGGAGCCAGTCTGGTAAGCTCAGTTGAATGAGCTCTCCACTGCTAATGGTCAGGTCCCAAGTTCACACCCCAGTGTTTCTTTTCACTTCTAGGGGAATGGTGGCGGGGCCCTTAAATAGGGGAAAATAGCGTTGTGAGGGGAAAATAGGGTGAAAATAATGTGCATTTAAAGTATACATTTATATGTCTATATTCACTACACTTCTTTGTTGCAGTGATGTAAACATGTAAATATGCTAACAGATTGGTTAGTCTCATTACAGGTCAATGTTTCTATCTTTCTGACTAAAAATATCAACAATACTGGCAACATATCTCCAATTTAAAAAAAAAGCTGTAGGAGGGGAATTTTTACTGAGAAAAGGGGAAAAAAACATACTTTTGAGTGAGGGGAATGGGTCCGAATTTCGGCCCCAAAAAAAACACTGCACCCTTGTTCACTAAATTACCTCTACCTAATTAGCTCAATTGGACCATCACCAGGGATTGGCTCGATTCCCAAGGCAGGTCATGACATTTGGCTAGAGCTGTTTGTCCATGGACTATTGCAGAGAATTTGTTGGCTGCTCACAGGACAAGCTAGTACTGGTTTATAATTATTAACAGGAAAACTGGTTAGGTCAACTGACATAACTTACAAAATGGGGTTTAACCCTATGATTTATAAAGGAATCGGCAATCACATCTTGTCATGTTATGAAATGGTGATACTGCAACTAAATACGTTCTAGCCACAACCCGGTATTCTCGAGGCATTACAGCTACACAGAGGATATGAAGACCGACTACCATGCTTGCTTGCCACTTGTATTTTTGAGGGCAAAATGGAAGTATATTGTTAACCACAGAAATGAGCTGTTGTCAAATCTTGCAACCAAAATACAGCCGAGTCCATTTAACTTGTGCAGCATGACCAATGTTGGGCTGTTTAAACCGCAGGAGATTGTCACAAGTTATCTCCCTTGATCCCTTCTACAGTTGAGACTCTTGTACTGTATATAATTATACTACATACTGGGATAGAACTCGTGTGACCATCTCCTGTGGGTTAAACATCTAGCATGTATTGCTTGCTCTTGAGATGAGACCGTAAATCACCCAATATGTTGATAACATGGAAGGATAAGTGGAATGTCTGTAGAGACAAAGGTAATCCCTACCTTCAAAAAGAAGATCTTTGGTCGTCATTAGTTGACTGTATTGAAATATTAATCAGATTTGACGGACAACAAATAGAACACATGGTATGAAGATGAGAAATCAATTTAATAACATTATTCATATACATTGTGTACAATTTCCACACTTATATACACAACACTGCAAGTAGTTTAATACATGGTTCATCATAGAAACAAATCGCAAATAGAAAAAATACTACACCTACGGAATACAATTTGTAAATGCCAACATTATTTGGACACCAACACTATTAAAAACAATACTAACTTGGTGTTACTGCCAATAGAAAACATTCATCATTCAAGCAAGACAATCGTACCAGAAGTTAGTCGAACTTAAGGCAAACTTAAGTATTCTTATCTTGATCAAATTCGATACAAGACTGGTAAAACGATCTACCCTTAAGAGTCTTCATATAGGTAACAAATTCATGATGGTGTAACATTGTTACAGTGAAGAATACACGTCAATAGACACCTGCTGCTTGCTTTAAACCATTAACTAATAATCCAAACTTGAACTTTCTACAATTTTATTTTAATGATTCTTTATATTTAGACAGCATCTCAACTAAATACATTTTGCGGGACGCTTAAATGTGTTCAAGGGATGTCAAGATCCCCGATTTGAATTTGTTACCAAAATATAAACATGTATTTTACACCACAAATGTCATAATACATTGTAGCTAGCTTAGGTATAAAGACTCGTATATGGAATAGGACAGGTACACCACAATGTTTTCTTAACAAATTTTCACACAGGCCTTTACTGTGTAGAATGGTTCGAGTCGTATTTTAAACACAATAACATCCCTGACATAGAAATCAATCTACAACAGTCGTATAACAACTATAATAAACAATAACTGATCTGTTAATTGTTACAAAGATTTGTTGTCTCTATAATCACATTACAAACACAAAGGCCAAACTGTCATAAATTACGCCTGTCAAAGTAAAGTATTATAAGAAGTAAATGCTCATAATATTGTGACTAAGTTGGTGAGGATTGGACAGTCTTTCCAAAAAGTGTTGAAAATGAAAGAAAATTTTCAGTAATTAAAGGGCCATATCTAAGAAAGAATGGGGCAATCTGCCTGGTTATCTAACTATACATATATTAGTCTCCAAAACTAAGTAATATTGCGGAAGGTTGGAACAGAATTATTTGTGTTCGAGAATGGATGAATTTGAAAGACGCCTTCCGCCAGTCTGTCAAAGGTGTTCCCAAAATACATCCCGTCCAGTGCAGGGTGTGCGAAATGCATGTTCCTATACACAACACTGATAAAGCAACGACTAGAAAATAACGTACCAAATCACACTCGGAGAAACAAAATTGTAAAAAAAAACGATCATCTACAAAAATATAGACACACCTAGGCACATATATATACATGTACATGTACATACATACAAAAAGAAGTCAACAAAACAAAACGAAAGAAAGACTTCTTCATTCACAATTATGTCTATAATATACTTGAATAACATTATACAATAATTAGTATTTACTTACAGAAAACTGTACATATAATAACATATATAACTCAAAATACCTAGCCTATCTTTCAGGTCAAACCATGAAGACTGATTTCTAGTAATAACAAGAACGTACAAAACAAGATTCCCATCATGACATACCTGACCTTGAAAGTATTTTTAAACACAAATATTCTGTATAATATGACCATGTCTTGTAACTAAAATTGTGAACTAACAACAAAAATTACTAATGAAAGTGTTTGTCGTGACCTTACTGATGGTTCATACAATCAATGGTTACATGAAACTGTAAGTAGTATCTTAAAACATCAACTAACAAATAAAATATGTAAAAAGGTCACAGCATTTAATAGAAAAAATGTTACGAAAATAATTGCAGTGATATTTCGTGGATCTCACACAATCTCAATAACTCTATGTTGTACATTCATTGGTCTTTGTTTACAATAAGATTTAACAATGTAGCAAACAATATAACTTTGTTAACTTATCTGATCTGCATTACGTATTGTTTTCCTTATATTCATTAACAAAATATACCTACTGGGAAGGTGTTTATTTTTCCGACTATTTGTTACTACGGAAACTATATAATAATCTCACAACAATCACAAGTTAAGAATGAGCTTCCCTTTCCCAGATATATTTCAAGAAGTCGAGCACGAAAGGAAGTTTTCTCTTCCCATCCAGTATCAACTTTCTATAATATATCACCAGTATAATGTAGAACAGTGACAGCGAGTGTACATTGAACAGTTTTCCAAGTATGGCCCTCCACATGCCATAGTGTGGTAGTTGTCATTTACTTCGAAAAAACCAAAATACGAACTTCATCATCAAGTAGCCGAAAGCAGCTGTGTATAAAAGCTTCTCTTTTGTAGCTTGTGCATCTTGTTGTTTCTCCAATGTAGCAATACGTCGGCTAATGGTGGACAACTGAAAAAAATATCCTTGGTTAAAGTAAATAAACAAAGCTTCAAAGCATTCAAATTGAAGAAAATTAAGCACTTTGATGCTGTTGAAATATCGAGTAATCACAAGATAAATGAATATAACACTTATAATAAGTCAATGAAATCAATGTTTTACAAGCATAATATAAAGGTGAAGTATTTTCTATGATCGACAACAAATATTTTTTGAAACATTTTTAAGGTAACATGCATTTTTAATCACCTTAAAAAAGGATTCTCCGTACCATTGAAATTCATTTTGAAAAGGTGCAGATTTCAAGAAGGGCTAGTTTAAGCCACTCAATTAAACCACAATCACAATACTATTTCACTGATAGATTGTCCCACTTCCAACAAGGCATTTGTGTAAGCAAAGATGCATTACTCAGACACATTAACCTAATCCTCCCAACATCTATTAACATCATTTCATAGCAGGCTAATGTGCTAAATTTTGTTTTGGCCTTCATTCTTGTAATCAAAGACAAGATTGATAGTGTATGATTTGTTCACTGAAATTGATATATTTGGAGCATTCCCTGAGTACTCAATACATGTAAATTCATACACAGAGGTCAGGATAAGGTAAATTGTGCGCACTATAAAAAAGCAAAACCTGATGAAAAAAGTACCAGCATTATTCAAGAGTATTAAAAGCTTCACTGGCACACTAGCCGTACTGGTTCAGCTTTGCATGATAGCCCATTTTATGATCTGTTATTTTATATTTTCAATCCATTTTAACCCTATCCAAATTTGTATATTAATGTGTAGAAAACTTTGACTTCCAAAATTTGAAAAACTCACAAATATTGTTTAAACATGTGACATGATACATTAATCTTGATGAATATACTTCAAATGAATTGAATATAATGCTTATGTTTAACTGTAGATCCTAAACTCCTCAAAGATTCTAAAACCAAGCAAGCCACAAACACAGGAATAAACAAGAGATGTTTGTAAAACATTATGCCCCCCTGTGACCTTGACCTTTGACCCCAAAATCAATAGGGTTCCTCTGCTACCCAAGATGAATGTGTGGAATAAGTTTGAGGATAATAGGACAAGAGGTTCTTGAGTTATTGATTGGAAACGAAAAGGTTACAGACAGACCGACAAGTGCAAACCAATATGCCCACTCTTCTTCGAACGGGGGCATAAAATCTGAACTTTTACCTTATACTGTATACTAAAAGTTTACTTCAAATCTTACCTGTATGCGTAATTGTGCCGGTCCTTCTTCAACCATCATTAAAGAATCAGAATTAGACAATGGTGAAAATTCTTCCCTTGCAACAACAGTCCTGCAAAAATGTTACAAAGAAATGCAGTTGTTGAACGTAAAAGCCCCAAAATGGTGTATTGATCAACTAGGGATCTCAATCTTGTCGGTAACCAACTGTCATGAACAATTCTGTCAGACAGTTAAAAATTCTAATTGTTAGGACACAAAATGGAAAGACAGACATTCAAACATTTATGGTTTAGGTGTTTTTCATACCGAAAACAGAACAAAGAAGCCCCTTAATCTAATGTCAGTAACCTATAAACCCTTAATGTTTGCCCAGACGGAGGGATGGACAGACAGATGTCACCCCTTGTGTACCAAAAAAACATATTAAATCAACGAAACAAGAAAAGTACCTATTAGGAACACTGCCATTACTACGATTGTTTTGTTTATCTCCACTGCCTTGCTCTTCTTCAAGGGAGGGGAACTGCTCATCCAGAGTTAATGTTCTTGGTGGTGTCTGTAAGCCCACAGCTTCATGAAAGTTTGATGTAGTTAATCCATCATCAAAATTTAGCGGTCGCATTTCAGGTTTCGTTCCTATATGTTCTCCCCCACCTGAAATTCATACATCAACAAATTTTCAATACAAATAAATTACATTAAATACTCAGTACAAGTGTATTTAACTTCATTTCATATTCCAGGTTTCGTGCAAACTACTGTAATTGCCCCTTTACCAGTTTGACTCCCCGACCCTTGATATAACATACAATTTACATGAAAATTCAATACTATAAAACTTGGGGAGATCTTTCAGACATTTTATCAATAGTGAAAACATTCTGCACAAACTACAACAGCAGCATCTTCCAAAACAGATATTGATAATACTTAAAATCAAAACAATTTTAGCAATTTCTGTATTGAGACTACATCGCATGCATCTTAACACCGATAAAATGAGTAATACTCACATGAAATAATTGTTAATCATAAGACCCTAACCTATAAAAATATGTCTCTCCTGTAACACGCTGTCAGAAAACAATTGCATCTGTATGTAAGGACTTCACATATCTATAACATTTCAATACATTTGAATAGGGATAGAAACCAATACATACTGCATGTATATATCTGAGTCTTCTGACTTTTTGGCTGAATTTTTTAGTCCAAGTATAATACCTGCAAGCAGAATTCTTTCTGGAACATTCATGTCATGAACTCTCACAGATTCTTCCCTGTCTCCCCAGCCAGCACTTCGACGTGAGTTAAAGTCATTATCTCCATTTAAAGCCCGAATCGAATCTGGAACCTGCATCTTATTACTTATAGCAGAGATGAATTCAGGATCATAACTTCTCGACTGCATATCACTGTAATCTGATGGAAGACTGGACACTATACTTCTTCTATTACTTAGCTGAAAGGTGAAGTCATACAAGTTAGTTTGATAACTTAATCTGAGACACGTTTTTCAGCGCAGCCAAATTATTGTGCTCGCTTTTGCTACATGATTACATAAGTCACAGTGGTCCGTAAGCCAATCAAATCTGAAGTTAAATGTGGAAGCAAATTTTGAACAGCCAACTTCATTTGTAAACAATCAACAAATAGGGATTAAGACGCTTTTACAATGAATTCCACACTATGCCAATTATTTTTCCCCCAGAACCATTCGTTTGTGGAACACCCTCCCCCAGCATATACAGTCCAGCCCCAGTTTAAGTGTTTTTGCTGAGCGGCTGGCCACTGTACCACTTATTTAAATTGTGTCTGATTTTTACCAATTTTTAACATTTGCACTTGTCTTTTTATTCTTTTAACTTCCACAACACGAGAATAAATCTCTTTTAATCTACTGTCACCTGACTTGCGCCTCCAAGTTATAATCTAATATTTAATTGTTGGGAGAAATACGTCTAATACCACACCACTACATTCCTTCCCCTTCCGGCATTTGAGACTCAACCACCATGGGCTGTCAAACACCACTGCCAACATTGAAGTAAATCGAAGGGGAAAAGTGCAACCGATGTGGGGCTCGAACCCACGACCCCTTAACACTAGAAGTTGAACGGCGCTATACCGACTGAGCTAACCAGACGGCCATCTAACTCCTCCCCCTTCCGGCATTTGAGACTCAACCACCATGGGCCGTCAAACACCCTTGCCACTAGTCCTACAAATATAACTCCTACATTTGTATTCTTCACATTTTACCTTCATTTTGATGATATTTTACGTTTTCAGTCAAATGCGGAGTCATATGGGATATTGTCATTTTCCCATAGCACTTTTTATATAGGGGCCAATCGAAACTTGGTCGGGACAATTTTATGCATATAAAATCAAATATTTCATTAATAAAACTTATGACACATTAATAAATAATCAACTATGGTACAGTTGCAACAAAAACTATGAATGAAACACTCGCCTTGATAATGCAAATTGAGTTTAAATCCAATGGGTAGACGAGTAAACCGCTCTATGTAATGGCGGACGGTGACATACAGCGTGTTGTTTACATCGTGATAATTACCATTTTTTGCCGTTTTCATTGGTGTTATGCATGCAAATAAATCAGTTTTTGGCAGCATTTGACATATCTATCCGAAAAACATGTGGTAAAACAATATAATCCAAGTGTTGAAATTTGAGCTGCTACGCGCTTTTGACGAGATGCTTTTAGACTACATGCTCGACAATGAAGGTAAAATTTAACTTTTAGACTACATGCTCGACAATGAAGGTAAAATTTAACTTTTAGACTACATGCTCGACAATGAAGGTAAAATTTAACTTTTAGACTACATGCTCGACAATGAAGGTAAAATTTAACTTTTAGACTACATGCTCGACAATGAAGGTAAAATTTAACTTTTAGACTACATGCTCGACAATGAAGGTAAAATTTAACTTTTAGACTACATGCTCGACAATGAAGGTAAAATTTAACTTTTAGACTACATGCTCGACAATGAAGGTAAAATTTAACTTTTAGACTACATGCTCGACAATGAAGGTAAAATTTAACTTTTAGACTACATGCTCGACAATGAAGGTAAAATTTAACTTTTAGACTACATGCTCGACAATGAAGGTAAAATTTAACTTTTAGACTACATGCTCGACAATGAAGGTAAAATTTAAAGATAAAAAAAACAAATACTGAAAAATGAAGGTAAACGTGAAGCATCTAGCATGGTTGTCTAATTGTTTGCCAACATTGAAGTAGACCGACCCCCTAAACACTAGTACCGACTGAGCTAACCGGTCGACCGTCTAATCCCATACCACTACAAGGGGAAAAGGACCCGTACCCGCTACGACAATGATCAAATGTCCGTTCACATCAAAACTCTCCCCACCCACGTCTCATCAACACTGGTTTTTGACAATAAAAAAATGGGGATGATGACAATAGACAACTTTCACTTTACAGTATAGAAAAGTCATACTTTCTCCGTATTCTCATCCATTTTATGAACGTTTGTGTGAATCAGTGATTTAATTGAGAAGAAAATCGTCTTTCTTCATTAATTTTCGATCCTAACATTTCGTTTCCGGTTTAATGCGGAATGCTACTGACATTATAGTAGACAATGCTAAATGCCGTATTGAACCTGTTTACCAACTGCTGCTTGCAAATAATTCACTAGTTTTTCAAAGGTTGTTTTGAATTCAGACATTGTATCATTTAATTATTTGCGATAACGCATTTTCTTTTTTAAAAGGACATCCGTCGGTGTCTGTTGTTTGTTTTTGGAAAAAAGGTGTTTTAGACAAGACCCCTTGCAAGTTCAAAGGGCGCGAACGATTGATTTCAAGACCGACCAGTTTCCGGCAGGTACAAAAATCATGTTTGAATGTTCATTTGGCTCTACAATGCAGTAATAGTCATAAGTGTTTGTAAATATGAGGTATTTAATCTGTACCATAAAACTGACGATTAATTAAGCTGTACGGGAAGTACAAAGCCAAGTTTCAAACCTAGCATAGGTCGCACTGTTCCGAATGAAAATTAATCACGTGGTTAATAAATGGCCGCCGTTATTTTAAACCGTTCAACCATCGCACAGAAATTTAGTGCAGGCCCGCAGCTCTAGGCAAACTTAAACCGAGGCAATAAAGGCTGCGGGTCTGGGGTCCTCCCCCGGGGGGAAATGCGTATAGGACTTTATTAGACTTCCAATATATATATATGCATTTAGAAGTAGATTCATGTTTCATGCAATTCTTCCTGCATTCAATTTATCTACTTATTCATATTATTTTGGTTGCTTTGGAAATTTTAACCGAGGCTCCTGCCTCGGTGTGCCTCAGCGCAGCTACGGACCTGTAGTGTCCTGGTTTTTGGTTCGATGGACTATAGTTTTCTATTAAATATTTTCGTGGATAAAGAAAGACGCAAATGATGTAGATCTAGATCTGTCTGTAACAATTAAATATTTAGATATATCTGGGACCAATATATTATATACTAGGACCAATATTGGTCCCAAGAAATATCTAGATAGATCTGTATGCTCTAGAAATGTACACATGCCTTATATTATATATATACAGGCCCAGTACATTTTCATATTTTCGCATTTTCATGTCCATCTAGGCCAACATTTGCATCATTTTAGTCATACATGTAGGCCTTTGTAGGTCTGTTATTGGCTATAACTGTAATCCACAATGCTTAGATAGGCCTAAGTAGATAGGCATATTCTATAGACACTGACGTATAGTTAATGTATTTATTTTCTGTTGATTATGGTCTAAATTTAAAATTATAAAAATATGTTGATCAAGGAGATATAGAGCTTGCACTGTTCACAATGAACTGCCAGATATGGAGTTTGGAGAAGTATGCGAGAATGACGTCGGAACCTGTTACACCAACCGTCTCCAAGGATGGATGGCAGGTCAGTGAAGATTACATATGAATCGAAAAGCTCTTTATTATAAACAATGATAATAAGTTATTGTGTGCTTGGTTGTAAAAATTTAGAATCGAAGCAGTACAATGATGAATCATGTCCGCCCCAGAAACGTCTGAAATCGCCGAATCGCGATTTTTTTACACGCGAAAATATCCATAGCAGTTATACAGTAAAACTCTGTGAAGCATTTTATATTTCTGTACTTTTATGTAGCTAAGATGCAACAAACAAACAGTTGTGTTTACTGCTATTTTCGCGTTACTTGCGGTAGATTGCGGTATTTTCACAACAAGACATACATTGAAACAATTTGGCATAATAGGCAAAATACGGAAAAGAAATGGTAGGGGAGACCGGGGCACAATGTTACACGGGGTAAAGTGTTACGTTTAAATTTTCAAACAAATGACGTTTTTTATTACATCATAACCATTGTAGTTTAAAGTACTTTTGGTGTAGCCATTTTATCCGATCGGTCGTGGACATTTCCAGTCGATAATAAAGTATCAGTGATAAGTCAACGCATATCCGGACATGAAAGTAAATTTTCATGAATTTGGAAAACATCGATTTCCTTTAAATTCATGACTTTGCTGATAATTTAGCATATATGTTACATTAGGGTACGTTATAGGCATGGCGTCGCAGAATGAATCGTGATCCGGTCTACCTTAGTTATTACCCAAGGACGTTTGTATTTCCATCATATAGTTAGGGGCAATGTGTTACATGATACCCGGGGCATAGTGTTACAATGTAACACTATGCCCCGTGTACATGCCAACATATATCTAGCTACAGAAAACTACCACTGAATATTTGTAAACTTACGTTTAGTATGTTTTACTGTTGATAACGCATAGATCTACATTTAACTTAACATTTATCATTTTTAAATAGAGATCTCAAGTACAAATAATTAGATCGAGTAGATCTGTAAATTATTGTCTTTGTAGCATGGTTCGAAACTAAAAAAGAACAACACCGCCACGAACGTTCATGCAGATGTCATTAAAGGGGGATTTAACGATGTAGTATATATGGACAAAGTATCCGATCAGTTGCCAAACATATTAAAATTAACCCTATGACATGGTGTTGATACATCAAAAAGCAAATAAATCTGGAACTGACAACATGTTGCAAAGTTATCTAAAAACTGCACGTAACGTGTATTTTGGTCTGAGCCCCTATGAATTCCGTGTCTTAGCCTTTCTCATCCGGGATTGGGACTGTATATGGCGGAGATACAGAACATGTGTGATATGTTTAAAAAACTGATAGTGTTAACATGATGATGATTTGGTTTATATTTAACTGATGGCGATATACTTCACCGGATGTTGGTACAGTTTGTATCATGTTGGTACCAGTTTACGTGCTGTTAGTACAGCCAACCTGATGTTGATACAGTTTATTTCATGTTGGTACAGCTTATGTGATGTTGGTACAGCTTACCTGCTCTTGGCACAGCTTACCTGCTCTTGGTACAGACTATGTCATGTTGGTACAGCTTACCTGATTTTGGTACAGCTTACCTGATGTTGGTACAGCTTACCTGATGTTGGTACAGCTTACCTGCTCTTGGTACAGTTTATGTAATATAGGTACTGCTTACCTGATGTTAGTTCAGTTTATGTCATGTTGGTACATCTTATGTCATGTTGGCACAGCTTATGTACTGTTGATACATCTTATGTCATGTTGGTACAGCTTATGTCATGTTCGTACTGCTTATGTACTGTTGATACATCTTATGTCATGTTAGTACAGCTTATGTCATGTTCGTACAGCTTATGTACTGTTGATACATCTTATGTCATGTTGGTACAGCTTATGTCATGTTCGTACAGCTTATGTACTGTTGATTCATCATATGTCATGTTAGTACAGCTTATGTCATGTTGGTACAGCTTATTTGCTGTTGATACAGCTTATGTCATGTTGGTACAGCGAGTGTCATGTTGATACAGTTTATGTCATGTTGGTACAGCTTATGTGCTGTTGATACAGCTTATGTCATGTTGGTACAGCGAGTGTCATGCTGGTTCAGCTTATGTGCTGTTGATACAGCTTATGTCATGTTGGTACAGCGAGTGTCATGTTGGTTCAGCTTATGTGCTGTTGATACAGCTTATGTCATGTTGGCACAGCTTATGTCTTGTTTGTACAGCTTACCTGGTGTTGGTACGGCTTACCTTATGTTGAAACAGTTTATGGCATGTGAGTTCAGCTTACCTCATGTTGGAACAGCTTACATGGTTCGTCTGTGGTCATAGGAGATGTGTTTTGCTTTGTTGATACATTGAACTGTACTATCATATGCACTCAGTTTTATTTATTGTCATTAGTTACATTACGTTTTTGTTGAAAATTGAATATATTTATAGTGTAACATTTTGCCCCAAGGACTGTAACACTTTGCCCCAAATCTTGGGGCAAAGTGTTACATATACTCGACAATTTCAACGAGTTCTAAATTGTAAATAAGTACATGTAGTTTATTTATGTTATTTAATACATTTTATGATTAAATTTTCGTTAATTATTATAGAAACCTTAGTTACATTGTTGTAAACGAGTTTATATTATCTACAATTTAAAAACTTTGAAAAATGTAACACTTCGCCCCGGTCTCCCCTATTGTCATCATTAATTAACTGAGAAATATTGAACGAAGAAACTGAACACAAGAGAAAATCGAAGTAAGATTTTCTTCCGTTATGTTGTTTCGTTAGTACCGTGAAAATACAAGCAAACCTTGTACTAGAGTAATTAGGCCTACGTATCAGAATTACCATTTCTGATTATTAACCCCGAAGTTCTTATCTAAAAGTTTTATGTTTTAGCATTTTACGAACCAATCAGAGAAGTTGGATCTAACCATCACGTCTACACATCAATTTATGATACATCATGGACGGAAACAAATGGTAAGTCACGTCTATCTTAAAACGCCGTGCATACTTTTCATTTTCATCCATGGACGTGGCATTGCAAAAGACGTACGTTCGTGAATATGTTAGTTAACTGTGATGCATGTCCAGAGTGCGTGTTAAAAACGACGTAAAATGTTTATTATATTTGGCCGTTTTAGAGGAAAATCTAATTTTGTACATACGGGTTCGAGACGAAATGCTAGACTCAGTCTACCAGCTTAAAAAACATACATATTTAGGGACACGCAAAATAAGCAATATACCCGTATAGATGTGCATACCGGTACTTTCAGATGAGTTTGTCCCTAGCGTCAGCATCTGAGACCATCAAAGGAGTGAGTTTGGGAGACAGTCTGATGGTAGTGTATAAAGTTCATGACCGGTCCCACAGATTTCGAGTCAAATTTTCATCCACGCCGACTGAATCTGGTGAAGTACGTTGCTGCGCATGCGTCAATAAACTGAGCCAGTATTTCACTATTAAGTTTTCAGACACCTCTGTCACTGGAACAAGTTCACAACAGGTGATGTAAAACTATGAGACCATTTTGATTTAAAAATACTGACAAGATCAACTTTGAATAGGGATAAATCCTTGTTTTAAATATTTGGTTTTGAATACCATCTCTGTATGACCACGTGTACATATACAAGTATTGCTTCAAGATGTATCGGAATTACGGAATTAATATCCCAAAATTTACCATATGGTCTAAAATAAGATGTCCAGGAATTTTGGTTACATCTTAAAAAAATCAAAATGCTTTTCCCCTTCCAGATCTGGTTATGTTTGTATAAGTTTTTATCTTGCCTTCATTTTATGATACTATGTAACTACCAATGTTGTACAGAAGCATTTAAAGCACATCAATACATTGGACACCAAGATTATTAAGAAGTAACCAAAATTCCTGGACGGCATAATTTGGATCACGTATACGAGATGTAAATGACGTTGACGTCGCAATTACTTCTTGACCTGCGCCGTAGTCTCGTAGAAGCCATACTGTATGTTTATTGCTAAAATGTATTGTGGTGATTTTATGTGTAATGATGGATAGTACATAGGAAATGTAAATAACACATGAATGGTGGTTTTATCTGACTTTGTTTTTAATTTAGGATATGTGTTCACAACCGTTTTGGACACACCTCGTATAGGATTATGACATGTATGCTGGCACAAGAGTAACGCTTCCACCTGTCATGATTTTTTCATATTTTGATATTTACCGTTTCTTATTGTCTAAGTACTTTAGACGTGTATAAGACAAGAGAAACATTAAAATCAGTATGCCATGGTACAATAAGGCGTGGTGGCAGTGTTGACAATGTTGTAACTTTGTTGCCAGCAGACATGTATCGTGTATGTCATTACAGTGCAATCCAATGTTGAAAGCATACGATATTTGCTTTAGAAAAGGAGGGCGATACGAGATTTTAGAGGGAATATTTGGGTATTTTAACTTAAACTTGCTCGGAGCAAGTCTTGAGATTTAATAAGGGAGATTGTCGGTTCTCGACATGATATGTGCAGCATAACTGAACGATTTGTTTCCTAGCAAAATATTTGATATATGTGCACTTAATTGTATTAGAAAGTCAAGTGAATTTTGCACAATACATCAATAACTTGTTTATCTTGAATTTTCTTTCACTGATTATACTGCAGGTATCATGTACTCCTGAAACTGTGACTGTCCTCTCTGGAGATGTTACAATCGGACAGCTCTCACAAGTGAGTATTGTGGTCTAGTTGTATACAAATACAGTACGTTCTGTCCTGAGCAACATCACTTGGGAGATGCCGGTCGTTGTTGAGATGTTTGTAATGTATTTGCATGATAATAGATAATGTTGTTGAAGAGAGGTTGAACTGGTTGTAATGTATTTGCATGATAATAGATAATGTTGTTGAAGAGAGGTTGTAGCTCAAGAAATGGCGACTGTGAAGAGTTTGTTATGTATATTTGTCTCCATATTTTTGATGCATTTGATGTATGAATAATGTAATGAATTTTAATTTTACCAACGTGTGAAACAACCTTAATAAATAAGCACAATTTCGTCTAGCACGTGTTTTTTTATATCAAACTACCACATATTACTTAACTCGTTTTCATTTTAATCACTTCTTTTCTAAAATCAATTTGTTTCTAATCTGTGTTGTACAGGCGCTTGTGTCGAATAGTGTGAAGCTACCAGAGTTGTACGCTGAGTTAGACGGGTCCAGCATTGACCTGAGCACCCTAATCAAGTTGTGTCTTACTGATACCAGCTTTCCGGCCTTTGTTGGTCAAGTAGAAGCGGAATTGGAGAAAATCAAGACACAATGTTTGTAAATACCATGACAACTACGTGGCGGAAATAACCAGTCTAGCAACCATTTGAGCCTTTTGATCAATATTGTATTGCTTTGTAGAGATACGTTATTAAATTGATACTCTCATACAAACATACGGTTAATTCAGCATCAGGTATTGTTTAAAACAGTTGGTGTGTTTGTAAATAAATTGATAAATAAATAAACTTCGATACAGACTTTTTCACTGAATCAATCTGGTACCGAAAAACATGTTGGCTTTTGTGACCAGGGATACATAACCATGGCTGAAATGTCCATAATCATGGTCACATGTGTTTTATAGTATGGCTTATCAAATGATGGATTTTCTCAGTTGTTTGAAACATGTTGTATAAAATACTCGAAGTCATAAAACACCATTAATGTACAGATATATTGTTTTGTTGTAATATGTACTCCATAATATAAAAGACAGGGATGATTTAAGCTTTCTATAGTCGTTACTACCACTTAGCATATTCCAAATGGCAAAATAGAGATTTTTCTCGAAATAATCGTAGAATTTCCAAAAAGTCCTTCTGAAAAAGATATTTCAAGTTCCGGCGCGGCCGTTCTAACATGGTTTTGCTATTTGCAGTTAATCAGTGTTGTGTAAACCAATCAAATCTTACGTTAACCACCAAGACAATTTCTCTTCAACCGAACAACGTTTGTAACCTTGACGCGGATTGGTTAACCTTTCGATAAAGGCTACGTTACCTTACCGAAATCCTCTGAATTTCGGTGAATTTACCCGGAAATCCATTTTGGATATGGAGTGACCAGCAATCGTACCATCTCGGCATTTTTCATGTTGCACAACAATTAACCTTCAAATTGCGCCGACCATCTTTTTTCAAGATATTTCTTGTTTAAAATGTCCAGAAATAAGTAAAACAGCCTTTTTTATTCACAGACATGCGATTATATTATCCTGCCGTTTAATAAGGCCCCAATAAAACCAAAAATTGACCCAGAAAGTTACACCCGCGAAGCCCAAAGCCTGGAACCGCCCCTGAGCATGTTATCAGGACCTCTACATCAACCGATGCTCTGAGTGAATGTTGTCTTATAACGCATCAACAGTTTAGGTCATTTAGCACGCGCTGGAGATAGTGTCTACGTGTAGCGAATACCAATACTACGTCATAGACACGTGACATGCTATGCAGTTTCACTCGTCAGATAAATATTACGTACATTATCGTGTTCTAAAGATTAATGTGGTACAGCCACCATGCGGGGCGCTATCTAGAAATCCACTAGACCTACCCCCCGGACAAGTACAATGCCGATTCAGGCTACCAAAAATTGCGTTGGACTTGGTCGAGGACAAGGGTGTTAAGCATGCCTACTTTACTGTAAATCCATTCCATATTCCATGCTCAATGTCGGACAAGTCAAAATTAACACGTACACTAGTCTGGGACAATTGTATTTGAAGTAAAAATGCTAGAGCCCTGCCACCGTGGTGTAACAGCAGACATGGATGTCTGAAAGCACCCGAGTGTCAACGGACAAACACAAACATTACAAATACCCTCTCCCATATATAAGGAAACAGAACACACCAGTCTAAATATAAAACTGACTGAACATAATTTCTCTAGAAGAAGAACAATACAAGTTGTATGTGTTTTATAGTTGATATTTATTTACAAAATACAAAAGTTTATATACAAATTCACAATTTTATGATGAAATTAAGAATGAAGAATATTCTATAGATAGTTTATTAATGCAACCATTTATTTACATAATTTATAAAATATCATTCGCAATATTAAGAGACGTTTGGAGCATAAAACGTATATTTATCCTGTACATTTATATACAAATGTTCACACAGTTAAGAATAGCACTAGGCTGTGTTTTAAAACTTAATAAAATCATTAACAATAAAACAACATAATCTTAAAACTGTATTCTTAAAAACAAAATCTTAAAACCACGTTCACTAAGTACTATTATATTCCACTAAAGACTTGCTTTAAAATGCTTCAGTTATAGAAACCGCCATAGAAGCAGGAAGTTAAGAAATTAAAATGCGCATGCGCTGTAAATTAAATAGTGTTGTGTTTAAATTGACTCTAATTCAGTGTATATAAGGTGTTTCTATATAACAATGGCAAGCATTGTCTTAGCTCACCAGAAAAAAATTGTTGTCGTAATCACTTCTTGCCGAAACGAAATACAAGAAGGATTTAACAAATATACCGGTGCGGAAACACATAACACCACGCGTAATACGTGCTATGCCTCTTCCTTGCCGAAACGAAACACAAGAAAGGGGCCACGTATTGAAGTATGGTGGTGTTTATAAACACAATTAGTTTCAATAATAAACATAAACAAAAACATATACAGACCAAAATCTGTAAGAGCGAATCTAAACTTAAGCATTTTACAGCAGTTGGTCATTTAGTACGGGCGAAATAGCACCAATGTAGATTAACAAAATGTTGAATGAATGGGTTCACAAAATACAAGTACAAAGCAATACTTCATTGTTATCAAACGTTGTAAGAACACCACATTGCCTTCTTACATGCATATTTACATTAATGCAAGACAACTCACGAAAAACATATGATGATAAACGAAACAATGAATACATAAATGAAACTTATTGCTTGGTTAATACTGAAGGTATTGGTGCCAATTCACAAAATTCGGAAAAAAACAGTTCTGTATTTTAACAATTAAATTCCCACTTTTGATGTGGAAACGACGGCGCGGCAAAAACTGCTCGACCGTCAGCTGTATATCCGACTACAGAGGATACTGGGATAGCGCCAGCACCATACTCAAATTTTGGAACAAAGCCAACTGCTTGCTGATAACCGTACATCGGAGCATTCATCGGTGCAGATATCGGTGTCGATACTAACTGAGGTGCTCCGATATATTGTGGAACCGGAAACGTTGCAGTGTCTGATATTTGTTTCTGTGGCGTAAAACATCCCTGCGATAAATTGGCTTCGAAATTATCACCGAAGTCAGATAAATCGTTAATGCAAAGGGGTGGAAGTTCAAATTGCTCAAAATCGCCCATATTGTCCAGTAAATCTTCCCCGTTAAACGGCCCATCTCCAGGAATGGGCGAAGCAGTTTCTCTCCTATTTTCTTGCATTTTGCAAGCGCTATAAAATTGGCACGAATTGTCGATAGAAATCGAATCGGCAGTTTCAAAACCACTGTCTGTGTGGTTATAAGGAGAATACGGGGTACTGCATGTCGGCTTTAAATTGGTTTGGTTTAACACTGGCGTACTCCGACCAGACTCTATACCACCACAGCTAGAGTTTGGACTTTGTAGAGAAAACTTTGGTAGCCAAGGGTCTGTAACAAAATCACTTGAGTTGTTCCCGTTCAGTTGTTGAGGATTAAAATCTTGAGACCGGTCCTCAATATTCCCGTTATAGGAAATCGGGGATCTCATCTGCGGGTGTGTAGCATTCCCTATGTGTGTGCTGTGTTGGTTCGGAGTTGGTGCGAGTCTGTCATATCTTTCCTGCTGGAATGGTTGGTGCATTTGAGGGCTACAATTCGTCTGTCGTTGCGACAACGCAAACGACTGAGAAATCATTTCATTTTTCACACTCTTGAAAGCTTGACGGGGCTGGATTGCTTGTACATTGACTGGTTCCTGTTTCATTGGTAATGAACATATCTGGGACTCAAATATGGCGCCTGGATTTGTAGTCGTCTCGACTGAATTCCTGAAAACTGCCATCTTGTTCGCAATGTAGTCACCGATGCGATCCCAAAAGTGACTAGCATTCATTCTATAACAGAAAAGTATATTTTAGTTATTTCTAGGGATGTCAACGAATAGCAAATCAGGTATTCGAATATTCGTTTTTCATTTCGAACGAATATTCGAATATTCGTTCGACACAACTTAGACCAAATTATTAAAAAAATAACTCGGTTTGGTAATCGTTCTTATGCAGAAAGTTTATGTTATCAAAATATATGAAATAAACATGAACACTTTGTAAAATACACTTAGTCAATTAGACTTCTTATCCAACGATCGGGTGAAATAATTTCAGGCGGCAGACGGCAATTTGACAATAGATACGTGTAATTTAGCATGAACTTTGAGATTTTTATTATATCAGTGTAAATATCTTGTTTAGGTACGTACGCTATTTTTGAATATTGAGTACTTAATTAAAAATCGAACCATACAAAATACATTTACTCGTTGTATTTTGAGTAAAATGTTTTTAACAGTCATTTGGTTGGATGATATGACCTACGTGAAAAATAAGTATGCAAATTGTGTTGTTTCCCGTCACCCCATTTTTCGGCATGTTTCTTTTCTCAATTCCATCTTTGATCTTCTTTAATTAAAAAGCGAGTCATTAACTCAAGTCCATGTTAGTGGTTTTAACTGCCTACTTTTTACAACTTTCGTCAACAACAAAATTACCGACAATTAGACACCTATTTTCTTCTATTTGAGACTATGGACTATCAAACTGTTACAAACGGTCAGTAATTAACGGATTATCGAAAGAGACAAAATGTCATCACCCGACGATATACAATTATATTAGCACCCCCAATATACACAATGACACTTTTACAAGCGCGTATATTTCAACAACAACAACATCCTTTATTACTCTCATACTACCTTACACAAATCGGGGTCGGCAAATAAATAAACAAACAACAATTTTTATTTTTCATAAATTTTTTATTAAGTATATTTTTTCGAATATTCGAATATTGAAACAGGATTCGAATATTCGAAGATAAAACGAATATTCGAATATTCGAATATTCGTTGACATCCCTAGTTATTTCATTAGAAAAATCTCATATCACCTAGATTGTCTATAAATCTCATTCTAACGACAGATCTGCTGTAAAATATTAACAAAATAGTCGACTTTGCATGGCTACCGTGTGTCATGCTCCGTCATGGGGTGCTGTTTTATAAGTACAAATTATATTGGAATACCGTGAATGTATCTATATGTATATCTCCAATTACAATTGTGTATATTACGCAATCAAATTATTATAAAGTGTTGTTCAGACTAGAATGACCACTTCGAAAACATTTAAATGATTTAATTAATGGTGTATTTAACTGCGTACGGATACTTTAGAATATACTCAAATCTCAGGAAAGATCGATGTTTTGCTATACAGTAATATTGGGTTTCGTCTGCGGCAACTTGATCAGCGAAATCATCACAATACTTCTACATAATGCATTTAGTTGATATTGTCGGTTTGTTTTGTGGATTTTTGCCGTTCCTTTGTAAAATCTAAACATATTATCGATCAACGTACACATGTGGTGCGAACTGATATTGAAATTACGTTATAGAAAAGGGTTTGCTTAACACGTAAGTTATACATCGTATATACATTGCAGTCCTTGCTGACATCAAGAATTTAATAAATATCTAAATATTGACAGGGTTAAGGAATACAGCACAACCTCTCCAGTGTTACAACATTTATAGTAGACGCAAATGTTGGCCATTGTTGTGGGGTTGTTGCTCAATAGGGATAACATTTACAGTAAATTCTTACTATGGGGATATAGATAGCGTTGTTGAAGAGATGTTTTTACTTAACAGACGGCGGTTCTGGAGAGGTTGCACTGTGAAATAAAATAAAATGAAACACAAACTATACATACGAGAAATAGGCTGATCTAAGTGTGTTGGTTCCAGTTTCCTTGTCCACTGTGGCTCTATAATCTCCTCGTGCAAAAGTTGCTATACTGTTTGGTAATATACACCACAAGTATGTTGATCTCGCCAGATTCTCGTTGTTGCTTGTGCCCCGTCCTGTAAATAATTATACTGATTAGTCTGCTGACGTACATAATGGTGTTGTTATATTTGTATTGGTATTCATTCAAGGACAATTATGCATTGAAATCATAGTGGTTGCTTCTGTTGGTGACTTCAATATTTGCGTTAACATCATCGAGTCGAAAAGTAGTTTTGGAAGTAGATAACTCGTGACAATCTCCTGAGCGATATCTAAGTGCATGCCTATGCAGGACATACAGTTTATATATATATATATATATTTAATTTAAATGTGCAAATACGTATATTGTTCACCAAAGTGATTTGTTTATTTTATTTTGTTAACTGTACTATGTAGAAGCCACATCCGTGTATGATATAATGTAAATGTTCTTACCGACGGCTATTTTTGTGAAGCACATTGTCTTTGCTAGACTATGTCTTACAGCATTCTTCCAATGTTTCCGTGTTGAGTTTCTGAAGAACTTGAATCTACTTTGAATATAGCTGAAAAAATATATAGACTTTATTGTGAATGGTATGTACTATACTATATAATTATACTACTGAATGGACAAAGAGAAATTACTATAGAATGGATAAAGGGAGCAAAACCCGTGACAGTCTCCCGTGGATTGCATTTTCCTTGAACATTAAACACGAAGCAGATCAATGTTTCGGCTAAAACTCTTTTTCAAGAATAAGAAATATTCAAATTCACAGAAATAAATAACGCAACTTGTGATGAGTAATCATCAGATTGTTTACAATGTTTAGATCGTCTGCTTTGAGTGTTTTTAATTAAAACATACTTGTTTTTATACAACATCGATTTGGTAACAAATTATTGCAACTTATTTTCATCACTCTCAGCGACAGCTTCCTTTGTTTCTCACCAATAAAACAGTCATCATAAGAAGGAGTGATGTTGGTAAACAGGGGAAGATTGTCGTAGTCGTGAGTTCGCGGTCGTCACGATTTCTTAATTAGGGGCGAGTGTAAGTAAGTAACCCAGGATGCAGTCATTGTGAGTGATTAGTATATAACTTGTTTCACAATCGTAAATAAACAAATAAGTATACGATCGAAAGAGATTTGAGCAAAGTAACAGAACACTGACCTGTATATCTGAGCGATAGGAAGACTGAAGTTCGGGGATCTCAACATTGCCAGGTAAGCAAGTTCGGTGTAACTATAATTAGGCTTCACATCAACATCATCATTCTTGTCCAGTTGCTCGTAGACAGTGACAAAATTATCTATCACGTGACGTAATTCAGCCTCTGCTGATTGGCTCAGCTGCTGTTGACACATGGGTGCGTTAATTCTGTAAAACAAATATTAATAATTATTCAAAAGTTATTTTTTATTACATTGCGAGTTTTTTATGAAATGTTATAAAAAGAACGTATTTAAATTGATGAGTACATGCAATAATAAGCAAATTGCTGTATCATTACATATATTTGTCAGAAAACTTCAGTCAGTAGCATTTTCGTGAAATCAGTGCAAGGTCTCTCCCAGATCTATAGAGAATACTCGGTCCTGTTAATAATAATTTACGCTTAATAATTATTTTCTTGGTCAATAGGAACAGAACAATTACAAACTATACACAAGAAGCTGGTACTTTTAACTACACGGCAAATATCTCGGCTATTATGAGTAAATCCTCTCTTTAGCAAGATTATTAACTTCCTGAACTTTCCTGTAGTTAGAATGTAAGATCATACTACCGCTTCTAGAGCAACAAGCTCTCAAAGAAACACAAGAACTGAAAATTACATCTCCCAAATGATGTAGCTCAAGAGAAGTTACATAATTCAACGTACTTAAAAACAATATACATGATTATGAGTATACCCATACTAAATACGCCGTATTTCAACATAGTCTGATGAGCAAGACAGTTGTAAGTAAATTATGAAA
Source organism: Mactromeris polynyma (assembly GCA_032209605.1). NCBI lineage: Eukaryota > Metazoa > Mollusca > Bivalvia > Venerida > Mactridae > Mactromeris > Mactromeris polynyma. The sequence continues at coordinate 476,108 of JASFXZ010000022.1, read as the reverse complement.
TGCTGCAACCATTAAATATAATTATTACCATCAAAATAAAAAAAGAAATTTCTTATGTTTCGTAAATAAATTTGTAAGAATGTATTTACCTTGTCTGAGCAAACTGCTGCCTTCGGATCGTTCCGCCGGCATTGGTAGCCTGAGAATGGGGAGTAGATGCCGACATCGGACGTCCTATGTGTATCGGAGAAGCCGTCGGCTGATTTTGGAAACCGTAATATCCAAGCTGAACCGACGTCGGAATTTTCGTCGGCATCTCGTAGTATCCCAGATCAGTGTCGTCAATTTTCCGCTTCATCTTGAAGCTGAATATATGTATCGTTAGTTCACAACTTTTTCCACTCTTTCCGATGTTCGCACCACGTAAAATACGAAACACTTTTACGTCAAACTTACGATGTCACGCAATCAGTTTATCCCTATGTCCGAACAGAATGAAAATATATTCAATATACACTTGAATTGTTTGTCTATAACTTTGTATGATTGATATAATTTAAAACTATGTAGTATATATATTCGATTCTATTTTTCTCAAAACGTCTTCGGTTCTCAGTCTATCAGCAAGCGTCCTTTAACAAGGAGTGACTCAACTTCGGTCTCAAGTATTTGACATTAGTTACTCAAATCACATTCAGTGAAAAGGCGATTTTCACGTGTGTGTTTTAAGAGCATGTATATTATTCTTATTACATATCTTTCTGTAAGAAAACGGGATTTTCTACATTTTTTGACATCGGTGAGCAAAATTTGAGTAACTGTGGCGAGTGCTTTGTTTGTTTGCCGTACTGTTAGCGATAGAATATTGGAAGGCGATTATCTCGTTAAAGTCTCTTATTGTCACGTGATTGGTCAGCTAATTGGTCGATTAATTTATGCTGAATTTGTTTGTCCAAACAAGTAATTGTATTGAAACTATACATTAACATCAACATTAATATGTCATCTGTGAACAAAAATTTGGGCGTAAATTTGACACTGGACGCTAAATCAAGTTTGTCTACAACGTACATTTTCTGGTGCAGAAATTAGTTTTGATGTTGTTGTACTTTAAGTTATACTACAGTTCATATTTTGGTCATACTGTATAATTCCAACGCACTATTTGTTATACAGTTACCTATGATTAAGGATTACAATCAGTAACTGTGAAATATCGTCCCATTGACGCATAAAAACTTACCGCCAACATTAAAAACGTGGATGCTTCTAAAATATACAGAAATTGCAAAAATAATAGAAATTAAAATTTTAGAAACCAGATTATGTCAATAGTTTATCACGTATCTTTAGTATGCCACCATGGCTGACAGCGGTGAGGCATTCAAAAAGTGTCCGTTTTTTGCGTCATTGACATTAACAGTAGCTTTTAAGACCTTTAAACTGTCATCTGCATATATGCGCGCCTTAATAAACCTTAAACAATTGGGTTAACTGCATAGCATCTGAAATGTAGCATAGATAGTCAGTAAAACTGTACGACGATGCCTCAGAGTGAGATTGATGTACATCAATGGAAGAAGAAGATGCGGGTTTTTTTATCAAGTACCGAGAACTTATAGTATGCTTTACATGATAAATTAAGTACTGTATTAAAATTTTGATATGTAATGATTAAACTTCTGTTATATATAATGTAATAGAAAGATCTCTCATTTTACACATTTTATGTAGAGACATGGAATTGAAACAAGTCTCAACTTCAACTTGGTCTTCAAAATTCACATTGGCAGACGTCACAGTATATGAATCAAATTAGGGTTAAAATATTGCGTTTTCACTCTGTAGTGGTTAGATGGCCGCCCGGTTAGCTCAGTCGGTAGAGCGCCGTACTAGTGTTAAGGGGGTTGAGCCTCACATCGGGCGCACTTTCCCCCCTTGATTTACTTTAACTCCTTGATCAAAACGACTAATAAAGCGAAAGAACAAAACACGTGCTAATTACAAGAAACCTAGGAGTCAGAGGCTAAAGACAAAATGGCAAAGCATCAGGAACACCATAAATAAAGAGGTAAAATCAGCTCATGAAAACTATGTAAATAACCTGATGGCCCGTTTCATAACATCTAAATACAGAGACTACGAACCAGGATCAATGACAGCGATACTGAAACAACTCAACTTACCACCACTAAAAGATAGGAGAACACAGAGCAGGTTAATACTTTTACATAAAGGACTGAACATTCAAGCACATACATGTATACCTACAGAACATTTGAAAAAACCTGCAAGAATCACTAAATCCATGCATAGATATCATTTTCTCAGACCTCTAACTAGAACAGATTCACTTAATTTCAGCTTCATCCCGAATACTATAAAGGACTGGAACTCTTTACCACCGGACATTTTCAACAAAGTAGAGTCTTTAACTAACCAAGTCAGATCATTCGCAGATATTGTTAGGGAGGGAGGGTATTTGGACTGATAGCTAGACGACGTATGCGCGGTGTAATAATGTCCATTGTACGTGTCACTGTACCATATCAAGATCAAGATCAATCATTGACTATGGTTTGACTGGGTTCTGACTATTACCATCGACTTTAGTAACCGGTTCTAAGGGAGATAAATATTGTTTAGCTCATTTGTCATTGCTTTTACGGGTTGTTTCCCTTGATACAAAAATTAACGCACCACTCGACACATTCGGAAGTCCTCGGCCAACTACGTCAAGTGCTATCCGAGTAACGAAGTGGTACGGAAATGCCCGAGAGCTGTCGAGAAATGCACTCGACATTATAGGTGGCGCTACTATGTCATGTCCGCCATATTGCGAGAAACGAATGCTACATCTTTGACTCAGAAAAAGAAATTTATCGATCGATTTACCGAACGTTTGGCTATTTAATAGCCACTTACTCCGAGGAAAATGTTTCCAATTCAACCAGGTAAAGCCTGGCCTGTTGTTTTGGCCTATTTGTATCGTTAACTAGAATAAAACAACCCAAATTTTATTCACCTACACCAAACAATGAGCAGAAAAATACGAGAAGTTGCAGCACGCAATGTGCATGTTTGTTTATGACTTCAAACAGAGCTGCGTATCAATGTCTTTTATTGCAGCTGCACAGACTGGATGGCTGACGAATTAGATATTTTTTTGCAAAGGCGAGTTTCTGAAGTTGAACTCGTGGAATAGTTGGTCATCATGAATGGCTTATTATGTCTTCGTTTTTTTGCCACTCTCCAGTCTGTCAGAATAAACACATCTTCCTGAAATGTTTTAGTTTCGATGAAGTATTTCAAGTCTATAGTTTTGCTTTCAAGTAGCCATATGTGATTATTATTGCTTACTGTATTCATGTATGTGTTATATGAATCACACGGATATGTGTGACAGAAGAGTGATGAAGATGAGGACACCATTTATAGCAGCACCATGCCACGGCCATTCTATATGTTTTACAGACTACAGAATAATTTACAGATGGGAAGGGAGTAGTGCATGGTAATACATGAGTCATGTATTGCGTATATATGAATAAGTTCGAGAACACTGTGCATATTTGTTGTATAGATGAACAACAATCTTTGCAATTGCATAGAGCCAGGAAAGTATGATACAGGATGGTGCAAGGTTTGCTTAATATTTGTTAGCATAAGTCTCATATTTATGCATTTTATATCTTGAAGGTATAAACACGAGCGTGCAGTTGACCACTCAGATGAATGGCTCTGTCGGCGGTACGTAAGTTACCAGCCAAGGGCTCTTGAAGGGTGACACTTTTACTACATTAAAGGGAGGTCTATGTCCTCATTAAAAAAAGGGTCAATTCTCTTCATTATTTCAGGTTCATATCAATTTACATGATCAAAAACAAAGTAATGACATATTAAGTTGCTAAATGAAAAATTATATACTCAATAGTATATAATTAAATATTTCTATACAGCTTTTTTGCGCATTTCGTTTAATAGCTGAGATCCTGCTGTCTTGCTTTTTCAGTAGATGAATTCCTGAAAATGGGCTATCATTGATAATAATTTTTAATTTTTACGAAGTTAAGCGGATCCAATTTCATCTAAGGTCTATTAAGTTTTTACAGCAGTATGGAAACTCTTGATCTATTTCATATTCTAGACATCACGCTGCTTTTATCATCATTCATTTATATTTGGAAAGTTCCTTTCAGCTAAAATTTCATCATATCCTGAATTATGGTCATTTTCTTTTCTATCTCTTTTGCTGGCCCCTCAATAATTATTGTATGTAAGCAAGTCTCCCTATGTGCTTTTATACATAAGTCTTGGACTGTTTGTGTGTTAGTACAATCTTCATGCATCAAGATTCTACTATCTGTGGCAGATTATATCTGTATATAAACAAGGTCTTCTTTGCTGACAGGACCCATGCCTGTGAAATAAGGAATACTGCCTGACATGTCTGGTAAGCATTTATAAACAAAACTTGACAATAAACAAGGGTTCAGGAAAGGTTGTCTCCATTTGGTGGACTGAAAAACCCTGATAATATTTAAAAGAACCAAGACATAGGAGTCAATGTCGTTTTGGTAAACAAATGCTGCATTAAGATTTCCTTTTCATACATTTGAAGGTTATCATTGTCTGTGGAAATCACTTGTTTATATTTGAGGAAATTCTTGTTGTCACAGTATTGCCTGCTGCCAAGAAAGCCATAATCACTTGTCAGGTACAACCAGGCTTTTTTCCATAGACATGTGAAGCAGCCTCCTTTTGATGTTTAATTATGAGTGCATCATTGTCCAGCATCATTGTCCAATGTCTTGCGATCATTTTATTGTGGTGTCTTCCATTCATTTTTTCCACCTCTTGAGGTAACAATTCTGGTGTCAAGATTTCCTTTAATGTGTTTTGTTGGTTTATTTAAATCTATGCTTAACATGTGTGTGTGTGTCTGTCTCTGCGTTAACTTCACCATACTGCTGAACGATAAACCATCTTCATCATACAAATTAGAATGTGCATGCTGATATAAAATGTGGTACTTTTACTAAGGCTATATATTGTAGTGACTGCTTTGTAATGTGGTTCTCAAAGATGCTTGTATCCAGCAGTTTGTATAAGCTCATACAAACATTAATTCATTAATTCATAAAGTATTTTACTCGCATCTTAGCTTGTCTCGCTCACAATCACATGAATTAGCTTAGACATTATTTGGTCAATTATTTTTCAATTAGGTACATAAAATTGAATAGTCTTACGCTGAAAATTATGTAAAATTAAAACACTCTTTTATGCCTTAAAGTAATTGCATATTTGGTTACAAGACATAATGGATGATTAATTATAATATATATGATTGTCCCTTCTTTTCGCAAAAGTTTGAATAACCTTATTGAACATTAAATTAGTTTTGGTTTGACTTAACTAAATTATATTCAGCTATAATAATTTCCATGATTGTTTATAGGTTTTATATTTTCAAACAAAAGAAATTTGTCCCCTTATTCATGAAAAAAATGAAATGAGGCCCTTCCAGAGCCCTATGTGTGTTTAAGGGTACAGCCTTTCAAGGAAACATTACTTTATGACATTTTTCATCTTTAGACAGCACTCCCATATATGTTACGGTCCAGTACTAATATATACATTGCTACAACAGAACTGTTCTCTTTGTTGCTAATGTTCTTGTCTAATTTTATAGAATACTGTCTATTATGTAAACTACTCCTGAATCTCTAAAGAACAATATTTTTCTTACTTTTTCAAAATTTTAGAAAGAGATAAATTAAAATTCTTTGAACTGTTAATTCAATTAATTATTTCCCACTTTGTGCAGTACCTACATAGTGGAAGAAGACATTTATAAGTTTCGTGTTCGGTAGTCGTAACAAGTATGCGCTACTAAAAACTGGTCTAGATGTAATTGATTTAAAAGATGATATTTGAATTCGATCAAGTTTTCACACAAAATTTGTTCTTATTGTTAACCCAGACCGTCACTCACCCGGAAATTTTAGATATCATGTAAGCTAGTGTATTTTAGCAACACCTTCGTTATCTGTCTATATGTTCATCATACATGTATGTATACAAAATCATTTAAGCATCAGATAAAGTCATCAAAATATGTTCATTGGTCAAGGCAAATAGCTTTCTGGTGTTGGCATGCCAGTGTATGTTCAGCATATTTCAATCACGAGTCCATTTTGTGCAATGCTCAAAGCATTCCATGTGTCATATCATTACTATGAGACCATCAAGTTTCAGAAATCTTGGTTTGCCATATTTATTTGCAAATGATCATACTGCATTGGGTTCTTACAGAATCCTTTACAATGTATTGATCCTGTTTGTTCTATCATTTAGGCCAATGAAATAAGTTTGTTTCTGCTACCAAGCTGACCCTCATTTTTGTCCCCTTTCCCCAATTCTTATATGGCTTAAAAATATTTGTACAAAAAATAAATTTGGTCCGAAATTTATAAAAAATTGTCATCATTTAAAAAAGATGCAAACATTGACCACTCATATAGAAGACGTCCGTGTAATAAATTGGGTTATTTTCTAGGAATTTTATCACTCTCGTTTAGATAAGCTGCTTATATATATAATACATGTATGTGACTTGGGGAAAATCCCTTGTTATCAACCCGTCTTTTTTTAGCCTTTAGCCAGAAACAAACTTATTGTTTAGGCTTTATAAATAGCAATGTCTACTTTGTCTTTTCATTCATTATGCACATACAATACATGGTCACTTCTACAGTATTGCATGATCATATACATGTAGTAAATGTTACTTCTATATCATATTGTAACATCCTTGTTGTCCAAAAAATAATTATGTCCATTTCCTGTTATCCATTCAACCCTTACATTTTACACCTGACCATATTTTTTACAGCTAGAGATCCTGAAAGTCTAGATTTAGTGATCTCTGTCCACATACAAATGTATGATTTATTGATCTCTGTCCACATACAAATGATTGAGATTGGGGGGGGGGGGGGGGGACGTTGCATATTAGTAGTTCAAACAATATGAATGACAATAAAAATAGAATTACCAACTTACCTTCCAATGTTTTGAGGATGTCCTTGGCTGTAAAATTTGCCATTGGTGGAATATTAGGATTGGTCAGGTTCTAGGCAAGCGCAACATGCTATTTTTCAGACTGTAGGGCATGGGAACCTTAGAATGTAGTTACCCTTGTATATATACATGTATTAAAATCTCCTTTGCTTGTGTTCTTCATGTCTGATTTGTAAACTCGTTTCATTATTTTGGCCTGAAGTTTATGTGGTTGGTCTGACATAGTACAAAATGTTACAATTTGAATTTCATTCATTTGACTCTGCTTGCATGGGTTTTCAGAAGTTTTGAACTTAAAGAAATCTGCACATATTTTCACATTTATTTCTGAATGGCAAACTCCTGTGTATGTGCTGTTCATAATGAATGACTGTTCAGACAGGAGGAATACAAGCGTTACATGTTTTAATGGAAATCATAGAACTAGTATTATTAAGTGTAGCGAGTAGAACTGTTTTACGAACTGTAGATGTCCAATGTATTCACATTATAATGTGGTGTCTAATCTTTTTATTTCGGTATCCATTGGAATGATTATTTTTGTCAATGACTAAATTTAACTTGCATTATTTATTCCTAATGTTATATATTTTTGTGTTATTTTTATTTGTTTTTTTGTAATGATAAACAGTCTAGAAATTAAGTGTCATTCATATATTCTTATATATATATATATATACATGGATTTGCGAAATGCCAGTTAGATAACATTGGGATAGGTAGGTCTTGGAAACTGTAAAAATAAAACAAGAACTATTTTGTAACCTGATACATTCTAGTTATTTATATGCCTGTTTAAAAAACAAGTTGCCCAGTAGTGTTTCATAGCCTTTCTTTTATTTGCATATTAGATATCTACAGTCGTTTGTATTAATCATCATTACTGCTATTTCAATATATAATAATATCAAAGATTTGACAAAAAACTGTTGATACTGCTTCTTTACCAATACTGAGTTACAACTGTCTTGTGTCAAACCTTTGATTTATCATTTAGAACAGTTGCTCTTTCTGATTTTCACTTTTTCATTGTCGACCATAGTCATCTCTCCATGAAATTCTTGTATAAAACATATTTGCTGTCTAAACATCAACACATTGATTGTAACCTCATTCGTTAAATGTTACACATCAGTGTTGCACATATTTCACAGAACACAATCCATAGACATCATAGACATACTGTTACCAGGGCGGATCCAGGATTTGGGCTTAGTGGGGGTATAACAATATTTCTGCACAGGCATTAATATATAAAAGCAACATCATCATAGAATATAATGGTACAATAAATCGGAATCGCTTATTTGAGAATCTCTTAATTATTGATCTCTATTATATTTTTGTATTTATACTCGGACATACATTGTAAGGTTAGGGTTTTCAGGGGGCAAGCGCTGGTTGTGCCCTCCCCCCCCCCCCCAACCCTTGGATCTGCTAGTGGTTACTGGTTACCATCATAATATATTAACGCATTTACTTCTATCCTGCTTTCAGAGCACATTGTATTCATCTTGTATGCTTATTTGTACATTAAATCTTGAAACTATTCATTCACACAATGCATAGTAAAATTGTATGTTGTACTGGGTAGGGGGGGATTGATTCTTGCAGATATTTTGGTTGTGTTGATGCAGTTTTATGCTTTATGTTACAGGGTATGTATGCTTAAACTTTAAAGCTCATTGTGTCTAATTAGGTGTTTACAAACCTGCAAACATTTCTCTTCCTGACAATTCATTGTTAAGCAGATATATGCTCTATTTCAGGCAAGATTCAGTTTAAAAATCTCGTAGAAAGAGTTATTTTGAACACTACTGTAAGGTATTTTATCAGTTGCGTGCCTTCATTGTGATTCATTTGTGTTTCATTGTTCTTGTTGGTTTCTTTTTCAGGTCATTCACCGTTTGCATTTCCACCTGTGGCATCTGATGGTATGTGAAGTGTTGTTTTTTTCTTCTCAATATTACCATAATAATAACATCGTGGTTTTATTACCTTTTATTAAACTATGATCAGATGACCCGTCTGTCACATGGCAATACTCGTACCTGGTTGCATTAAGTTTGCACCTTGTCTTTGTTCATTACTCTATCTGCTAGATTTGCTCAGTTGGTAAAGCCTTCGACTGCCAATCTTTAGGTCACTGGTTTGAACCCGGGTTAGTGATAAATATGTTTTCTGTGGCAATTTTACTGAAGATAAACTGATAATATATCCGATGTCATTTGTCCTCCACCTCTGATTTATGTTGAGAGTTGCTTGTAGGACAGGTTAGTACTGGTGGGTAACCTAGGAACACAGGTTTAGTACTGGTTGGTAACCTAGAAACACAGGTTTAGTACACTGTCTGCTGTATATATAACTGCATTACATTGTAAAGCTCCCAACACGTTGCAACTTTGTTCATTATTCAGACTATTTATACTTCTTTTTCAAGTAATGCAACTTGACACAAACTATGCTAGACTAGTGCCATTAGGAAACCAAAAAGCTATTGGCTATTAAAACTTCAATCAGCAGGGGTGTCAATAAGAGCTGGGAGCTGGTAAAATTACCCGGTAACTTCAGCATCATCACCCGGCTACTTTGCTTGTGTGAGTGATCTTAATTAAAGGGATTATACCCCAGATCCCCGCCTACTTTTGATGATTTTCCTAATAAGTCAATAATTAGTGACACCCCTGAATCTGGTTATTTAAATTTGACAAAAGCGTATATTCTACAATAAAATTGCATCAATTTATTGAATTAATTTACTTATTTATCGAATCTGACTACCAACTGTTGAAACTAGCGCCAGTCTAGGACACAATACTGACTAAGGGAGTTACTTGAAAATAATTAGTTTTGTCTTCCTTAGTTCCACCGCCAGCTTTACCATTCACCGGACTACCAGAACTTCTACAACAACAGCCACCACAAACACCACAACCACCACAACCACCTGTGATTGATTTTATTTGTCCACCAAGACCAAACACAGGAACAGATGGAAGACCAATTCTTCTCAGAGCCAATCATTTTCAAGTGAGAATACCAAAAGGATTCATCCACCATTATGACATCTCAATCACACCAGACAAGTGTCCAAGACGAGTTAATAGGTATTCAACTTGAAGTCTAAAAAATCCAGTTGTTACAAGTATTTCACTGACTTGAAATTTGTTTAGAACACATTTGTGTCTTGTTTTCAGCTCGCTTAAATACTAATGTCATAATACCATTCTCTTGGTAATCCCAGTGCAAAGTTTATTCATGCCAGGTCCATGGGTTCCAGGGTAACTTTTTCTCTGAATTATATGTATTTTGGGTATAAATTAGTAAAATCTGATAAAAAATTATCAAAATGACCCTGAGATTCAGCACTTAGTGGAACCCCTAATCACTTCATGATGCTATATTTCTCCTTTCAAAGGCCTTGTAAACACCATTCTCCTAAACATGGAAAGAGCACTGTGTTTTATTCTTAAATTTTGCTTGCTTAAATACAATGGGACCAGTTCTTATTTTAAAATAGTTGTTTGATTACAGTATGTAATTTTGAAAGACATGATAAAGCAAAAAGAGTTATTAGATCTTATAATTGCTGATATATTTGTTGCTTGTCTTTATTTCACTTTTCTGTGTATTTTATTTTCTGAATGTTTTGATTGGTAACTTGCAGAGAAATTATCGAGACAATGGTTACAGCCTACAGTCAGAAGATATTTCAAGGCGCTAAGCCTGTGTTTGATGGCAGGAAGAATCTGTACAGTCGAGATCCTCTCCCTATCGGCAAGGAGAAGGTAAGAGTGAAAACTTGTCATCAACCAGTGAAGCCTGAATTAAAAAAAGGAATGTTTGCCCTAACGGGACCGTTCTGAAAAAATTGCTGCAACCGTATTTTCTTTCTTAACATTTGTCCAGTGAAATTTCTTATACGATCGTATAGTGCCGATTTGCATTTACTTCAATGCCTGTTAGTTTTCTTAAAATGATACTGATAAAAAATTGCTATGTACCTATCCAATCTTTCTAACCTGGTTAATTTCTGGTTAGGGCTAGCTTTTAATTCAGGCTTGATCTAATTTTGCGAACAACTACAAAAGTTGATTCTTGGGACTAAATCTCTGCAGTATCTCCTGACAGTAATAGCGATTCTAGTGTTTGGGGTTGATGAACATTTGTAATAGTATAATATAAATGTAAAGAATTTTCTGATAAGGGGAAAGAAAATGGAAACTTTCCTTCTTATTTTAAAAATTGGGTTAAATGTATGAAGTTTAATGTCATGGAAAGAACTTGTATGTAAATGTGATCATTTTACTAGTCAAGTCATCAGATTTGCACAGAGCCATTGTTTGTATTGTTGACCCTTGGACCCATGGAATTTCAAAAATGCCACATTTTGACCCCTAAGGATTCTGGCCAAAATGGTCCTTTTTTCTCTTAACTATAGGCATTTTGGCTATAAAGTGATAAAATCCAGTCAAAAATTATCGGAATGACCCTTGATATTCAGCACCTAATGGAACCCCTTCATAAGTTATAGGTTAAATGTAACGAGTGATTTACAATATGTATGTATGATAATCACTTGCCCACACAATGAGTACAAAATAATGGCTGTAGGGAATGATGAAAATATGTCATAATGTGTGCCTGTTTAATGTTGGCTAATAATATTGATTGATTTAGAAATGTTGTTTCTTTTGTTAGAAATTATTATAAGATTATTTTCGACGTGCATACACAAAGAGAATGGATTTAGAGTTAAGTTTTGTTGAAATTAAAGCATGAAATTCATTCAGGAACGTGTCAATGAACTTGATATTTCTCCAAAAAGTCAGGGAAAAACAACATGAAAATTAAAAGTGAAAATCTGTTGATTAAAATATTGATATAGTTCGGGTATTTATTTCATCTGTCGGACAAACACACCAAGTTTGTGTGCATTTTTATGACAATTTGGTGGAAATTAATCAGTGAATGAAGACATTGCAAAAAAATGTCAAATAGTCCATACTAGTGGCATATATTCAATCTGTATCAAATTGAGGTAAGCTTTTTACCCATTATTCCCAGTATTTCCTGATTTATGCCATATATAGTTGTCTCCATGGGAAATTTATCATGAATTGGTTACAAAATGCTATTTTCTCATCTTTTTGTTCTAAATAGGGAACATAATTATGCAGATTTTTTAAAAATCATTTTAATCATTTATTTGGAATTAGCATCATCTATAATTTAGCTTTTATTTTGCAGCAAACAGTAAAAAAACTCAAATTTTCATGTATTGACACTATGTCTCCTAAGTAAGTCATAAAAACATTGATTATGTATATCGTATAATGAGGTAAGTATACAGTATGTTCATGATCCGTTTCATATCTACAGGATAGTTTTTGGTGTTTCTGTTTTTCTTAGATTGAGCTTGAGGTAACGTTGCCTGGCGAAGGGAAAGACCGAGTGTTCACCATACAAATAAAATGGTTGGCGCAGGTCTCCCTTTACTCTCTAGAAGAAGCCCTTGAGGGTCGAGGGCATCTCATCCCTTTTGAGTCGGTTCAAGCTCTCGATGTCATAATGAGGCACCTACCAAGTCTAACGTGAGTAAACCAACCTTGTTTGACGCCTAGCCAACAAAATTACAAAACAATCAGTCCTAGCTCCTTTACATACTAACAGCTTGTGTTGTGACCTCTGGTAAAGTGGTTTTTGTTTTTGTAACCTTTCATCTCTGGATTTAGGAGTAAAGCTAAAATAGTTTGTCTGCATGTAATGTGAAGCAACTTTGCTAAATAGGAATAAAGTCTACTTGATGGTTTAAACTGGGCCATGTTTGTTCAGACTTGCTTATATACTCTACCCTGTACATTTGGAACTTACAGATTTCACATCAAATTGTGAAACAAGTTGTAACAGCTCATGCCCATCACTCTCAATGTGTGCTTCCTGGGTTACTAACCTATACACCGAAGTCAGGCATTGTGAGCTTCTTTGCCTAGATCATTTAACCACTTTTGGGTCTGTAGTTTGGACCTTTCCCACATTTCACTGAAAATTTCCCCCACAGAGAAACAGAAGTTTTTTTCATTAAGTTTCATATGTTTTCTAAAGAAAATAGCGTTAATAAACTAGAGTTAAGTTTGTAAAATTTATTATAGTTACTAATATCTTACTATACCATCAAGACATTTTCCATGTAAGAATTGATTAAATTTCACTTTCCCATGAAAATGAGGCAAAAATCCTCCTGGACCCAATCCACAAAGGTTGCTCTGACACGCATGTGCGGATGTGACGCTCGCTAGGCCGTTATTGAGGTAATTTAAGCCATCTTAGATGCTTAAAAGCCAGGAGCTTCAGCGGACCCCTGGACCTCTTGCCGAATTTTCAGCTGATTTTGATTTTTTTTCTTATGCCTGCTAAAAATATAGAAGCTTTAAAGATCTATCACATATGTACACTGCCTTATGTTAGAAATTATCTTTTTGTATAAACATGTTTTCTCTCCTGTTTCTCCTCCCATACTTACTAACCTTCTCTCACTGTCCTGAATATTGCACCACACACACCCACTGCGTTACATTGTCTAGTTGTCTTATTTGGCAATTACCTGTCAGTATGAAAACTGCTGTATTCTTGTACCTTGTCCTTAAGTCATCCTAAGATGCTTCTACAGTTATGTTCTTTGTGAATATTAAATTTAATTCTTGTAGAAGCAGATCATTGTGTATTCATATGGAATCAAAATAACTGAATATATTATAATATATAAAAGGTTTCCATGTAACATAATATTTATTTTTATGATTTCTGTGTTTCTGTTAACCTACAAATATTCATAAATACAATGTAAGGCCTTGTTCATTATGCCAACATATTCACTGCCATTATGATATGCAGAATGAAATACACTGCATTTCACAAAATCAAGGAGGCCAGTTCTTATTGCTCTTTATGCTCTAGGAAATACCTATCGCAAAAACTGCTTAATTAAAAAATGTGAATAGTTGCTAGGTTTACTCACTATGTACAGTATGTGTGTCAATATGTTATCACAGAACACTGCATTTGGTGACTTCAAATAGGGATGTTGCATGTTATTTGAAATAATGTTGAGGATGTCCAATTTATAAGACGTGTATGATATGAAACATAAATGAAAATTGTTGGGCTAGAAAATACGAGGACTATGATAGGCATCTGGTTTCTGTCTGTTGAAAAATGGGGGAGTGAATCAAGATGATGCTATGAATAAGAAACGTTGTACTGTAATTAGTTATACTATGAGTATTTGCGTTTTTAATCAATTAAGTTAAGCAATTATTCCATTGATGATTCATATTCAGCTATATACTGGAGGTCTGTAATTGTCGTAAATGCTTCTGTACCAGAACTGAGTTACCATAGCAACACCAAAAACTCAAGATGACACATCTTGTATTTTCATATTTGACGTCGTGGAATAATTTGAACTGCTTTATATTACAGTTATACACCGGTCGGACGTTCTTTCTTTTCCCCACCTGAAGGGTACGATCATCCGCTAGGAGGAGGTAGAGAAGTGTGGTTTGGTTTTCATCAAAGTGTACGACCTTCACACTGGAAGATGATGTTAAATATCGATGGTACTGTTGTTGTCTTTATTTTCATTTTGTCCTGTCGTAAATTTTAAGAATGATTTATGATTACAAAAATGAGTCAGTTATTTGGTGAAAGAATTCACATCAGATCAAGCATTTAATGGATTGATTATGGACAAGAATCTGAGATTTCCACCAATTTGAGAAGCAAATTCAATTCACTTTCAAAAAGGCAGATGTTTGACACTTCAGATTTTATACAATATATATATATACCTCCTTTGTTCTTAATCATCAGCCATTTTGATGGGCAAAACTGATAAGCACTTATATAATTTTTTTCTTCAACTTACTGAGCCAACTCCCACATGAGCATAATGAATAAGTTGCATGTATTATTTTTATATTTGATTAGTTTATCATACTTAACATTATATGCCCCATATGGACTACAATTCAGAACAAGGGAGGTAAATGTGGGACCTATCTATTAACTTACACTAAATCTGGTCCACCATTCTCACTTCAGGAATTTCAGAGTTCATTAAATCTTAAATATCATAGTCATTCATGGAAACAAAATGTTAATACCAATTCCTCCACTTGTTTTGAACACCAATGCTCAAAGTTTGTCAAGAATGTCTTGTATTTGACAAGTCTGGTAAAAAGTAAAAAAAATGGAAATTTTACAAAAAAACATAAATAGATAAATATTTTCTGTCTGGTAATTGCTGGTTGTCTTTGGTGAATGTTGGCTTATATATGTTTTCTATGTTAACAGTGTCAGCCACAGCATTTTACAAAGCCCAAGCTGTGATAGAATTCATGTGTGAAGTATTAGATATGAAGGATATGTCGGAACAAAAGAGACCACTCACTGATTCACAGCGAGTCAAATTCACAAAGGAAATTAAAGGTAACTTACGAGGTATGTCCAAAAGGTTTGTGGACACCTTTGATTTTAATAAAAATAATGCGGATAACGAAAATATAAATATATCACTCCATTTGTGATACGTTATACAAAATTGTATGGAGTTACATAAAACAATGACAAAATAATGCAAGATTCACTACAGCCACTGTAGGATATGCGGCGCACGTCACAACGTTAAATCGTGCCATTTCATGGGGATTAAGTCAATAAAGACATTAAGCTATGTTACCCCGATATGTTGACGTAGACATTATAAACATCAATGTTGTCCACTAACTTTTTGGACATACCTCGTACCGTACTACTTAATTTTATGTTGATAATTGGTATTTTTGCTGCAAATTGACTCACTGATGTGAATTTTGTGCTTATCTTAAATGGACGCTTCCACGACATAACCTGAATTAGTGTTGGTGGTTATGACGTCGAGTATTTCCCAATGAAATTTGATGTTACAGACTAAGCACCTTGGTGGAAGTGTCTTTGGTTGCTTAATTTTGATTGATGGAATTAAATGAACTTGAAAATTATGTTACATAATTTGTTTTCTCCCTTTGAAAAGCATAAACAATTTTTAAGAGTTAATGTACATTTGAGTAAAGCGTTGCTGATGTGACATCATTTTTACTTTTGCATTTTGTTCCTAATATTTGAATTGCCTGAAAAAGATAAAAAAATATATCTATTAGAAAATGTCAAAACCTGAAAATGGATAATTTTACTGAATGGTATTTTTTTTATTTCTAAGTTGGGGAAAAATATATACTTTTTTCTTTGGGGAATGGGTCCCAATATAGGCCCCAAATTTGCCATAAAAAGGGCTGCATCCTATAAACAAACCTCTTATATAGTTTGGCTCTACATTGTCCGTTACTGAGATGGCTAAATATGGGACTATGGTGAGGAAGTTTTGTGAAGTAATACAAAGTGTTGTAGTTAACTACTGTAAGCATGTTTGAATATATTTTGTTATATTGTAGGTTTGAAGGTTGAGATTACACATTGTGGAACAATGAAGAGAAAATATCGAGTATGCAATGTTACACGTAGACCAGCTCAAACTCAGTCGTAAGTGTCCACAAAGTTGCTACAGGATTCAGATAATCTGTTTGATGTAAATGTTAATTTTGGCTATTAGCAGTGGAAGCAGGCTGTGCTCATAACCCAGAGGTTCGAGGATCGTAACCTCACTCTGCTGCCTTTTGATAGTCACAAACACACACTATTTTAAAAAAAACATGTTTTCATTTTTCACTAAAACTCATGGAAGCAGAATCTCACAATTGAAGAGCTTCCTTGAATTATCTCCCTTGATGAACCAAACATTCCCGACAGAGTAGTCTTTCTTAGACTGACTGAAGATTAGTAGAGACACAGTAGTATGTTTTGACTGGATAAGAACTAGAGGAGGCTGTAAGTCATTTTGATGTGCAATTTTACAATTACTATGACAGCGATGTTATGTTTTTGCTTATTATGCAATCGGTCGCATTACCTGACTTATTCATTTGAAATTAAACTTGGCCCCCTCCGTCATATAAGAAAATAGAATTTCATTGTAAGATTTTTCTTGACATAAATGCAGGTTTTATAGATGTGCAACTATACTTTTAATTCTGTAGATGTATAAATTTAATAAATGTTCATATATAAATTGTCTTCTTTCTCCAGATTTCCTCTCCAGCTTGATTCTGGTCAGACAGTAGAATGTACAGTTGCCAGATATTTCTTAGAGAGATATAAAATGAAGTTACAGTATCCACATTTACCATGTTTACAAGTTGGACAAGAACAAAAACATACATATCTACCACTAGAAGTAAGTACAAAATGTATTGAGAGATTGTATTGACATATGAGAATGATAGGTACAATGGTATGTTATATTTGGTTTTATAGTGGTATTCTTTATGTTGCCATGTCCTGGAATCTTGGTTGCTATCAATTAGTTCGGCTGTTACATCTCAATGACCGTCGTGTATTATTCTATTGAATGCAAAAAAATGTGATTTAACAGATGTCAGAAACTGTCCTAGTTTCTACAAATCTCAATTACCTGGTTTGACTTATGCAATACTCTGATCCATAAACTGATGTGTGACCTAAATCTCATTTCATGCTTTTACATTGTAAATATCTTTTGAAGCACTGTTACTTCTAATGGACACTCTACATCTATAGGGCACTCTATTGTTTCCATTCTCTGATAGATTATCTTGGTCATACAGTTATAAAATGTCATGATTTTGCAAGATTTTCTGGAAGGAAAACTGTCCTTTATTCTGTTTGGTTTTAATTGCATCTTTGTACATTGTCTTAAAGGAAGTGTATAGTGCTGTTACAGGCTATGTTTCACTTGAGTTAGAATGGTTCTTGGTTAGGACACATTTCTTGCAGTTACTTATTCAATATCATTGTTAAACTTGTAATGGGTATAACAAAGCTGCAGTGTTGTTAAATAGACTAGATTTAAGTGATTATACATTGACAGTGCAACCTATCCAGAGCAACACCCTTTTGGAGACAGGATGTTAGAGTGATGTTGAGAGGTTATTTCTCTAGAGAGGTTATGTAGGGGGGTAAATAAATAAGCAACAAGAGAGGGCCCCTGTAGAGAGGTTGTTGCTAAAGAGAGGTTGCATTTTAATTGTCTTAATTCCGCTTGTGCTGTTTTTGTTTTTATTCAATGCTTACTTGTGTATTTTCTTGTTTTACAGGTGTGTAATGTTGTTGGTGGACAACGTTGTATCAAGAAACTGACAGACAACCAAACATCTACCATGATCAAGGTTTCTCAAATGAGTCCCCCCTAAATCACAGCACACATTTAATGAATATTTAGTGTTTTTTTAGTGGATCCTATGCACACACAATGTTAATGAACTTCCCATGCATGACCTGTACCTCTTATGAAAACCTCTAACTTTGTGTTGAACCCGTCAAATTCCGACGATACACACAATTTTCATGAAGTTCCCATTAATGACCTTAACCCTTATGAAAACTTTGGACACTGAACCCATAATTATCCCTTCTAATTCCTGGGCTCATAGTAGTGTGAAATTATATTAGGTTTTTAGTTGCATTGTTGTTCATATGAAAATGATGAAAAATATTAAAAAATTATGAAAATGTCTTCACAAGGTAAAGAAATACATTTAGGAAAACTTAAAGGCGAGTTTTGCTGACCTGATTTTTTTTTAAATAATGCTGAAAACAATCGCACCAAATTCCTGGTAATTCATTGGTTAGTTATTTGATGTTGTTGAGTATGAGTTTAAATGTTTAATCGAGTACCATCAAATTGTCTGAAATTGTTGTGAATTTGTAATTGCTTTAAAAATGTTATAAGCAGCTTATTTCCTGAGAAAAATTGATGTCTATCACAGTCGTGCTGCTAAGAAGTTTATTTATGATACATTGGGGTACAAAACTGAAAACTTTACATTGTAACTAAACGTATCCCTGTATTGTTGTTGAAATCAGGATAAAAGCCTGATTGTATTTTTTATTTATTTGCTGAAATAATGTTGAATAGTCTGATGAAAATAGTTAGCTTATCAATACACAAATCTTAAATTTCTGTTTTCTGACAAGAAAATGCAGTTCAGATATTCTGCTTGAATCAATTGGTGTATGAAGTAGATTAAACTGTTACTGTTGATGAGTGAGAAATGAGTGATTAATGCACATGAAAAGCTGAATTCATAAATAATTTGTAATGGAATACGTAATGTATGAATGCTTATGTACAAGTTCGCCTGGTAAGGTCAGTGGTCAGAGCGCTAGGCTGCCACATAGGACGTCTGGGTTCGATCCCCGGCCATGGCAGATTATGTATTTCAGTGACATTTTGGTACATTTATGTCATTAATGTGTTCATGTGAGTTACTGGATATTTACTTGGGTTACCTGGGTCATGAATTCTTTAAAAAATCAACTAGTCAAATTGAGGTATTGAGTGTTATAGCATGCTAGATATGTTGGCATATGCATTGAGTAAGATATGTACGACATTTGAAAATGCTGGGTTCAGTTTTAAAAGCACATGATTTTATATTGGGCTAGTTAAGTAGATTTTAATATTCAGATTAATTGAAATATTTACCAATTTTTACGTTTTATTCAAAGTTCAGCTTAATTAAATGGGTCATGGATTTTTACAAAATATTCCATTTGATTTTCAGTTTTATTGAAATATTTACAGATTTTTACCATTATGTCAAATTTGCTATTACTTTTCTCAAAAGATGATAACCTTTTAATACTAAAATTGTAAAAATATATGTTTTAATCATAATTCGTAATTAATTAAGACGGTGCTATTCACTAATGAATACAGATTTTTTATTCTGTGAAGTCAATTAGTTTCTTGTGGCTCATTATAGCTGTATAGGAAGTTTGGTGTGTTTTGTGCTAAATACGATTGAGTTTGCCGAAAGTGTTTACATTCAATTAAAATATTTCATGGCCAGTTTCAAATTTCATTTCCTGATACTATATTAGATTTTCGCAATCGCCAGCATTATGTTAAGCTGCGTACAAATTTATGTAACTAGGCTTAGTGGTCTCGGTGTCGAGCATCAGAGTTCTGATTTATTAATTGAGGGTTTAGATCCCACCTTTGGCGAGGTTCTTCCCTGGTCCTTGCTGTATCTGCATTAGGAGAGAGTACTGGTTAGGGGCACAGGAATCAGTGACTGAAAGCGAATGGTTATAGCTTGTTTCACTACTGATGTATGATAAAAAAGTCTATCGAATTTTGAAACGGTGTTTATCTCCTCTGGCCTGTGTAAAGCATCGCTCCTACTACCATTATAATACTTTCTTGTGTGACCTGTCTGCAGTATTTTTGCTAATTTAGAGTGTGTGCTGTGATTTTTGGCTTTGTTGCTGATATTTTATTCCTTGTACTACAATTGTAAATGCTGTTATATGCACATAACTTCATTGAGTGTCCATTGTGAATGTTCATGTTACTTTATGAGATGTAAAATTTTGATTAAATTTTAAATCATTTTTAGATCATTCTTTAACTATTAATTTACAAGGATTGAAATGTAATTTTTGCAATTTATTGATTTCACATGTCATTTGTGTTAAACTGTTTTACAAAAATCATTGAATGTGAAGTTAACCCGAGATTGTTTGTCTTTATTTTAGGCGACAGCCAGGTCTGCACCAGACAGAGAAAAGGAGATCAATAATTTGGTAAATATCGTGTGTTTAATTAAGGAATCTTGTCTTGCAATGTGCAAACTTATGCTTTTAACATCAATTGACCGGCCATGATAAAAGAACTAAGATGAAATGTGGCAGTTTAACTAAATTTTGCCCACATGTCATTTGGGCCAAAAATCTCAGAGAATGATGCAAATATAGAATGCAGAATTGTTCCCTTTCCATTACATGTTCCCCTTAATGTTTGATAATTGTGTTATATGGCAGATTACAATGACAGATGTGCGGTTGAACTGCAATATTGAAAAACATTTTCATGATCATAGTACTGTGTATTTAGAATTGAGTGTTAGAATTGTATCAAACTTATGTGTTGACTGACTTATCATCTTCATTGTCGAATGTTTTCAGGTTAGGAAAGCCAACTTCAATTCAGATCCGTACCTACAGACCTTTGGTATCAGTATTGTACCACAGATGGTTGACGTCCATGGACGTGTACTCAACCCGCCGAAGATACAGTATGGAGGAAGGGTAAGTGCCATGTATCGTAAAGTGTTGTCAATGTGTAAGTCTTTCATGTAAGTGTAATTATGTGCTATATGTAAATGTTTTTAATTTCCAAAATGATTTTGTGATGAGGCCATTCTGGGGAAAAATGTTTGGCATAACCCTACCTTCTCCTGATAATGGCCCCTAATCAAATATTTTTTGAGTAGGGGAATCACTTTTTGGCTGCATACTAATAGTTCAAAATTGAACAAACAAAAATATTATTAGATAAAAAAAAATTACCTGCCTAGTTTCCCACTTAAATTTTGCTGGGAAGGGTCATGCCAAACAAGTTTTTAAGGATGGTCTGAGCTTTCTCTGTTGCAGTTAATGTTAAGAATATGTTAAAGTATCAGTAAGCTATGTCATTGATAGGTCAGCTGGGGTTTAATGTATTAGTATTTGTTAAATGTAAGATTTTAATACAAGTATGCCAATTCAGACTTTATTTCAATTTTGCAAGACTTAACATTACACACTCCAGATAGGATTTATCTTTAACAGGATGGGATGTAATCCTGAATCTACCATGATGTCTGCTCTTGAAATAGAATACATTTTATTACATCTCAACTGGTCCTGGTTACAATTTTAAGGACATATTGTCTGGTTCAAGTTTCATGACCAGCATATATTTATATTGCATACTAAGTGACCATGTTTGGATACATTTTCACATTTCTATGTCATTATAGCAGTCTCATGTATGGACTGTCTGTTTTCAAGGATTATTCTCATAATTTCAAGATTACATTTCAATATTTTTTGTTCCATTCATATGATCATTAGGATTTCATGCCAACATTTCAATATATAATTTAATTCATTGCTGCTGCATGCTGGGCAATTATTTTACCCATACTATGAATTATTGCTTTATTGCAGTTAATTTGTTTATGTATAGATTTCAGCAGAAATAAAACATGTTTGTTCCTGTTACTAATCATGGACCACATATCCTACATACTTTGGGTGGGTGTGGTTATGCTTATATCACATGACCTGTTTGTTACTATTTTTAGACAAAAGCACAAGCCATTCCCAATCAAGGTGTGTGGGATATGCGAGGAAAGCAATTCTACAGCGGGGTTGAGATACGCGTCTGGGCGATTGCTTGCTTCGCCCCACAGAGAACTGTCCGTGAAGACGCCCTAAGGTGGGTAAAAAGTATGCAGGGTTGCCCTGTTAAGGTAGTTCATATTGTTCGGTTTATGCAGTTTGCATTCAGCAATGAAGACTTCGCACTGAGCACTGGTTTCTCCTTTTAAATCTAAATCTTTATAATGTCAACAACAACAGCAGCAACAACAACAACATTTGTCCACAATTAAGCAAAAACAATGCCTACAGCTTGAAGATCTTTCTTTAATTTTACATTTTGACTACCTCTATTTGTCGCAAAAATTATGAATAACCATAGATATTTTTATCATGGTGGAATTCTGTCTCCACTGAAAGAAGTTTAGTTGCCATGGAAACTGCACAAACATTACATGGAGTAGGTGAAGGTCATTTGTGTGAGCTATGTATAAATGTCTTCTGTAGACAAAGGCCCAAGTGGTTCCTAGCGATGGTGTCTGGGACATGCGAGGCAAACAGTTCTACAGTGGTATGGAGATACGTATATGGGCTATCGCCTGTTTCGCTCCACAGAGAACTGTGAGAGAAGATGCCCTCAGGTTTGTATGACCTTTGACCTGAGAGCATGTCGCTGTTGTTTGCTGCGCAGATGTGAAAATATTCCATGTTTGTGGTTTTTTTGCAACCATCTTGATAAAAATTATTTGTGTTGTCTACACGGAGCCTGCAAAAAGTCCTTATAATGGTCCAAAAAATAATACATTACATTCATGATTCACATCTATGTGAAGAGGTCCTATCAAATTACAGAAAATTCAATAATGATGCAAAATGCTATAATTTTTTAAATCTTGTCAACTGGATAGTTTAACCTTGTTTCTTGTGTTCTATGTAACTCGCTGCTGGCAAATGTTTCCAATCCCATCATATGATCGTAGTATGATTGGTAAAATTTCAGTTGTAGTAAAGTTTGTGGTCCTCAATACTTGCATTAAGATTCGTAAGTCTAGTAATTTATGCTTCAAACGTGACATGTTTCGTAAACAACATTTGACAAAATTCATCACCATGGTTTCTTAGCAAAAACAGAAATATCAAAATCCATTAAGTTTAAAAATGTTTGTTATACAAGTAAACCGGTGTGTCACAATTTAATGAGATTAAATGGAGGAAAAGTTACCCTTAGTGGGCCTGTAAGGTACATAGGATGAATTGATTGAACTGGAGGCATGGTGTTGTCCCTTTTTGCTTTTGTTCAACAGTTTCGCCCCTGTTACTTGGGTGTAATGTTATTGTGTATATATATTGTATTGTGAAATATGTCAATCTAATTCCTCGGGCTCATGAAACTCGTGGCATATTTCCCACAAGCCAATAAGCCCGGACAGTTCCCCAAGTTCTATGGGCCCGGGACCATCTGTAGGTCTCGTCTGATCGAGACATGAAAGTTGTGCATGCTCAACGGGGCTAGTACACAGCTTGGTAGCTTCATGTGACCTAGGTATAAGATTGGATGTATGTACTTGCATCGTTTACTGGATTGTTTCTTCTGCTTTGTTTCGTAACAATTGATTTTTTTTCATTCCTTGATTCTTTCCTTGTTGCTTCTTAAATAATTTTAAGCAGTTAACCCAGTTTGTTAACAGTATACTAGTGACGGGTGTTGTTGCAGTATTTATGCATAAACTATAGGTAACAAAACTCTACTGTCTACAATTAGATTCTTCTTTTATATTCATATTTGTGATTTGTTTGTATATATAGGAAGCAACCAAACTTTATACCAGGCATGAGAATTTTCCGCAGATTCCAGGAAATCAGCGGATTTCACGCTTTGAAAGGCTGTTTTTAAATTTAAGCTATCTTAGATGCTCAAAGGCAGAATAATCAGCGGCTCCCTGGACCCCTTGCCCAATTTTCAGCTGATTTTGAAATTTAGGTTGTGTCTGGTTACAATGTATGTGTTTTTCCTTTAACCCACATTCTTATGGCTTTAAAAATGTATCCAAAATTGATTGATATTTTCTGAAGACAGCTAATTGATGCTTGGATGATGTTGGTATTGTTTTATATTGATATTTTCCCAAGACAGCTAAGTGATGCTTGGATGATGTTGGTATTGTTTTATATTGAGATTTTCCCAAGACAACTAATTGATGCTTGGATGATGTTGGTATTGTTTTATATTGAGATTTTCCCAAGACAACTAATTGATGCTTGGATGATGTTGGTATTCTGATGCTTGGATGATGTTGGTATTGTTTTATATTGAGATTTTCCCAATACAACTAATTGATGCTTGGATGATGTTGGTATTGTTTTATATTGATATTTTCCCAAGACAGCTAAGTGATGCTTGGATGATGTTGGTATTCTGATGCTTGGATGATGTTGGTATTGTTATATATTTAGATTTCTGTGTTACATACTTGACAACAATAAAAACACTCCATTTTGATGTACAATATTTTTGACGTTCGAGGATAGCGATATGCCTCAAAATGTTATCCATCAAAATAATTTTTTATATTCATATTGCCTTTGCCAGAAAAATTGGTGGAAAAATTTAGTGGTTTGGGTTAGCTATTGTTGAGTATATTTGGTTCATTCCTGCCATAGTTGCTTTGTTTCATGCTTTGTTGAAAGTGAATGTTTTGCTTTAACCAAATGATATTTAAGTGAGATACATGTACATATGTTATATCTATTCTGTTCTGTTCTGTTTTGTTACGCGCTCTTATTTTTGCCAGATATTAAGCATATAGTGTGAGCGCTAGTGAATACAGTTAGAATTTTTCAGTTTCTTTGAATTTGATCTTGTTTCATTTTTGAAATGGCATATAAAGACTTCCACATTCTGATTTGTTCACAGTCTATGTTTTTGGTCAATTAGGAGCAAATGGAGATATTATTGCATACATTTCATGAGCTGTCCATCAAGTATATGATACTCTCAGATGTTGAAGGCATCTTGAAGACTTGTTTTACTTCTAGAATTGTTCCACTCTCTTCTTAACGATGTACTTAATAATTAGGGATGTCAACAAATGGCAATTTTGGTATTATCAACCTTCCGAATAAATATTCCAACATTCAACCTTCTTATTTAATAATAATACTTCTGAAACTCAAAGTTTCTTAATCAAGATATTTGCTTGCGAACGTTTTGTCACAAACAAAGATTTATAATTTAATAATTACATGATGGTTTTGTACGAGCTCACCATTTCGTTTGGTTTAGAATTCTATCTTGAAAAAGACAATTTTAGCCAAAATATTGTTTCATTGCAAATTTTTAATTGAAATTGCTTATTGATTGTCTTGCAGAAATTTTACACAACAACTACAGAGGATATCCAACGATGCAGGTATGCCAATCCTAGGACAGCCATGTTTCTGTAAGTACGCTACCGGACCGGATCAGGTAGAACCAATGTTCAGATATTTGAAGAATACTTACCAAGGTCTACAAGTGATTGTTGTTGTTCTACCAGGAAAAACACCTGTTTATGGTAAGTTCATTTCACATAAGTTTTCCTTGTTAATCTACAGGGTCATTTTTAGATGATTTGTGAACTGACAGTATGTCTGAAACTTGAGACCCTTTCGCCATAGCCATCCTTATTTTTGAAGAAAAAAAACATTATTTGCTAAGTCTTTGATTTAATATCCTTTTTACAGATACCAATTTTGGATTATAAGTAACTAAAACACTTGAACAAAAGTCTTATTATAGATCATATCCTTTGTAGTAGAAATCTTTAAATGTCGTATTCGTAAGATTGAACATTGCCATTAGTTCTGTGAAATATACATATAACAAAATGGAGACACAGGGATTTCCCTGACACAGAAATCTTGAGTCCCTGACTCCCTGTTCTAGGGACTCCCATTTTCAACTTACCGGTACTGTGCATCCCTAGGACCCCTAAAATATACTTTTGTCAAGAATAAACTGCATATCTGGGACCCTACAAATTTACTATGGCCCCCCAATTTATCAAACACTAGGGTCCAAGGACCCCTAGCTGAAAAATCCTCGGGGAAAACCCTGAGGCATTAAAATTTCCTTTTAATCTGTATATAAGGATTCTACAGTTATTAATGAATGTTATATAGCTGTTTTATTAACGTCAATTACATGAAGATATATTACATTTCAAAGATGTTATGAGTTTTCTTCTTGTTGTAATTTTACACACAAGTTCATGTTGTACCTTGCTTACAAGGGTCTGGCCTGAGAGTTCATACACCTGTTCACAGTCAGTATCACAGCACTATAAGCGTGAGTTATTGTATTTGTAGCCGAAGTGAAGAGAGTTGGAGATATCATGTTTGGATTAGCTACCCAGTGTGTTCAGGCAAAGAACGTCAACAAAACAACACCACAGACATTATCTAATCTATGTCTGAAGATTAATGTGAAACTTGGTGGAATCAACAACATATTGTTACCAAGCATACGGTAAGTGTTCTGCATTGTTTAGAAATAGTCAAGGTCACATTCAAAGGTCATGGTCACACTCAAGGGTACAGTGACATATCAGATTTGTCCAGACTGTGACTTCGACATACATGGAGTAATCTTGGAAGTATTGGCAGAATGTCAGACAGTGCTAGACCCAAGATGTTTCTTACTAGGACTTTTTTACAGGGATAGTGACCATTAAGAAATAATGACGGATGTGAGAAACTTCCTATTATCAGCATAATTTATCTTTTATGGACTTACAAGTGTAGAATAACAGTTATCAGATTTGATCTGATGTATGCACAAATGGTAATTTTGTTGAAGGGTATAGGGGGTTGTCTCTGATTATTTGAGCATTTCCTAGTTTTTGTCAATAAGCGTTCTTGCCTCACATAACAGGCTAGACAGTGTCGGCTCTTCCAGTATTAAAGTTCTAGTTGTGTAGTTCCAAACCGTTTGTTGATTATTTAAAATTTGCAAATATAATTATCAATAGAGCTTAATTGGTACTGATTCACTATTGAGCTGAGTACTTCAAGTGAATTAAAATATGTTTTGTCTTTGAATAGAAATATCACAATAAGTCAATTGATGCTTTGTTGTAACTGATGACATATTTCTATGTATCGTTGTATATTATGCAGGTTTTTGTTAATCTGTTACACTATTGTTGATTAATTTCATTTGCTTAGTATGTGAATAGAAATGGTGGTGAGACTTATATATTTTGGTTTATTTTATTAATGTGATTGTTGTGTATTGTAGACCTCCAATGTTTCGTCAACCTGTTGTATTTATGGGTGCTGATGTGACCCACCCACCAGCTGGGGATAAATCTAGACCCTCATTGGCAGCAGTAAGTGAGACAGGATCAGCAAATACCCATATCTCATGTTGAGATTATGTACTGCTCCATCTTAAATTATAATACCAAATTTGATTGGCTGATTCTGGTCATGTGATTGAAATTCAGCCAATAGTGTCATGTTTGTCATGATATCTCTGGTCTGAGGATGTAGCGGTTTATCAACCAGAATTGATTACATGTATCTGATAAAGTACAGATTTTATCTTCGACAGGGTTCACGGATACTGCTGCCCGTTGCTGTTGGATACTTGCTGAATGCTGAGCATTGATTCAAACCTGCTATCTACTTGATTACCTCAGTTATATCCAATTGTGGAGTTTCTCTATGCTCAACAATGGACTGTGAATTCATATGAATTTTATGTCATTTTGTTTACATTTTTAGAGATGAGTATGTAATCTATACTTTGCACAATTTAAGCTTTTAAATAATATGAGACACCGACGAAATGCTAAGCAATCATATCTTGGGGAGCAAAATTGATAAATCACAGTTTGTTGTTGTAGATTTCTTCTTCGAACATCTTGCTTGTCAAAAATCTTATATTGTTCATACCTAACTTCATTACAGTCTGTCTGTTATGAACTCTTTCTTTAATCTATTGATGCATTTCTTTCATTTCTCATACTTCTTCTTCAATACATTCTCTCGAGTATTGGGTGTGTCAAAGCATTCAGATCTATATATTCCTTCTGTAAAACTTCTTTGAATTTCATCTTTATGTTAGTGCTTGTTGCATTTTGTTTCGCTTTGTCTCGTTACATCTTACATGTTTATCAATCTCCTGTGCAGTGGTCTCCCCTTACAGTTCAGATTGCTCTGCTATCACATGCATTTTGACAGTAAACTGTTTCATTGATTGTTCTGTCTTCTGATTTTTATGCCCCCCCTACCTTTCAAAGAATGACATGAAAGGGGCATAATGTGTTACCCCTGTTTGCCCCTCTGTGTAAAAATTGGTTTCCAATCCATACCTGGATGGATGTATTTAATTCTTATTGGGTACATAAGCATAGGATAATAAAATACACGCCAAGTATGATTCTGGTTACAATCCACCAATTGTTGGAGGAGTTATGGGCCTTGATCAACTATAAAGTCCACAGCGGGGGCATCCATGTCTCATGGACAAGTCTAGTTCAAACATACAATACTTGATGAGTTTGAAGGCAGGGAACATTGTACGGTTAGAGAAGAGAAGTGATGTAAGGACTTTGCATATTAACCTTGGATTATGCTCTTATTATATTATATCAGTTTTCCATTGATTTCAGCTGCTTGTTTAAGAACAGCATGGAGACCAGCTTATTTGCTTGAATAATGAACTAAGGTTGGACTTTGTACATCAGATGTATAGTGCGGCCATTATTGTGTCGATGGATGAAAGCTTCTGTTTACTATTTAGATGCATATTGACTTGTTTCACTATCCAGGGCTTTTTCTACCTGTCTTATGGACCAAACTGTACCCTTTCCTAATATCACATCTATAGGCTCTATTCTTCCAAATTTCGTGAACAATTTTCTGATTGGATTATGATTAATTTTGGGGGGGGGGGGGGTGGGGGAGTTAACAAATAAACAGACAATAACCCATGGAGTCAAGAATTTTGTTCATAATTGACTTGTTTTGTGTATGAAATTGCCATTTTATTAATTATCTGCAGTATCTTAATTAACAAGCAGTAAAGCTAGAAATATTAAGTTGTAATTCATTTATTACTAACGATTTTTAAAAGAAAATTGTTTATGCGTTTTCCCCAGTTTTGACAATTTACTGGGAAACATGTACACAATTTGATTTGGGGCTGTGTTCCCCATAAAACATGGAAAAAGCCCTGCTGTCACCACTTCAAGATAATGCATTTATATTACAACAATATTCCTTATCCTGGCCTACCATGCTTGATACAGCTACGCTGACATGTATTGTGTTGCATTATAAACTTCTGTCTAAATAGTATATCTCCTTGCATGTTTAGTTCATACTCTGTCTTGTTTGCAGTCCTACAGTATTCCGTGAGCCTGTCATCTTTCTTGGTGCTGATGTCACACACCCACCAGCCGGTGATGCAAGTAAACCTTCTATAGCTGCCGTAAGTATGCTGGAATAAGCTAATGTCGGACTGTTATCTCACGTACAGCGTGGATTTTGATGTGTCAGTTTTTTTTCAAGCACTATCATAATATGTTTGAAAAACTAAACCCATATATCATAAAATATCTCCAGGCAATTCTTGCACCACCAAATTCAATTGCTTGTTTGGCATAACCCTACCTACCCATGAAAATGGCTAGTCCAAAATAAATTTGTAAACTTGACAAGGGTTGGTTAACCTTTTGAAAAAGGGTATGTTTTCTTACTGAAATCCATTTTGGATCTGGAGTGACCAGCAATCGTAACATCTCAGAATTTTTTATGTTGCACAACAAATCTTAAAAATAAAAGTTGCGCCAACCATTTTTTTTCAAGATATTTCTCGTTTTGTTTGGTCTGTTGATGTCTGCCTGTATTTGATGAACTTTGAATCATGCTTTAATTGTTGAATTGTAGGTTGTTGCTAGCATGGACGCTCATCCAAGTCGTTATTCAGCTACTGTAAGAGTTCAGCAACATAGACAAGAGATTATACAAGAACTGGCTTCTATGGTGAAGGAATTGCTCATTCAGTTCTATAAATCCACATGTTTTAAACCAACCAGGATTATATTCTACAGGGACGGAGTGTCCGAGGGTCAGTTTCAGTCGGTAAGTAGTTTTTGTTTTTGTCAAATTCTACTTACAAAAGTTGGTAACTATACTTCACAAGTATTAAATTTGATAAACATACAATTTATTATTAACTCGTCTAAATTGGAACTATTTTGGTAAATTTTAGTTTCTAGATTGGGAGTATTTGTTTGGTCAGCTTAAAGAATATACATTGCAAACTGTCAAAAAAGCATCACTTTGAAAGTGCCAATTTCAGTTGTTCTTGAGAAGCTATTTCTCTAAGTTGTCAATTTTTACTATGAGACAATTGATAATGAGAAACTGTGGATATGACGGATATGACAAACATATTGTGTGTGCCCTGGGAGTTTGGTATCAGTCAGAGCTTACTGTATATGCTCCTATTGTTCTGTGTGTATTTACAGGTGTTGTCTCATGAACTGCGAGCTGTGCGTGAAGCTTGTATGAAACTAGAGCCAGACTACCAACCAGGTATAACATTCATTGTGGTACAGAAACGCCATCATACACGTCTGTTCTGTGCAGATAGGAAGGATCAAATTGGTCGTAGTGGAAACATTCCTGCTGGTACGACAGTAGATGTTGGCATAACACATCCGACTGAGTTCGATTTTTACCTGTGTAGTCATGCTGGTATCCAGGTAAGGTTTTTAGAAATATATTTCACAGAAGTCCTTAAAAATTTGGCACAACCCTACCTACTCCATTCGCGGTACCCAGGCTATTCATAACATATTTTGAGACCTAGATAGGAGATTTAAAGCCATTGGCAGTTTGGTCTGGTTTAGGTTAGGTTATCAACCCCTATTGTATACCATTCTACTTGCGTGCTTTTTGAAGGATCTGTGCTGTTATTTATAACTTGATATTTATCTTAGTTTAACAGTTCTAAGTCAAGCATTGCTATACCTTTTTTTGCATTCAGGGTACAAGTAGACCGTCTCACTACCATGTACTGTGGGATGACAACAGATTCTCAGCTGATGAGTTACAGATGTTGACGTACCAATTGTGCCATACGTATGTACGATGTACCCGAAGTGTCTCAATCCCGGCTCCAGCCTACTATGCTCATCTAGTAGCATTCCGAGCTAGGTACCATCTCGTAGAGAAAGAGCATGACAGGTTTGTTGTTTTGTGTATATATTGGCTATGTGATCATATACAATCTTTATACCATTGTTAACTTTTCTTCTTCCTGAGAATGTGTAGTCATAAAATGTGTGATTATGACTGGCTTTGCCGTAATTTTTCAGAGCACTCGCACATTGCTCAATAAAACCATTTGCCTGAAAGCATTCTTGGTGCCAAAACACTGTGAACACTGTTTTGTAAAAATCATGCAGTCATAATCATCTATACGATTTGTTAAAATCATCTATGGAGGTTTTTGTATCTCCACTTGATCTTCAAAGCCAAATGACTTCATTAAAAATAAGCACTTGCCCCGTCAAAATTGTTGTTATCCCTGGGCCTGGGGCTAGTTTGTTATAGTGAAAACTTATGAGTGATATTTCAGTAGTTAAAGTGATATGAATAACTGTCCTGTCCGATCATACTTTTTTATTCAGCATGTAAAACAACTTAAATTATCTCTGGAATGTTTTGCGCTTTTTCTCTTCACTTTGCTTACTGCTCTCAGTATACTAGCAGGCATTCTGAGACTTTGTATTTTGGAATCTCTTGCACTACATACTTTTCAAATGTCTCTCTTTGTTGCCATTAAAGTTGTATTAATTATGATTCAGAATATCAAAAAATTATTTAGTTGCAAAACTAAATGCTGCCTCAACATTAGAAACACCCATTTAAATGTATGTTTACTAATCAAAAACAAAATTGCTTTTCTGAATTACAAAATAAAAGTTCATATATGGAAATCATCTGATATGTTGAAAAGACAGAAAAGTCACTAAATAATCATGTAATTATGCCCCCAACCGAGTAGTTGGTCGTCTCTATATGTATGTAAGTTCCGAATCTCGTGTGCACAACTCCTTATACACCAGTTGGCGGATTAGCTTCAAACTTTCAGAGTCTAACAACCACCATATGTAGATGACTGTAAAGAAAGGAATTTTTTCTTTGCCAATTTTTACCTGAATTATTCCCTATGTTAGTTTTTGCCTATATATGGTATAGTGAAAAAATCTTGTGTGTGCAACTTGGTTTTTTTTTATTCGTACCAAACTTCACAGGATACTTATGTGTTATATCGGACATAAATGAAACTTTATCTTCAGTACTTATTTAACATCTCATCTTATTTCTTATCTCATTATCTCGCTTTCTTGTTTCTTTGCAGTGGCGAAGGCAGTCGTTATTCTGACAATAGCGATGAGCGTGCTCCATCTGTCATGGCACGAGCTGTAACTGTGCATCCAGACACCGTCAAGTACATGTACTTCGCATGAGACTTCTGTGCAATGAATATATATATATACTGTCAATGTGGAATAAACACTTCGTACTGTGCATTCTTGTGACCATATGTTTACATGCGTGGGTACCTGTGTGTTGTAGCCTGTGGAAGTCCAATGTAGTGAAATGTGATATAAACAAGGCCAGGAGTAATCAGTTTTGCATCCAACAGAGTACGGCCAAAGTGAACGATATCTGTATATACTGCGTAATATTCATAGCATCCAAAGATCTCACTATCAGCCATTATCTGAAGCATTCTGGAATGCAGCATTCTCGAATGCAACTTTTGATATATGCTTGGATTGGAACAGCACTTCTGAACTGGTTGTAATTGAAGTCACCGAATGTTTGAATTCCAATGTTTGAACTGTGAATTTTATGTTTTTATCTAACTACATTGTTTTAGAAATCAGTTTTGTGTTTGCTAGTCAGCCTTGTGTAATCAACAGGATTGAAGTAATTGGGTTGTTTTTTATATGTCAGTAGTGACCTTGTGCAGTGCCTGTATACACACTCCAGATATCTTGAATTTACGTCTGAATTCCGTGACCAGTGCCGATACCTTGAATTCGTGTCTTTTATTAAAATAAACGCTTGCGTTGTAAAAAAGAAAGAACTTCAGACAACAATCACTGTTGAATTAGTGACAATTATGGCAGGATTTCAATAGCTACCTAATTTAATATTTGTTACTTTAGTATATAGTCTGATAAATATGTACTTTCTTTGTCCAAATTTTGCTTATAATCAATTTTTGTGAAGTTCATCATGTATTTTGTTTACTAGCTAAACAAGCAGATATATTTATTTGACTTTATAAGTTAATATACATTTATGTTTCCAATTAGGCAGCTTATATCATAAATGACATCGCTGACTTGTAACTATCATGTAAGATTTTCGTTAATTCACTTACGAAATAACAATTTGCGTGATGTCATATTTCCTTATAGTGACGGCCTCTGCTAGTATGAACGAAACAGTTCAATTTGACTTATGAAATGAGCATTTACAATTATGATATAAAGAAAATGTTTTTGTTCATAAAATACTGAAATTATTAAAAATTGTTTTTGAAAACAAAGTTAAAAATTCAATAATCTTTGACCGCTCGTGTAATGACCTATATTCTAGGGTAAAACTTTTCTTTTATGAAACCCAGATCATGTTACTGTTCTTGCTAATTATATTAGATATTCATAAGACATATGAGGATATATATGGAAGCATGTGTTTTAAATTGGGCCAGACATTTGAAATTTCCCCCGATTTTGCTTAAAAAATGACGAGTTTAGTTGTAACAGTGTATGTTTTAATGTTGGTGAATGTGATACAAGTTATAGTGATAGGTTTGTATATATGGGAAAGTGAAAATGTGATCAATATGTATGTATATAAGTGTGTATATGTTTATTTTAAAGTTTGCTATCAAATCTTGGTAGTGTAAATATTTGTTGATGACCCTTGCTATAAGTATATTTATTAAAAGCTAAGCATTAGTGTACATCAATGAAACCAGTCCTGGAATATTCCCATAGCTGCCTTGTCTCAAATAACCATTTTACAAATTCAACAACCAAACGCTTTGTCGTGGCAACCATTGTTACGCATTAAGTAAGCAGATAGTGTACCATTTACTGATTTAGTTTACCAAAAACTGGAGTACCACGTTGCATACCGGAACGTAAGAAGTGAAGCATTGAAAAACCAGTTTGAGTTATCACCAGTGTATACAAGTTCATGAAATGCTAATGGTGTATCTAGGAGTGAGAATCTTCCTTATTTCAACCAATTTCCACTTTCTTTAGACAAAAAAAAACGTCTCTAAAAGTTGTCAGATTTGTGCAAATTGGTTATTTGATAAAACGATGTAGAGGGTATCCTGTGGGTTTTTAGGCTTTCCTGTTTTTCGCCAATAAGATTCTTACCCCTCCATACTCTAGATGTATGATAATCTGTATAATAAGTGATATTTTTCTCCTGTAAATTTTGAGAATCATGTGTATTGACCTACATTTGTATTCAACTGGTTAAGAATTGAAAATCTGCCAAATTTAAAAATGTATAAGTGATACACATTTGAAACAACACCATGCTGCATAGTTTATTTGGATACTTGTGTGATTCCATCAATTAGAATTCTATGACTTCTTTCCTCAATTTTAAGACATTAAATTCATCTGTAATATTTCAGTAGCGAAGGAAGCAGTAGGCATTCCTCGGACCATAGTGACGAGAGAAGTGGTGGTATTATAGCTAGGACGGTTACACTACACCCGGACACTGTTAGTGTGATGTATTTTGCTTGAAATAACTAATGAAAGGAGTAGGAAATACTAAGTGTTTTGCTTATACTGTTAATGTTATATATCTTGTGTAAAATATAAAACAAGGAGTCAGAAATGTTCACATTTTTTCCTACTAATACTGAGTCTGTAGATGATGAAGACAAAACACTTAAAACATTTTGTGTGGAAAAAATTTGTATCAACAGACTGTAAATATTTTTCCCCAGATGGTTTCTGTTTGTGATGAAGATCAGTTGATGGAATTTGTAATATTTATTTCGTCTGGTTTTTCATATTTCATTTTGTGCCTTTATACCAATCAACAGTTGACTTGAATTTTTAGTCAGTGTAATGTAACAGATTATAACTTGTTGTGGATATATTTTTGTTTGACTTCTACTTGTCGTTGTCTGGATATTCAAGTTGCAAACAGATATTTACCATCACTGTTACTTCTTGAAGTGTAAAACATATAAATTATTTTACCTTTTAGCATTTTGTAATATTTTAAACTTGTTTAACCATTGTTCAAACACATTCAAAGTGAAGGAGGTAAATAGTTCTGTCAGATGTTTGTTATACAGTTGATAGATTCAAAGTATTTGTTTGGGTGAATGTCGTATATACATCTGTTAGTATGACTTTGATATTGTTCAAACACATTCAAAGTGACGGAGGTAAATAGTTCTGTCAGATGTTTATTATACAGTTGATAGATTCAAAGTATTTGTTTGGGTGAATGTCGTATATACATCTGTTAGTATGACTTTGATATAGTTTATTATTAATAATATTGATGATGATGATATGACCAAAATGGCGGGAATTTTGCTTATGTATTTGTATATAGTTACTGTATTTATATGACCACATGTTGTACTTGCCCCTAGATTCCACCATATCGTCTGTTGTAGATAAAATATTTCATTCTCATTATATCCCATTTTTTTCCTGTATTGTCCCTTACATTGTCTTGTGACAGTTAATGCCGTACATCGAGTCTCGTACACTCATCTTTTCATATTATATTGGTGTATTTAATTGTTCAAAGGTTACTGCCTGGTATAATACATTGAAGTGTGACAGTTACATACTGATTTTTCTAGCTTGTCTGGTTTAAAAAAAAAGTTAATTATTGCGTTCTGCTCTGTTTCTACGAAAGTTCAAGTCCCAACAATAAAGTAAAGCAGACGTCTGTAGCGGCTTGCGGCTCTCTTGTTCAACTTTTGTCCAGATTTCATGCTTAAGTTTGAAGTCAGTATCTGTCTTTACAGTATATATCAATTGTTTCAGCACATGAAATAAAATATTTGGAAATTTTGACTTCTGCATAAGAAAAATTAGGTATTTGTTGTGTCAATATCAAATAATCACCATTCTCAACCTGTAAATGAGCTGTAGAGAAACAATATACTTGAGCAATTGCTTAAGTATCTTTTATCAGTTTTAATAGATATTTGTAAATAAATGATTAAAAGAGGAGAAATATTGTCAAATTGTGCTCTTTCGATAAATGTGTACTATAAATTTCTATTATCAAAACAAAGATTTTAAGAAAAACATCATTTCATAGCCAATTAAACTTATATAGAGTGTTTTGTATGTATTTTCATGAAATAGGGGCCTGGAGGTATTTATTTTCCATCACTACTTAACTCACACAGATGTCACAAACACTCTGCTCATGGCTTACACAATTTTCTGAAATTTTGAATTTTTCAGAGAAAATACAGCTTTTTTAATATTTTGAGGACTTTATTGCTTCTGAAAAATTCACTGCCTGGGAATGATAATGGCTTAAGGAATGAATCTAAAACATTATTTTACCACAGTATGAAAGATGTCGGATACTCTTGGGTTCGTAACAATTTGGATAGATGAGCTTATGTTCATGTGGTTTTATTTGTTCGTTACTTGCAATTATTTATGGAAATTATTTGAAACAAATTCGATTTTACATAAATTGTTGCATTGTGATGGTCTTAACAAAACAGAAGTGTGAGAAATCTTACTGATCTGTCAGGTTTTTAGAAAGGTAAGTTCTTCATACAGGGGTATTTGTTAAGTTGTGTGTATATCTATCCGTTGAAACTCGGGTACTTTCTGTTGTCCAATTTCACTATTACGGGTCAGTGGCTGTATAATATTGATCATAAAATGTAATAATGTGTCATTAAACAGATAACTGAAACTGCCGGAGTTTCAACCAATATCATTGATGACCTGTTTTCAAAAGTTACAGAATGCCGGTTTGGACATGCGACTTGGTACTTACAAGTTTAGTAGTTTTACATGCACACCTGTATTTGTCACAATGTGTATTAACACCTGTGGATAATTTAATCAAGTAATTTTGTAGAGGATCTGTAGGCAGAAAATTGCATCGCCATTTGGGGACATAACTAGTGTGATAACCTTAGCATAGTAGCTCCTGTCGTTAGTGGGAATGTTGCATTCTTTCATAATGCCCATTATTGCATGAATTATATACCTGGGATATTCTTAATTGCCAAAAACGTTAACTACCCACTGTTTATGAATGAGAGGTTTCTATGTGTCTCAAATTAATAACCCGAGTTGTATGTAAAAAATCGATGATGACAGAAATTTTCATTCAGTATTCTAGTCTGGCTGAAAACAAACAAAATTCTTGTGACAAGTCGCTAGTGGCATTGTCCAACCGACATTCCGTACAAAAATAGAATACTCTGATCGAACGATTAAACTGACCGGTCAATAAAATCTCATACTAATGCATAAACATTTCTCATCTAAATGTATCCATGTTTGTTGAATATGGAAAACAGGAAGGAATTGTGAAGCCATTTCAGTGTTTGAATTGATTGTACAGGCAAGGTATAGCAGTTATACAAATTGCAGTACTTTAATTTTTAATCTAAAAAAGACGCTTGTCATATAAGTTGAGTCCATCATTGAGTATTCAGTTTGTGTGCCTTTTCATCTTTCCCATCAGCTGGACCAAAATAAGATACTTCGTACAAGTTGAAAAACAATAATACCAAAAAATATTTCTTGTTTTTTCCTCATGATGTCTGACTGACTCATACCCCGGTGTCTGACTGACTCGTACCCCGGCTATTTCACCAGTAGATTAAATGTTCAAGTCCTTGTTTTGTATCAAATAATCTTCTGAGATTCATTATGTACTCATTTCAAACAAGTTGGCGTTTTTGAAATTTTTTATTTTCTCTTGTCTCATGGATTTTATCCATTCACTCTGTAGTCAAGCAACATTAAGTATCATACGTATGTTTTACGAGATTGCCTGATGTATATAATATTATTAATGTTTGGGAAAAGGTTGATAAATATGGATCAGGTTGCAATGTTGACATGTATTCAAATTGTGTGTGTTGGAATAATGTTTTAATATGCAGGTTTGCCTTTTTTGATCACTTTGTGTATTGTGCATTTATGTTTTATGTGTGATCATTTATATTCTTTCAATCCATATGTAGGAATTAACATATTTTGGTTATGTGTTTTGATGTAAACAACCTCATCTTGAGATGGATTTTGTTCACTTCTGTTCATACCATAAACTGATCATGTTGGCAATTGTATTTTCTTATAAAACGATGTCATTCAATCATGGAAGGTTATTGGTTGTCATGTTTGCTTTTTTCTGTATTTTGTATCTGCTTATCAGGAAAGAAACTCTGATCCATTTTGCTCCACATAAAACATTTTATCCAAATCATAATTTTCACATAGATTGATAGATAGATAGATAGCTTCATAGATATTTACAATTCACTAGCCCTGGAAAGTGATCTTCACTTCACAGTATCCTAAATTTAGCCCAGTTGGATTCTATGTCATACTGACTGACGCTTTTAATACAATAGATATGTAAATGTCGGACAAATAGTTTCTTCGGAACACGCAAGTTTAGTTTTGATTTGATTGCTTTCATGTCAATTATAGCTTATTTGACTTTCCTAGTATTTGTCATACATTTAAAGAAAGCTTAAGAGTCTATAATGTAGCTGCATCAAAATGCATATCAAAGGGCAAAAGTGAAACCCGTTCATCGGCTTCTTTATTTATGTGCAGGTATTCTATCTTTCATTTCACTCCTCATTATATCCACTGGTAATCTATTCAGCGTCATGACAACCACTTATAAACAAACAAAAACTTGTAGATCAAAATCTAAATATTGAAAAAAAATCCGATCAAAATAGAGATATCATTGATTTAATGATCAAATTATTTTAAACTGTCTAGCTAGGATCAAAGTAACGTACAAAATAAATTTCGATCAAAATCATGATTCATAGCATAGCGGACAACACAGGCGTACAATAGCTCAATATTGTTTCTTATATTGTTTTTATTTCCATTTGTGTCTTTGATGTTTTTATTTTCTAAATGACTTAATATACTATGTTCTTACTTTGTTACAATTATAAGTGTCTGTCACTAAATGGTTTCATTTGCGTGCCAGTTCTGTAAAATTAGAACTCTGGCCCTGTGTTCACAATTATCTTCCAGGATCAAATATAGTTTCTTTGAACATTTGCAGAATTTGTTATACTGAGCGAAATCTTCAATAAAAGAGTGATGTATATGTATAGGAACATTTTGCAAATGTCTGAAGACTCTGAATTCATATCTCATGTTAACTTTTAGAAAGAGGGTACCTGTCAAGGTTAAGGCAGATTCTTTAAAATTAATCCTGATTTGATCTAGACTAGTTCAGTCTAAAGTATAAATATTAATTTCTCAAAAGAAAGAAAAATATTTTAAATCTATGTACAGCGTTAATTGGAAGATTTTTAAGTATTTTTGTCTGCATTTATGAGAACTTCTTTTATAAAGTACTTAATTGATTTAAGAAAATGGAAAATATTTTTCATGATCTACGTTGATACTTTGTGAACATGGCGCCCGATTGAGTGCCATACATGGTTGATACTTTGTGAACATGGCGCCCGATTGAGTGCCATACATGGTTGATACTTTGTGAACATGGCGCCCGATTGAGTGCCATACATGGTTGATACTTTGTGAACATGGCGCCCGATTGAGTGCCATACATGCTTTCTTTCTCTTACACATTATTAGAAGAATCTGAATTTTCAGTAGTAAATATTCTCCCAGAGAAAATTACATAAGAGAATACACAAGTTGTTAAAACAAGACATGTTAAGCTATTTAAAACAATGGCTAGCTGTAAAAATGAAAAAATATTTTAAACTTTCCATTCTATGAAACAAATGTTAAATATTGTTATCCATTAGTCTCAACTCTTTCATAGAAATGATGATGGTGCACTATTTTTAAGAGAATTTAGGATGAACAGTAAATGTAGTTAGGTAATGCTGCATTTCTATTTCTGAACACCAATATAGTTACTCTTTGAAACCTTACTGAAAATAAAGAACCATGTTATACTTTCAACTATCAGGGGCAAGTTCTGCTCTTTGTATTTGTGAAAGCAAAATATCATATGATATTGTCATTGTTATTCTGTATACAATACCAGGTGCATTTATTGTACAACAACTGTAATATATACTAAGATCTTCACCACAGATTCTGATATACCTAAGAAACTGAATAATTGTATCTGATAATAAGATCTGCATCCATATTATCATATCATTTCTTATTCCTGTAGTAGATCTAGATTGGTCTCTTACTAGTCACTGGTCCGTACTTTCCACACTATATGATAGTACCAATACTCCTCAATGGTATGATCGTTTATCCACATTTAGTTGATACAACATTTCATCTGTTAACTGCCAATGCAGTACTCGGAATGAATAATTTAATTTTGTTTAGAATTAATATTGTAAGATCTGTAAAATCCTTTGATTTATATAAAAGTTACTTTACCTGATAATGTTACTGTGGAATTTAATTTCTTAATTGATGAAACGATTCTTCGAAGAATCCTAATTAGAAAATAATTCAACAAAATTTACACAAGATCAATATTTCGGCTTAAATAGCCTTTGTTAAGAAGATACACTAAAATAGTGCCGTCGATTCTGTTCTTATTGACGGAGGCTTTTTAAACTGAATTATCTGTCTTGGGTGAACATTTCATTTATTATCATGTTATTTATTTGTGTGGATGCCTTCGGTAGCTAAATTAGTTTCAGTGTTAAACATACAATGTACTGGTGATTGCTGTAATATTGCCTGTTTCATCACATAAACCAGATAGCTAATGAAAAGCCTGGTTACTATGTGTATTTATTGCCTTCATTCAATATTTTATGTTGTTTATTTTCTTATTGTTTAATATTGCTATAGGTTTCTTGACTGTTTATCTTTTACATAGAGGACTCCGTTGAGCTGAAGTTGGAAGTTCATGAATCATTATTTTGAAGTTCGCAGTCTTGCTACTGTCCATGTTATTCAATTACAATGTACAACTAATTGTTTTGGGAAAGTCGTTACATTATGCCATATAGTATGTTGTACATGTATCTAATGAATTTTTATTTTTGATTTTATGACAAATACATATATAGATATAAAACATGTGTATAAAGATGTAAATGATGGTTCTTGTCTCTTTTTTCTGTAGCCCCAAGTCCTAATTATTGACCCAGACTTGAAAAGGGGTCATTTACATGAGTGACTTAGAATAGAACTTGGATATTTCATGGAGAGTAAAACGGTGTAAATAGGCTCCATCAAGATATTGTGCTCAGGGGAGCTAAAAAGAAACAATTGTTGACGCTGGCATAAATATTTATTTTATATAATACACATCATACAATAAAGCACACAAATAACATGTACCTGTAAATAATAAACAACTCTCATCTTGCATACTAGTAAAAATACATGTATCTGAAACACATTACATGTACATACTTTCAATACAAATAAAAATGATTTATATAGAAAACACGGACTGCAATCTATTTTATCACAAAGAAATATACATACTTAAACTGCAGGGACTTGCCTCCCAGACAAAAGTGCTATTCAAAAGGCATACAAATTTAATATGGGTATGATAATATTGGTATATTGCAATATGTAGCCAAACAGTATTGTTCCACAATACGAAATGAACACACCAGTTTTGTTTACAATATGAAATTTATCTGGTCTTGAAAACCTTGTATAACTCCAAAAACTTGAACGAGATTGTTAACTGTTCTGTTTTAGCTTATGCTTGTTTTTTCGAGTCATATCCATGGTTGATAAAGAATTATAATGTGGTACATACTGCAATTTATTGCTAATGCATACATTCAAAACATACAGTCGTTAAAATCTCACTCAAATTTCAAAGAAAGTGGATCACAAAATATACTCGGCATTCTGCAAGCATTATAATCTATTGTGTACACTTGGATCTCCACACTCCAATTGGACAAGCATTAATGTTAAGGTCAGTATGCTGAATAAGAGATAAAATCGCAAGCCCTATTAAAACTGTTCTGCACTAGTCATGTTGTAAAACCATATAAATGCTGAATTTCCTTCATTGTAACTAGATAGTCAATATGACACAGATGCCCTCGCTCTGTGGGCTTAAAAAGGGCCATAACTCTGCCTAATTTGTTGGACTGTCACTAACTTCGAACTGGACCTTACTTTATTATCCTATGCATATGTGCCCAGTATGAATAGAATCCATCCATCCTTTCAAGAATTATTGATTGTAAGCCAATTTTTCACACAGACAGCCAAACACACAGGGCACTTTCTGCCACTTGGTCATTCTACAAATTGCAGTTGTATAGTGATACACGTACGTACATACAACAAAAAAGTAAGTAACATTTTAGATAAACTGCTAGAATCACAAGCTTAATTACAGTATAATAATCAACAGTTCATAAGCGAACTTGTTTAAATTTCAACAAACCTCTACAAATCAGACAGAACCAAACCCTTGATTTCAATCAAACTATTCAGTAACATCCAAGTTATTGTTCAAACTTATCAAACATTACAAATCAAACTTCTCCAGTCAAATTCTGGGAAACGGAATGCCAAATGTAATCTAGTTTGGCCCTTAAGTTAAACAATACATCTTATGATATTTGTCACTAACATGCACATCCTTACAAAAAAACACTGTTTTACATACAAGTATATTCTAAATGCATATTCATGGCTAGTATGTGAAACGTTCATGATTGGACCCATCACTTAGATATGTTTCAGCTGTGTTTAGTCCCCTCTGGTATGAATGATACTGAATTACAGAAATTTAATGTGATACACTTGCCACATTTTATTGGGGCTAAGGGTTAAGTCTGCTCCCAAAAAATAGCTTTTTACAACGTCGAATGTACGTAGAATAAAACAGTAAACAGCTATATGCTGATATTACAAAGGTCATATCAAAATCAGTATGTAGTCCATATGAAAAGGGCAAAACCATAAATTATCAAATCCATAATGCCAAAGCCTAATAAAGAAATGACATAACAATTGACAGATCTTAAATACATCAAGATATTGATGAATCAAAATAGATAAATAGTTGCCCATTAAAAAAATTCTTAACAAACATAAGTTAGTGAAACAATGGTGAAAATGATTC
Source organism: Mactromeris polynyma (assembly GCA_032209605.1). Classification (NCBI taxonomy): domain Eukaryota; kingdom Metazoa; phylum Mollusca; class Bivalvia; order Venerida; family Mactridae; genus Mactromeris; species Mactromeris polynyma. The sequence continues at coordinate 432,422 of JASFXZ010000022.1, read as the reverse complement.
ATGTAAATGATCTATTAATGTAACATATTAATGAATTCTGTTTGTCAATAAACCCTGGGCATCTTCTAAAAGGTTTTCACATCTTTCTCTCTGAAATAAAGAAGAAAAACAAATATTAGTAGAAAAGTCTTCTCTATTATAATACTGTTCTGAATCTTGCGGTATAGCGAGATTTAAGTATTCTTCAGTCTCTTTATATTAAAAGAGAAACTTGTATTTAACTTAAAACCTATCACTGAATATGTTCATACCCCCCCCCCCCACTTGTACTAGCAGAACATTTCAAAACAAACGTTCAACTCTGTTGTTTGAAAGCTGATCATTTTATGCGGACAAGGTTTTCCAGCAAGAAATATATTTATGTTTGAAGACATGTAAATTTTCAGCATTGCAAATATCTTCCTGCAAGAAATTCCAAATTATAAGCCCAGGAGTTATTAGCATATTTTGATAATGCATACTTACTGTAGTTTTAACTATATTTAACTATATTAAGTTTTCATGTCTATTTTTCAGTTATAAATGAACCAAAAAATGAACATAATATTATTTAAATGAAGATCAGTGAGGTTAGTTAGACTCTTTATTTCCAGAACCCAGTAACTCAATTTTTGACAGTTTTGAGTATTCGGTATGTTGAAACCGTCTTTCCAAGCTTTTCCTATCTGTACTACCTATATTGTTCTGGAATGCACATAACTTAAATAAAATGCAATTCGATACATTTTGTCTCAAAAAGATGAAAAACAAGTTATGGGGTTCTGGAAATAATGCAACAACATCTATGATCTAAGATATCTTTGACATAATGTACTTACATCCAATTTATCCAAACCGTCTCCTTTATCTTTTGTATCAGGATAGGAAGGTACCAATGCCTGAAGACGTACAGCTTTCAATGCTGTAGGCTGACAAGCTATAAGATGACTTATCTCCTGAGCCTGAAACAATATACAATGTACATGTAATGTGTCATTATAACCCATCCTCGGTACCCAGGCTACTCATAACATTTATGATACCCAGGCCAAACCGACTGTAAAAATCTCGTTCTTATGAATAATTAATGAGGTGAAATCCAGCTGCTTGATTGGCTGCATGACACACACCTCATGCGATATGGAAATTGCTGAGGAGTTACTGATGAAATCACGGCTCTGAGTGATCCAATAAAATTGCGGCTTTCGAATCGTGTTAGGTAGGGCATCAATTAACTCTCCACTAAGGAGATTCCTTCTTTTTTTTGTTATCGTCCATTTTATTGGTAAAAAAATGCTAATGAATATTCATGCATTACGAAGTTTCGCTAGCCAATTTGCCCAGGGTATCATATATGTTATAACCAAACATAGATCAAAAGTTGAAACCTGTCAAGCACTACTATTGTCAGTCCAAACATTTGGCAACATTCTTGAGTGTGCATTTTATTTTAACTCGCAACAGTACCTCTCTACCCTACCCACATCAGAATGAGGTCCCATTTCCAGACAACTTGTAAACATTTCACAGACAAGATAATTAAAATACTTTGAAACAGTAATAATAAACATGCTCCATGTATATCGCAAGTGATCATGTTTTATTGCATTAATTTTCAGAGTTGTTTAAAATGATACAATGCAAGGCTTTACAATTGTGTCACAAAAACAAGCAGTAAATAGTGTCCAAAAACTGACTAAAAAATTCGAAATATAACTTGTGGTTACAATTTATATTAGTTAAGCAGACATTAATTACTGCTTTTTGTTGGAAAGAAAATTACATGTTTGATAGTTTTCTGTGTAGATTGTGTCATTGTGTTTCTAAAATTAATATGCAATGCTTCAATTTGAATTAAGTGACAGTGGCCTCCGCTACAGGTTCGAATCTCCCAGGGATGTATAATTTGAATGTGAGGAAGCTATCCAGCTGGCTTGAGGAAGGTCAGTGGTTCAACTTCAACACAGGAACCCATATATGCCCAAAATAATGACCCTGGTTGTTTACTTGAACTGAAGCCCCATTATATAAAGTGACCACCAGCAATACATAGTTTCTACATGTATCTTCAATATCTACCTCCCTTGTTCTTAACTGTCAGCAGTTTTGATAGGCAAAACTGATAAGCCCTTATAGGAGTAATTTACAAATATGTGATAATTGAGAAAATACCAAAAGAATTTGCATGTGACAACCACTTATTCTTCAACTTACTGATCCAAATGCCCACATGAGCATAATGATTAAGTTATTTTTCATATATTGGATTAGTTAATCATCGTTTACATTATATTCCCCATAAACTTTAAGAAAATTTGCCTCTCAAAATAGCTGACAATTCAGAACAAGGCAGGTAAATATGGTAGATACGCCCACATTCATGTATAATGTGATAATTGGCTTATTCAACATGAGTAGTATTTTCTCCATAATGACCTTACCTTACTGGATTGATATCTTAATCTCATAATTCTTAATCGGTTCCTGGCTTCTGCAGCCCTGAAATGAACAAGTTTAACAGTACACAATGTATTTCAAGTCTAACACATGCCCGGATTTTATGCTCCAATGTGACAAAGCAAGAATGTTTTTATATTACAAGAATCTGTGTTCTGCAAAGGATAGAAATATCTGGCTCGAAACGCAGAACATTTTCAAGTCCTTATTTACATTTAACTTAGAAAATACATTTAAATTATTTGAGATTTTCTTGAAAAAAAATCATGAATTAGAAATTATCTACAATGTACTCATAGGGGGATTTCTCTCACACATATTTGAGTTTGGTTTGAAATTGTGGTATGCTCAATACTTGAGAATGCTTTGGTACTCAAGCGGAGATTGTTGGCAACTATGATGGGACCAGGTGAAAGCAATGTCACAGCAGTGATCTTCTAGACAAGCAAGTACTGCATAGTTTCATAGATTCCCAAGCAAAGTAACATAAACAGTGTTTATATATCTTATAATCACAATTTCACTTTCTAACTAAAATAAAAACTGTGAATAAAAATTGCCAAAACAAAACCTAAGTACATTATACAAGCTTCAAGCCTTCAATAGTCACTGAATGAAAATAAAATAATGCAGATCACTAAACTGTTACTTGTTCAAGACCATTAGCCCTAATTAAACATTTATGGATTTTAATAATTATTTATACTTATGATATCAACAAAAAAGTCAAAATTGACACATTTTTTAGATTTAATATATTAGTTTACACATCAAACATTCAGATGTAAAGATAAAAAAAGCACAAACTTTAATTGTCCAATAAGTTTTTCATGTTTTTCTCGTTCAACCATTTCCTCATCAGATGGTGGTGCATTATCCCTGAAACAAGAACCATATTTTAAACATGGCAACAAAATCAGTTGTAGGGACATATTTTAAACATGGCAACAAAATCAGTTGTAGGGACAATTTAGCACATCTATGGTGTAAACTTGCATAAACAATAAAATATTCTGTCCTATTTAATTGTTTAAAATATACAATCATATACATTATAGTTTTGTCAAGTGCATTGTTTCCCATAGTAGCATTGGTCCTTCACTTGTTTTAAGCGAAGTACAAGTAATTTATTAAAGTGCAACCACTCAAGAGCAACACTCTCTTCAACAACCGCCTCTCTTCAACTACAACCTTTCAACAACAGCTTTTCTTCAACAACAGTCTCTTTTCAACAACAGCTTTTCTTCAACAACAGTTTCAATTGTTATAACGTATCAAGAATTTATTATCAATTTAACTTCTCTAAAGCACTAATCTCACAACAACAACCAAATCATGCACCTCCCACAGTGAGTTGCTCTGGAGAGGTTGCTGCTTGCACTGTAATACAAAGATAAACAACATACATCTGAAATTTCTTTTTCTTTTCTATAAGACGTTTGGCTGCATTAGCCTGTGACTCTGCCACGTCTTTGGAAGGATCTTCATACTGTAAATAAATGTAAATGGTAACATACTATATTTATTAGACTGTCAGTAGGGCATTTTATATAAAAAAATTGTATCAATAACCAGAACTTTTCCAAAATACTTTGTTGGGTGAATTTTGCGACTATTTCGTTGTGAGAACTTGGGATGTGGACGTTTTAGCTGGTTCCCGGCTTTCGGTCCTTTTTGAGCTTTGAAAACAGGAACCAATTGATGTATGCCTCTCAAATTGCCACACTACTATAGACGGTACCTGAGCGGTACCGTCCAAAAACATGTCACATTAACTTTATGCATACATGAGTATCCTTTATAAATGTACAATTTAATAAAAGTGTAAAGACACTCTCACCTTACAATACGTATCAGGACATTGCCTTCATGGTACGCTTATGATACTTGTTTATATGGGCAAGACACCATATGTTAATTCTAAAATTTAATGCCCCATGGATGGTATTTATGTTAAAGCATGCTTTTTATCTACAAAACTTGTTCAACACAGTTGGTGATTTTAACTAAATGTTAGAAACAACTGTTGATTTGAATACATCCCTAAAATGGTGCTAATTATGAAATTATCAAGTTGAAAATTGTAAAATGTTGTATCGTAGACAGCAATGGATTATATCATGAATTTAACCACGCACTCAGAATACTGTTACACCCTTACAATTGATTTGCCAAAATATCATTCTTTCATGTCCAGTAAACAGGGTGGGACTTTTTATACTGTGTTGGTCAAAGACACAGGTGTCAGAATATGAAAAGTCCACTGAGGAAACAATTATCAAGAAATATAATATGTCATGGCATAGGTTATGTGGAAAATTTCAATGAAACTTAAAAAAAAATGAAATAGCAATTAGACTTACTGCAAGGTATTTACTTCGCTGCTGAGGAGCCATCTTTTTTAAGTCCCTTTCTTCAATTTTCTTTTTGTTACGAGGCTTCTTGTCTCCATCATCTTCATGCTGTAATATAGATAGGATAAGAATTATATTCAAGGTAGATTGGAATATCACATGTGCTTGTACTATTTAACATTGCTACCCTTATAAAATAAACTGCAAGCATTCATAAAGCTGAACAATTCTGAAGTTCCTAATTAACTAATGAACCATAGTGCCAAGATCTAAAATAAGGTTTCAGCCACACAGAATTTTCCTTTAATTCGCTTTATTGTTACATCTCTAGTAGACTTCATCCTCGTAGCATACAAATAGAGATACTTCTTGACAGAAATTGTGGTCCCTAACAGTAACACTAGTATGGCACTCTACTGACTGAGCTACCTGGGCGGCCTTTTAACCCCATACCACTACACTCCTCCACCTTCTGGCATTCGATGCTCAACCACCGTGGACCGTCAAACATCACTGCCACCATTAAAGTTAATCAAAGGGAAAAAGTGTGCTTGATGTGGGACTTGAACCAACGACCCCCTAAAACAAGTATGGCGCTCTACCGACTGAGCTAACTGGGCGGCCGTCTAACCCCACACCACTTGTGACTACACTAGTATGATTTAAAGCAACCAATTGAGTGAACTGTGCCGCCATCTCATGACATTCCTACCCGCTCAGGCATTGAATTTTCACCCACTGTAGGCCTTGAAGCATTGCTGCCATCATTTAAGGAAATCAAGGTGAAGTGTGCCCAATATTTGCTTGACCCACCACCCTCAACACTATCAAGGCGTTCTACCGCCTGAGCTAATTCGAAAGTCACAAAACCACAAACTACCTTCACTTGTTTCACCATAAGTTCTTATCTAATGGATAAAATACGTTCAATGAATGAAAGAAACAAATGAACTCAAGTCTACACAAAATGATCTCGACTCTGACAGTCTGAGTCAATCATTGTTATTGTTTCATAACAAGCAGCTGTGAGATCATTTCCGTCGTAATCGACCATTACTGTATCGTTGATTCATCAGATAGTATGACATACTTACACCCATTCTGCTGGAAATTGTTTTAAACCCGTTAAATGCTATCAATTCTTTTTCAAAATATTGTCAACATTTACATGGAGGCCGCCATTTGTAATCAACTTTGCATAGCAACTCTCGCGTAACACGCGACGGTAATGTATGATATGCGGTCCCATGACTAGTTTCGAATTATGGACACTTCGGACCATGGACATTTCAGACCAGACACTTCGGACCATATTTAGGGACTTTTCGGACCATCTATATGGACACTTCGGACAATGATTTATAATTTTAGTTAAGACTTTGTTTCAACATTATTCATATTTTAATAAATACTTGTAAGTAAATACTTGCTATATCAGTTATATGTAGTTATAATCTTTGTGTTTTTAGCACATATTTATGGACATATCGAAATATTATAGTATATATGTGTCAGTGTGTGAGACTTTTGGCCCAAATGACATGAGGCCTCGTTCCTGAGAAAAACGTAATAAAAGTGACGTCATGTTTTTTTCCATTTATGTAATAATATTTATTCTGTTTGTATAACTGTAGACATTGAAACAACATTAAGAGCAAATAAAATATGATTAAACAAATCGATGTTCGGGTCAAGAGAGACAATCCATTGCGATAAGCCAGCTAAATATCGAATTAATTGGTATAATCACCATTGCCACCACCCATACTTTCTCTTTATATTGACATTCGCCACCATGTTTAATTTAGTGACAATAGTTGAACAAAGATCAATAATACTCACGATTCCTGTTCTTCCTGTGCCATGGAGCGGTTGGGTCGAGAAATGACGAAGTATGAGTCATCAGTGACTTCCATCTCTTCCTCTAAGAACGGCAAGTGTTCTCGTATTCTCCGCTGCTGGCATCTGCATGAGGTAATGTCATGGACATTCTACTTGGTGACTCGCTGTTGTTCTAGGTGAACTAAAATTAGAGAGTGGCATAGTGACTTAGACAATCGTCCACTGTCGAAGTTCCAATAAAAGGTCTCACAACGTATGAATAAATTATTTTATTATATTTTTCATTTACCGGCAAATAGAGGATATCAGGAAACAATCTACATATCTACATAATATACATAACTGGTCATAAGCAGGGGCGTAGCTAGCCCTCTATTCATGTGGATTCATAATTGTGCTAGGGGGGTCCGGGGGCATGTCCCCCGAAAAAAAATGAAAACAATAGTGCAATCTGGTGCATTCTGGGCGTTCTGATGTCCTTTATTTAGTACTGGAAAATGGACAGTTTTAGGATCATTAGCCAACAAATAAACCCTTTACTCGGCAGATTTTTTTCTCTAAAATAGAGCTAAAATAACAAACAAATACAAGCCCCGATTATGTTAATAATACTCAGATTGTCTAACAGAAGTCTAATTTTCTGTCATTTTTGCCAGCGAACAGTCCTGGGCGGTTTCACGGAAACAAGACGGCACATTTTATAATAATTATAATGTAGTGGCAAAACGCTTAGAACATACAACTTGCTTCATATAATTGAGACAATTATGCATTATCTCCAATTAATTTTGGGTTCAAATACCAAAATGTAAGAAAGTGACACACATATTTCTAGGGTACGAATTATACTTTGAAAAATGGGGAGGACTTATAAATAAACCGTACCAAGGCTCGAAATCAAAACACTTTGAAAATAACAAATATTTATTTGGACTGTATTTATCATACTCTAAAAGGTAAAATAATGGAAAGTTAATGAAGTAATTTTCAATACAGAAAAAATATAAATAGTAGGACCTATCAGTAAACATATATATTCAACAAAATTCTCAGGTGTTAAAATATATCGGCCTAGCTAGGAGATGATACCTTGTCGGATCCATATAATTAAGAAATATGTATTTTTGATGCACGCTCAGTATCACTGGAGAATTTCTAATTCCACATTTTGGTGGTTTGAAGTTATCTCAAATGTAACGAGTTCTTAATTAAAGTCTGTTGTATATATATCAGAGTTTCAAGTTTATTGACATATTCTGCATAAGACCCGAAAAGGGAAGCATTAGCAACAATACATTTTACATACATTGAATACAGTGTCACGTGACAAAAAAGGCAACCTGCTATTTATGTTCCGCGATTTGTCACTTCAACTCCAGATACAAAACTAGAATCGTTCTATTCAACCATTTCATATACAGTGTTCTCATTAGTATTTCGATAATTTACTGAAGACAGGGAGTCCCATTGAACTACTAGCAACCCACTGAAACGGTATCCCGAGCATAAACTATAGCTAGTTACGGTCACACATGTACATATAGATCTAGACAGTCATTACATTTTATACATAAAATCTTGACCTCGCTCACTTAAAGATATATCATGCTCATTTTTTTTCAATTTTTTACCGAAACAAAAATATATTTCCTATAGTTAAAACATCAGTAAACGTGCATTAATAAAGAAATAACTCATAATGTATTGATCCGTATTTGGTGGAAAAAGATGTTTGTACATCATAAAATTTAAAAAAAAATCCAGTTTTTTTAACAATCAGACTGTTTTACAAGATTTTATGTACAAATAATATGGTATTTTTTTTAATTTTCAATCGGTTAAACATTGCAATGGTTCCTATTAGAGATGTTTTAGCCAATGTAACAACAATACTGGATGAAGCCAATACAATCATTTTATGATCAGGTGAGCCAGACACATTATAAACCTAAATTTCATAACGAAAAAATGCGAATGTGACCGGAAGTTTTATCGAAAGCTCATATATTTGCCACGCGCCGTCCGATTTGTTGCGTCACCAAGTCACGTGGTCCATGATAGTCAACATTTTGTGTGACGATAACGAAAGAAGAATTCGAACAGGAAATGTCTCATACGAAGTACTCAGCCATCCAAAAAGAAAAAAATGAAACATGAAAATATGTACCCAAGTAAACACTTACAAATCATGCAAAAGTAGATATACACTGGACGCATAGGCTACAGGTCTATAATATTATTATATAGAACTTTATGGATGAAACAGATTTGCGGATAAAATACAAAGACAGAGGCAATTTTTTTATCTATCAACTTTCCATAACATTATCTCATTAACATTTCTTCATTGATAGTACAATCCAATCATTGTACCTATATAAATCGCGTGCACGATTTCACTACATACGCTTGAACTAATTTAAGAATTTATAAACGGTACAGTATATTTGTGCGTTTCGACCGAATTCACCGAAAATAACACACTTATAAACTGATAGCAATAAATAACATTCTAAACATAGACATAAACAATCATTCATGAAGTGGCGTATTGTAAATAAAAATATTGTCTCAATTCAAGGGCAAGACAAAGTTGCACGTACACACCTTTACTTCAATGTTTACTAATATAATATCAATGACCGAATTTGAGGGCGAATCTGGTACCACAGGGTTCCGTGCTAAAGTTCTAGAATCTAGTTCTACGTTAAACACTGAAGTTCATCTGCCGTAATAGATTACTAATTAAGCTTTAAAAGAGACAAAAGACCATTCCAAGCTCAAATCCGATATCAGTAATTAATAGTAGGAATGAAACCTAAAAAAATGCTGAAAGATTAGTTTATTTCATGTATTCTTACGTTACGATTGTACACATGTAATGTGTTTACGAACGCTTGTCAGAGAAAGACCGAATTTCAGTCAGTTGATTTCGAAATACATATTGTACGATATACCGAATTGTTCGTTTCTCGATGTATTTGTCGACGTTGTTTTGAGCGATTAATTTGTATACACATTTAATTCGGTCAGCGTTCCTGATCCAACACACAACGACAAACCATATCATGACGTGAGGCTTCTAAATAGCAGAGATAAACGAAAGTGTTTTAATAGAGTTTTAACTTTATGTGATGTATTGTATATTTGTATTTTGTATGTGTTTTTATGACGATGTACCATGTACAAGTTAAAACAAATAAAACAATGTTCTGTTCTGTTCTTTGTTTGTAATTGTAGTTGTAGTTTGTAGTTGAAAAAAATAATCAACTAATTGTTGGAAAATCATTGAAAGCAATGAACTTTTTAATGTTCAATTTGAAAGAGTTGGATTTTAGCCCGAAGACAATATGTCAATTATTTGATACATTCGTAACTTCCATTCTAAATTATAGCAGTGAGGTATGGGGATACATCAAATCAAAGGAGATTGAACGAGTACATCTAAAATTGTGTAAAAGAGTGTTGGGGGTTAAACAATCTGCAAGTAATTGTGCTGTTTACGGCGAATTGGGTCGTTTCCCCCAGTATATTGGACGCTATGTAAGATTGTTTAAATATTGGTGCAAGTTAGGTGCTCAATACCGAAAACTGTATTATCAAATTTTTATATCATACATTGTTGAATGATCTTAACTTAAATAAGAACAACTGTGTATCTGACATTACAACCATGTTGTATAGTTACGGTTTTGGGTATTTCTGGGAAAACCATGCAAGTATTGTAAATTCATGCAACATTATTAGTGATTTTAAACAACGGGTAATTGATTGTTTTATTCAAAACTGGAACTCTGACTTATCTCAAAACAAAGTATTATGTGTATATAAACATTTGAAACATGTATTTGAATACGAAACTTATCTTAACAAAATTACAAATAAGTCTTGTAGAAAGCTTTTAACTAAATTTCGTATTTCTGCACATTGTCTGCGAATGGAATCAAGCAGATACGGAATATCTCGCATAGAGAGAAATGAGCGAATATGCTTAATATGTAACAATGGAGACTTAGAGGACGAGTTTCATTTTATCCCTAATTGTTGCAATTATAAAATTTTACGAAAGCGATACATAAAAGAATATTATTGGCGAAAACCTAGTATATATAATTGGTTCCATTATTTAGTTCTAATAATGATGTAATTTTAAAAGGATTGACTATGTATCTACAAAGTGCTATTAAAGTACGTACTAATCTATTAAGTTCTTGATTAGATGTTATACTTACAATGCTGTTTTTATTCATATTGTATCACTGTCGTTTGTCATGTGTATTTGTAATATTTTGTTTGACTATGTTGTATGTATAAATGAACATGTACTTACTCTCATAGAGTATGTTAATATTATTATTGTAAATTGTATATATTGGATGATAAGTATTATACTTAAATCCAGATATTAATAAATCATTCTGTTCTGTTCTGATTTGATGCAAAACTGTAGGCCTACTAAATAGGTAGGCTACTAAACAGGCAGTTTTCAATTATGAATTGTTGGTCACGGGTTTTCGTCACGATTTACGTTCAAAGAATGTGTTAATTGCCCAATCTATTGTGACAATATACGTGACACTAGTATCGTTCACTTTTATGTAGTTGAATGTCAATGAAGATAATAGTGAATATAATTATATTTGATAATATACCAATTCCGCTGCGCTGACCACGTGCGAATATTTGTCACGCGATCTGACATCAACAATTGTAATCAATATATTGGTGACAATTTAACAAGTTTATTTTAACTAAGCTCAGTTCACGAATACACGAAAGCATTAAGCACGCGCGTTTCTTGACACTGTTGATTGTTGATTTATCGATGCACAATCTGTGACTTTTAAGCAAATAATCTTGTTTATTCTTCATGAGCTATAAACCCAATTCGATAAGGCTTATAACTGCATTACATAATTGCTTTAACCGACATAAAATGTGAAGTGCTTCGTTGATTTAATTGTTCGTTCGGTGCTTGATCGCGTATTGTGTGTGTTGATAACGGTTTCAACACGAGTCCCTGTGGGTGTATACTGGTAGGCATTTCTACCTCGACACCGGTGACGTCAAATCTCTGGTCAAATAAAAGGATGATGATGACATCGAGAGTTCGAATTTTCACAACTATTCGTGGATTATAACAGTGATTGTGGATAGGGAAAGATGTATATAAACTTAGAACAATTTAATTCATCATATTTGACTTTGTTGACTATTAATAGTGTTAGTTGATTATAGTTTACCATGGATCGCTCAGCTGGCCGATCGTCGACCTCTCGCATTGCACCAAAGTCATTGTTGCAGCACGTTCAGTGGGAACACCTCGCTGCAGGAACATGTGGCGGAGCTGTCTCAACTTTAGCTCTACACCCGCTTGATCTCGTGAAAATAAGATTTCAAGGTATAGTTTTGAGACGACTTCATCATCGGTTCGTGTCTCTCGTAACCGACTGGGTGTGTTCTCGCACATGCGTCACGGTGTGAGTTTCGTAATGTCACTTGTGATCGGTCAGTACTTGTATCATGTGTGGCATGGAAACGAGTCTGTTGCTATGTACCTTATCAATGATACCTTGTATCGATTGTATACTGCGTCATTTGACTCTGACATTGTCCCTAAATTATGGCAATTAAAACAATGACAAATGACTCCTGACCTTCTGAGGTCTTGTGAGTTTATCTCAGGGCTCTCATTAAAACTTTAGAACAGGGAGAAGTTTTTGTGATTTTAGGGAGAAACTGCAGCATTTTCACCCTGTTTAAGGTTTTTTTATATATGAAAACTTTGAATTAGGGAGAAGTCCGATCATTTTGGAAGGCTATTTCTCCCTCTATTGAGTCTTTTGAGAGCTCTGCTTATATTCTGTGTTGAGTTCTTTTTGCATCTAGTTTTATGTCTCTACAAGCTAGTTAACCATATGTAGGATATTATAAATGTTATCAATGATAGTAATTTTATTGAAAGTAGTATACATGTAGTTCTTTCCTTATTTCTGTGGTAAGTACATTTGTACTGTAAATGATGATGCAATATCGGGATGTTATCATTCTGGTTAAATGCCTGACATTGCATCATCAATTCCTTCTACATTTATCCAGTTTTGAGACTTGATATTAAAAATTTTTCAAGTTGGTTTATGGCTCCAAAACCATTCACCTCCAAGTATCAGTGCAGATAGCTTGTTCATTGTAAAAAAGGAGTAACATAAACATCATAAAGGTACTGAAAACATTGGAAACTGATAAGTTGATTAAATTTGGGTTAGAAGGCTTGAAACAGGGGTCTCTGTGGTCAAGTGGTCATCATTGCTGACTTCAAATCACTTGCCCTTCACGAATTCCCACCTGGGAAAAAAAGTTTGAGGAAGTCATCCTAATAGCAGGAATAGTCAGTCTTACACAACCCAGGCTGTTTATGTGACTAAAAACCTTGGCAGCTAAGTGATACAACTGACTGTTTCAAAGTATTTGAGGGTTGAGTGTTGTGAGATGTTAATACAAAATTAATTCTAATTTTTATTTTCTATTCTAGTTCAAGATGGCTATGGAGTAGCTGTGTCTAATCGTCCTCAATATCGTGGCCTGATTCATGCATTGCGATCCATATTTACTACAAGTGGATTCACAGGGTTGTACCAGGGAGTGACCCCTAATGTTTGGGGAGCTGGTCTCTCATGGGGTCTTTATTTCCTTTTGTAAGTATAGAATATCAGATAATTGTGTACAGCAGGGTAAGCTTGGAGTAGTTCTCATTTATGAAATAATTATGCAAGGTTACATTTGTTTTTCTCATATATAGCTTTGTAAGACGAAGAATATACATACTTTCTCTGACAAATGTTGTAGCCATGTTTGCTAGATAGTGTTAATATGTTGCCCAATAAGCATTGGGTATATACACTCCCAATGTGGTAAGTAAAATATACCAAAAATTCCAAAATGGTTTCCAAATATCCAATTTCGTAATCAAACTGTCACTTACTCACTAACTTACTGTGTAAGTTTATTCAACTTCTTAATTTAATTCAAGTTATTGATAAAGTGACTTTAAAGTCTGCCTACAAACTTTAGCAAACTGACACTGGCCAAGGCTTACATGTTGTTTGTTTCTCTATAAAATATGAAAGTTGCTTTCTATTACCTCCTGTGACCAATTGGTACTTTTGAACTACAAGACTGAAGTAACATAGACTTCTAAAATCAAAATTCCGTTTAAATTTAATTGTAATGTTCAAAGGTATTGTGATGTCGACACATTGAAATGAAATGCTCCAGCCATTGAAGTTATTTGTTATAGAGAGTGACCTGCTCATTAGATACAGACTTAATCTCTTGGTAATTAAAAAAAATGTTTATAAGTGGATATTTTAATGAAATACTGATTTATCCAACAGTTATAATTCCATCAAGACGTGGATGCAAGATGGCGATAGTAAAAAAGCGCTGGGTCCTTCCAAACACATGTTGATAGCGGCCGAATCAGGTTTGTAATTCTTTTTCAATATTTATTCTTCACTCCCATAATTTCCATGACAAAAATATTTTCCCTGTCAGTGTTTTTACGACTAAATATTTTGAATTTCAGATATACATATAATGATATTTACCTCTGTTAGTATGTTAAGAAACTCCCTTCCTTCCATTTCAACATATTAAACATGTTATGGAAAACAGATTGTTTTGCCTTTAAACAAAACGTTAAGGAGGATTTGTACAATTTAACATAACAATATTGGTAAATGTTAAATTCTTCGCATGGATCTCGTCAATACTTACATGACTCCCTTAGTATCCTCGTTCAAGGCCTGTCTGGTTGCCTCAGTAGAATGCTTGATAACCTATCTAGAGGTGGTATGTTGGAAACCCTGGATGAGGCTTCAATTCTCTGTGACAATTTAACTGAAGATTATACTTGCAAAGTCGTTTGTCCTCCACTTCTGATTCCTGTGGGGAAGTGTTCTGTTGCTTGCAGAGAAACAGGTTGGTACTGCTTGATATGCCATGAACGCTGGGTCGGGTCATCGTACCACTGTATTACACTGTAATACTGGTCTACAACTTCAACACCACTTAAAGAAATCAAAGTCGTGAAGTATGGTTTTTGTTCGTTTGCAATATTTATACATACATTTTTTCTTTCTTGCAGGCTTAGTTACTTTAGTTCTAACAAACCCTATATGGGTTGCAAAGACAAGATTATGTTTGCAATACGAATCACGATCAACAAATGCTGTACAATATAAAGGCTTTGCAGATGCTTTATTAAAGATGTATAAATATGAAGGAGTTAGAGGATTATATAGGGTAAGTAGAACAATGTACGCTCTGTACAATGTAATCGTTCAGTTTTGTCTGTTTCTAATCCTACAATATCAGGGTTTCAATTCTGCTTAAGGGGACAGGGGCCCCTTGATAAGGGAATTTCATATTGTTAAGAAGGAAATGGGGACTTTATGTGGAACATAAAAACAGGTACACTCATGTTAGAATTATGTTATAAACAGTCGACTATATTATGAAACTTGACTTCGAAACATGAGCAGTTGACTTGAAACTAGTTCAGAAAAAATATCAGTTTAGAGGAAAATTTCTTCAACAATGAGGGTATAAAATATAAATCATGACATGGGTTTTTAAGGGCTGAATTTTGGTGCCAAAAGTGAAATGGGACTCTAAATGTATTTTTAATAACTGAGTTTCGAGAGTTATTGCGTAATATATCTTATGTCTGTTATTTTAATACTTGTTTTAAACCAGCCATTTTTTATGGCAAATTTGGGGCCGATATTGGGCCCCATTCTCCAAAGAAAAAAGGTATTTATTTTCCCTGGAAGAAAATTCCCCTTCCGTGAAATTATTTGAAATTTTAGCCTTATAAATACCTGAATGTGGGGATTCATGATGCAAATTTCCCCTATCCAAAGGGCCCGTCATACTTCCCCTAAAACTGAAAAAAATGACTATAAGCTTACAATTTATTCATTGTGTAAAGATACAGGTGCAACAATTACAGTCTAAATTTGGCAGATTATCAATCATCTACTGCAATTTGTGGTTATATATATCTTGTTGATGAGTGTTTTTATTCGTCAACTTATTCAAGGATAATCCAGTTTTAGGACAATGATCATACATTTTCATACTGATATAGAGATTTTTCGACAAGGTACAATTAGTTCAAGGCTAGCTCACAAAACTGCATAAACACACAAACAAAGTTTGAATACAATCTCACTGCAGGATAGAAAGGTTGATATACTTACTTTATGTCAACTTTTCACCTTTAACTTACTTCTATAGTTTGTAATGTATAGTTTGGCAGTATTGTACCATGGTATATATTGATCATGCTTTTATGTTGCTTTTTTCTGCTTTCTGTCGGAATGGAACTCACTGGAAACTCTAAACAGAGTAATTTCTAAGACTTGTTAATTCTTCTCTTGATACATTTTTGTCATACTTTTTCCTCGACCATCGTTTAACAAGCAATCAACTCTTGTAACACTGACATTCATTACTATGAAATATTAATTGAACAACATAAATCTGATAGGAATGAATCTGCATATTGTGTCATCGATCAAATTCAATGCAGTAGAAGATGATATATCCAGGGAACAAACATAGGTCATAATGATGGGAGTTGACTGTACTTCACATAGTTCCTTATAGCTTGATTTGAACATTGATTTGTACTGTTTTCAGGGATTTGTACCTGGTGTCCTGGGTGTCTCGCACGGTGCTTTACAGTTTATGACCTACGAAGAGATGAAAAATGCATATAATGAGTACCTTAACCGACCTGTTGATACACGATTGGTATGTGTTTTATTCAATTTTGATTACATTTCTTCCCGAAGTCTAATATACTATATTTACTTTGACTAAATGCGTTTCGATGATATGTCTAGTTGAAATAAATTATTCTGTTAAGATATTCTGGTCCATAGAGCTGACTCGCTATTTTGTATTTCAACGATGTACTGCATTACGACCAAGGGATGGGAAACAATGAACCTGATTTTTCAAGGTTTACATTGACTATTTTCAATAGTTTAGTTTGTTTGTATGATGAATCTTATTGCTTACTGTAATCAAACCAACAGAAGATGTGTCCAGTAGCCTCTTTAGAATTAATGTTAAACAGAACTGGAGGGCTAGCACTTTTGACCAGTACATGTAAATTTACCATAAACAAAGCTAGAAATACACCAATACTGATTGGTTTACAGCACAAAGATAAAGATTGAATTGTTTTTCAACTTTTTTGCAAACCACTGATATATGATATTAACATAACTGATAACATACTGAGGTGTATTGACTTGCACTTTGTAGATTGCAGAAGAATGTGCTGTAATAGTAGTGTTAATTAATTCAATATAAATAATGTCCATGCTGGTGAAAAATGAGTTTGTAACCTACGTCTTTTCACGAGACGATATTTGCACTAAAATAACTTTTTGTTCCGTTGTTTTTCCATATGATAATGTATTGTATTTAAGAATTGGAGAATCTGTTTGTCTTAATTATAATTGCCCGTGAGATTTTTTTTGTCATTAGAAATATTTTTGAGACACATAAGTTGGTTACTGACCAGTAGTGTCTGGTCATTTGGTTTGATCAATGCCAGTCGCACAACTAATAGAAATACCGAAATACATGTAGAACGTAAATTTTACATAGAAAAATCAATAGTAAATCAAAAGAACCGGTAAAGGCTATAATAAACCCGTGAATTAATCCATTGTTGAAGTGATGTATATGATATTGTCAAAATAACTGATTAAAGCAGCTAAATAATATTGAGTGATTTTGTTTAGTTGTGTGATCCATCAATGCTACAGATGAGTATTATCACATCATTATATAAGTTGTTTACAACTTTTTGTTTTCCATTGTAGACTAATTTCGAGTATCTGGGCTGTGCTGCCGTATCCAAGATTATAGCAGCTACAGTGACTTACCCATACCAGGTACTCCGATGTCGACTACAGGACCAACATGCAAGCTACAATGGTGTTATAGATGTGATACAGAAAATTTACAAGTAAGATTTTAGTATCTGCCCCTTACAGTCACATTAAAACAAGTTGGAAAAATTGCCGTTTAATGGTAGAAATTTAATTTATCTCAAATATTGTTCAAATTAATAGAATATTATTAAGTAGTAATTTAAAAATTACATGGCCTTTGTCTGTGAATGTAAAAAGTTTGATGTGAAATTGGCCAGGAGGAAAAATAGACGACACTTGTTGCACTGAAACACGTTATGAAGAGTCCATTATAAAAACACTACAAATACAGTTCAGTATTCACTTCAGTTGTGATTCTGTGAATAATGAAACATCTGTTTTCGATATTTCTGTGCAGATTTTTTTTTCGGATAGATGTTTAGAAACTTCTATACATGTACACAATTTAGGAAAGATACACTTTGCACTTGGGAATATGACCAAGTAACAACAATGATAATCACTGAATAAAACTTTGTGTGGTTTCTGTCTACACATTTTGTCATGGACAAGTCAACAAACTGACAATTAAATACACTGACAACTAGGTCACACTTATTGACAGATTCTCCGAAAAATAAATGAGACGGTTACAGTGATGAAATGGGTCGTAAGTCAATGGAAAAAAACAACTTGCAGGACAATGTAACATTTTTTTTTCTGATAATCCCACTCCCTTTTTTTTATCAAAAACGGCCCTTGGGCCCTTGTTGTTGTTTGTTTGCATATCATCTACCCACCCATCTGTCCTATGACTCTTTTATAATCATATTATAATTGGCTACATTTTTTTCTATCTACAAACTGGAATTATGATGAAGTATTACATGCTTAGATGATAATTATTGTTAGATTACAAATTTATTGTTACAACAAAAATGAATTATTGTAGCATAAAGTGAATTATTGTTACAGACATTTGATGTGTTAATTCAAATGTTGCTGCTCATGTACATCAGAACAAATTGCTTTCAACCAAAACAAACTTCTTTTTCTTCGCATTGACTGTTCAAAGAATAAAAAGGTCCGTCCTCCTGGTATACTTCAGTTAGTCAGGCATTTGAAATGTAAATGCATTTCTAGACCTTTCAATGTTTTCCGTACACTTAAATAGATACATCCCACATACAAATTCCATGCTGATTTCAGAATTTAGTAAAGACATTAAAACCCTGAAGAAACATGATTTCAACTTGTTGACATGTGTTTAAGATATCAGGATTTATAAATCTTATCATTCGTTGTTAAAAAAGTTTTCAAATTAAAAAGGCTTTAAAATTCTGTTGGGTGTACATAAGTTTCTTTTCTCTTCAACTTCTATGACTGGAAATGTTAATGTGGTACGGAACAAAATACAGTAAAACCTCACTTAAAGACCACCTTAATAGTAAGAACACAATTATCAAGTCCATTTTCACTGTTTCATTCTTTATCAACCTCAATATTAAGACCACCTCAATACTAAGACCTGTTTAAGGGTCCCAAGGGTGGTCTTATTATTGAGGTGTTACTGTATGTAGATTAAGGGGGACACTTTATGATTATTCTTAAGGATAAATAAACCTTTTTATTCTTCTGATCATTCTATGCTTTGAAATCAACTTATATATAGAACAAATTCTAACTTTAATATCTGATTAATTAATTTATCAATTAATTTTGTTTTATAATTTTTGCTTTTTTTGCAATATTGTTCTGATGTTTCTTGTTTATTTAGGTACGAAGGGGCCAGGGGATTCTACAAGGGGATGCCTATCTACTTGTGGCATGTGACCCCTAACATATGCATCGTTTTTATGATCTATGAATACGGGACCGAATATTGGAGAATGTGGAAAAATAAGGAACTATAGTATGCCTCGATGAAAAGACCATTCTACCATGATTGTTGTGAGTTTTATCTCATAATACAAAATTTCCACTTTTAGTGTTTGTGTTAAATGTTATGAACGTATGTATAGATGATACATTCCATACCAAGACAATTCAACATAACTTAATTGCTGATAATTAGCTTTTATAGGCTTTCAATATACAGTGATGTCAGAATATTTTTCATGCGTTAAGTTAATAATTGTGGAATGAATGTTAAACAAAAGGACATATTAACCTGTGTGATCTAGGACTGCCCCTAGTTTGTACGTACAATTGACATAACGTTAGGTGGCTGTTATGAACAGAAGCATTTGGGGATAGATTTCTCACCCCAACATTAATCAGAGATTGTGAAGAGTTGTATTCTTGCCATTACTATGATCAACTAGTTTTGTTGATGTTGTTAAGACTTTACTACATGACTGGATAAATTCTGAAGTATGAGGTGATGTGTTACTGTGTTTGGAATGTTACGTTTTGTTACTATGGTTACTGACAAACACGAAAGGAAAAACTTGATTGAACTGAATGCAATATTACAGGACATAGAACTGTTGGATTTGCACTATTGTGATTGTATATTTACAGAGTTTTGATGGATCTAAGGGGTCCAAAGCCTGGCTGGTGTAGCTTAGTGGAGTCAAGATCCTTTGATGTTTTGATTTGTAAACATCTTAGAAAGATTTTTACATGATATGAAATCTTTTTGAAATTAAGTGTTCATCAAAGTTATGATCCTGTTTAATTGAACAGTTTTACGTTAATATCATTATATTCAATGTGTGTCAGTTTGTTTGTTGTTCTATTGTATTTTTTTGTCATCCTTTGATCTGTGGAGTGAAATATTTGACATTATATAACTTTACTTGTTGTTACCATGGTGACAACAAAATGGTGATAGTTTGTATTTCATGCATTTTTTGCCATATTGTTGACATTGACAATTGTATATACAGTGAAACCTCATTAATAAGATCACCAATGGTCCAGAAGAAAGTTGGTCTTACCTGTTAGGTGGTCTGATTATTGTGTCAAGATATGGAGGAAAAATTAATAGCTGGTCTATGAAAATATTGTTTTATTAATGAGGTGGTCTGACTTTTGAGATGGTCTTTCTGTGAGTGTTCACTGTATTACATTATTATTCTGCAGTTAGGTTTGTTATCGTGATATAAAAGGACTGGTTTGGCTAGTCAGAAAATACATTTCTTATACAAATATATCCTCAATTTTGAAAGTTGTGTTCATTTACTTAATTATTGATGATACTGGCGATTTAAAATTATTTCAGTATACCATTTTTGTGTACACTACGTTTATTGGTCAGTATTTTGCAAAACATGTTTTCATTGGCTGTCTGCCTTACTGTTTGTCTACAACCTTACTCAAATATATAAAAACGCATTGTGTACTTAATATTATGGAAATGTTTGTCACAATTGTAATTAATGTATATATTGAACTTCTATATTACTTTTATGATTACACAGTAGAAGCCCCATGTTATGATGTATTGTTTACAATAGTTGCTGGACAAGGTGTCTTTTGATTGAATAAATGTTCTGGTTTGGGTGTTTCTGACTGTTCTGACTCTGCTGGAGGGCGAACATTTTATTATTTGCTATAACTTTGAAGTCCAGAAGTGATCTCAGATTGATGGTAACTTTGTGTAACGCTTTGTCAACTTATCATCTCATATTGCTCATGATAGTTTCATGTATGTTTTTATATTTGTTTCATTTTACTTATTAAAAATTATATTAACAATATGTAGAATGTATATACATTACATGTTGTTGCAGCTTATTAAAATCTGGCTTTAACGAGATATGTATTTCCCTACAAATGAAGTTTGAAGGCGATGTTAGCTTGGAAGTCGTCTTATGGTCATTTGATCTGACAGTCTGTCAGACTGTGTAACAATTGGTGGTGTTCACTCCTTACATATATGTATATGGGAATTCCAATGAAACCTCACAGATAGCAGAGGTTCCTCTACGTGCTGAATCTCAAGGGTCATTTTAATATTTTTTGTATGAGATTTTACCATTTTATAGCCAAATTATTTAAAGAAAATTCTGCCAGAATCCTTAGGGTCAAAATGTGGCCTTTTGGAAATTCCAGGGGACAAAGGGTTGACTCCAGGGTCAAATAGAACTCATAGATATGATCACCAGGAAGTGTGCGTGTGCATGGCAATTTCATTTTAAGGGTCAGTCCAAGCATTGTTGAGTTAAGTCCCTTGTTTCTCTGAGAAAGCAGTGTTTAAAGATGACCTAAATAGTAGATTGGTCTATCTGTTACTGTCCTGTTAGCTGAATTTATAATGATCATTGATACCAAAGATTGTACATGCGTTATGTTTCTATGTCTATCAGAACGGTGCTTTATCTTTATTATCAGTCCTTTACAGAAAAGTCGGTCTTAATAATGAGGTGGTCTGATCATTGAGTGGGGACAAACTGAAAACTGGTCCCTGTAATTTGGTCTTATGAATGAGTTGTTTGTAGTGTTGAGATGAGGCTTGCCTTAAGTCATGTAAATTTATTGCTAAATCTTGGACAAAGAAAGGAGGGCATTTATTACTTCCAAAATTTTGTTATAGGGGTCGATATGTCAGTTTTATTCTCCCTTGTTTCGTGAAACTTGTATCACATGGGTTTTGTATTGTATGTGTATATCGAGGTGTGAAAGCAAGTCTGCCTGTTTATTTATTTGTATACAGATAAAGTAGATTTACTTTCACCACTCAACATGTTTATGTTATTATGTAATTACATGTATGTATGTATATTTATATCCTGTAGTGTGGTTTCACACGAGGAGTTTCACTTTATTGTTTTATTGTCTTATGATACTACAACGTCCGAGATTGGATGTTTTTATTGAATTTTGTCTTATAAAATACAATTTAAATTATTTTAAGACGAGTGTGTTGGTGTTTTTTCATCATAATTCCAGTTTGTTTATGATTATCTAAACTTCTCATTTAGATTATGTATTTAACATACCACATGCATTGTTGATGGAGCACTCGATGAAGGGAACATTGACAAAACAAGGCCTTTCAACTTATCATGAAGGCGTTTTATTATAAATATTAAACAATTTTTTAAAATATAATTGAAGCATGTAATAATGTTGCAGAAAGCAAGCATAGTTATATATACATATACACATGTATACATTAGCACATTGCACATGCAGACAATAGCCCCTTCAACATAAGACATTAGCCCCTTCATGATTTTGCACATGTGCCTTGATAACGGGACATAAACTCATATTTAATTTTAACACTGTATAGGGTGTTTTCCTCAATTTTTTTTAAACAAATACCTATTACAATAAGAATAAATAAAAAGATGAATTATGAAATACTTGTTAAAGTATTTGTTTTAAGGCATATATTGCAGTAAACTTTACCCATTATTTTTTAACCTGTTTAGATTAAATACTAATAAATATTTGATTTAATTGAAAAGATAATAATAACTATAAAGGAATAACTATTGGAGATCTTCAACAATCTTCCAAACTTCCCCTTTGTGGGGGAAGTGGATAATGTCCTTCTTAACAATATCATGAAGAAGCTATTGTCCGCCTATGCAAATTTGAGCTTAGGTGCAAATGTCCTAAGGGCTAATGTCCCGTCTACCATACATATATGAATACTTATCTTCCTGGGTTTTTCCCCGTCAGGAAGTGGAGTACTATAAATCAATGTCAAATTGTTAACAGTGAAAGTATAGTTTAATAGGTACGGTCTGACAAAACGTTTTTCCCCTTCAGGAAGTGGGTATTATAAATCAGTGTCAAATTGTTGACAGTGAAAGTATAGCTTAATAGGTACGGTCTGACAAAACGTTTTTCCCCTTCAGGAAGTGGGTATTATAAATCAATGTCAAATTGTTAACAGTGAAAGTATAGTTTAATAGGTACGGTCTGACAAAACGTTTTTCCCCTTCAGGAAGTGGAGTACTATAAATCGGTGTCAAATTGTTAACTGTGAAAGTATAGTTTAATAGGTACGGTCTGACAAAACCACAGAAACAAAGTAGCAGGTACAAGGTGGATGACAAAATGTCATCGGAGATGTGTTTAGTTTTATTCAAAATGAAAGACAAAGCTGAGCAGGAAATACCACATACAGAGAACACGGTCATCAAACAGCACAAGGACACATGTAGATAAACATACATTTAATTAAACTAGGGATGTCAACAAATGGCAATTTTGGAACAAATATTCGAACTTCATCCATTAAGAACGGCACCAATTAATTGTTTATCACATACTTATTTACGAGGAAAATAAAAATATATCCCTTTAAAAAAAAAATGTTTATCATCACCATTTCTGATTGCACATATACATACTATTAGTCGTAGCTTGAGCTTGATTTCGAGAAAGGCTGTTACCGGTAACATGAAACCTTTAGTATTGCAAATTGTCAACGAACGTGAAAGCCAATCTTTCATTAGTTTCCGATGGGATCAAAATTATGATTTATTTGTCGTACAGAATATCACATTGGATGCAAATTATTGGAGTAATGATATAGCTAATGATATAGACTTGCATCGCGTTAAATGTGCTGATAGCTATATGTCAGTATGATAATATTAATACATTTGAAATCGAAAGTTTAAATTTAATCTTACTGTGAAAATTCCCGCGATTACTTGAATAATTACAGGGCATACGTGTCATCAAGTGTAATACGTCTCTTACCACCGTATATACAACATGACAAGTCAATGAACACCTGCATATATTACTTTCACACGTCATTTGATACGATTATCCCCATCACTGATTGAATGTATATATTTTTATCGAATATTCGAATGCCAAATCCGTATTCGTGAACATCACTCATTTAAACAATAACAAAAGCAAAATAAACACAAGACCGACATAATGCCTTGGAACGGTCAGTGGCAGAAATATCACTGGGGGTTTAAACCGGGTTTAAGGGTTCACCCAACCTTGCACTAAACTTACCACCACCCATATGAAATGAACAGTGTGAATAAGAAATTCCCTGTGATGAAGTCGGGACACGGGACAATTCGTGTAAAACATGATTATATAACACAACAGACCTGTGAAACTATTCAAATCTATACTTGATGACCGATCAGAAGTCAGAGCAACTCGAACATGGTGTTAACTGACCATTGTAGTCCTATTGTGTGTAGAATTTATCAAGAGTAGCTCAGAGAAGACCATGCATAAAAAAATCGCCTACTCAGCTCGGAGCTGACACAAAATGAAATTGAAAAAATTGATGGAGTATTAATAAAACCATAGAATTGTGGAACAAATAAACATGCTGTCCGGCTGTGTCCATGTCACACTGATAATAATGTAACCATTTTCACAACTTAATAATTTGTTTACTTAACTAATTAAATATTTAATAAAATGTCTGACATTGGTTAGATGTCAGATTTTTCCAATCCACACTTGTGTTTGTGTCTTTACTGTGACATAAATGAACTGCATTGACAGGGAGACACAAATATGAGGTTCATGTCTCAGCCAAATTTTTGGAAATAATTGGATTCTAATGAAACTTTAGACAAATACATGTCCTTGGTGTGTTATGCATAAGAGTCAGGTCTGTACCCCTAAGGTATGGTCAGTGTCAAGGGAGCTCCACTTCAGGGGCATTCATTTCTTTCTGGGGACAACTCTTGTTTGGACACAAAATGTTTTGTATCAATTGTCTGCCTTGGTCAGTTGTGTGTAAAATTGATGTTTTCTCCTTGACCTGAATTTCTTTCTACAATCAGCAATGTTCCAGTGTGTAGTCTTTGTTTTTTAATTTGCATTATTTTTAGCGATAAAGCATAAAAGAGTGAATTGCATAGCTTTTTACAACAGGAGGTTGTCACAAGTTCTCTCCCTTTATCCCTTCTATAGTATATGTACTACACTCTGTACAACTTATATCATCACAATCTTTATCATCCTAGTGATACTTAAGTGCGTTTTGAATTAAAAAAAATTATTGTTATAAAAATTATGCACCGTACCTACCTGGGAACAAATAATTATATTTTCTGGCCTAGGAAGGGATACCTAAAGCACACTTCTTTTTCATTGGCCTAAGCATTTCGAAACATTTGAATTTATGGAAACTAATTTCTCTCCGCCTAAAATTCATCATTGTTACATTTAACTTTTCAATTCTTAACAAAAGTAGAAAATAAGGGAGGGCATAATAGTGAAGGCCCCTGATCCAAAGGTCCCAGTTTGTATCCCCTCATTGATGAGAATGATCCACAAACTTCCTAGTCCCTGACATTGGTGTAAGTACTGGTTAGTAACCTAGGAAGCAGCCATCCTTGGTGATTAATATAAACTTCAAACTTGATTTGCAGTGTCTATAAAATGATATATGTTTTATTTTTATATACTAGTCAAAAGTGCTAACCTTACTGTGCTATTCAATTTAGTTTCTAAAAACTTCTGGACACAACCTCTGCTGATATTGATTGCAGTTAGAATCTTAACTGTAAAAAAAGGTTGATGTTAGTCTGTCAAATTCACATTTGCTGTTTTGAATCCATTGGTGGGTTAGCTGTTTTGACCAGTTTACGTATACATTGCTAATCTAAGGTATTATTGTTTCATTTTACAGGAATTTAGGTGTGAGAGGATTTTACAGAGGATTGGTTCCAGCTTTACTGAGGGTCACTCCTGCTTGTTGTATTACTTTTGTTGTGTACGAAAACATGATAACATACTTGTTGCATGGCAACAAAAACAATGGTAGCAATGATGCAGAAGTCAAGGACAATGGAACTGAGTTGAAAGCTTTAGTTGAAGATGAAAGTCAAGAATAATGAAGGTTCAGGTCATCGAAGGTCATGATGAATGAAGGTCATGGTTAATGACGGTCAGGGTTTCTAAAGTTCAAATTTAAAGATGAGATTGTGTCTTGTTTTTGTAAAGGAGCAATGTGAACACTAAATCATTACACAAACATTGAATTGAATGATTTTACAACAACTTTACAAACTGATACCATGCTTGTTGAGTGGTAAGCATTTAAGAGATGTGAATCATGTATAAAAGAGAGGGTAAAGACATTGTGGGTACGAAACATTTGCATGACGAGTGTTTCCCGTTTGCAACAGTCTTGTCTACGAAGACCTGCAGTAACAACAAACATATTGAATGCATGCCATACTTTATTAAGAATTAGCAATTATAATTATCTGTTTTATTTGATTTTATTACCTCAAAATTAATTATAGTTAAATTTTAATTTATTCTTGCATTCTTCCCTACCAGTTTTGCCCTGAAGGGTAGGCAAGCATATATGCGACCTTGGACAGCAGATAATTCCTAACAAAGGGGAATTTCACGGGCTTCGTGAGACACCCACCAGGGAAATTGAATTTGCCAAAATTTTCATTACATACTTTAGTTGTCTGCAACTTCTCTCACCCTTGATATTTTGTAAAAATGCCCAGTTCCAAGGATGGGATTGAGACAACAAATGTTATCTAAATTCCACGCTTCCACGCCTCCCACCCCCATTGGGCAAAACTTTGATAGGTGAAATATACAGTCAGACCTCGTTCATTCGTATCCATTGGGTCCAAAATTTTATTTCATATAATACATGGTTACGAATAGCCCATTCAATTTGAAGTGCCTATGAAGATACATATTTTATTTCGGATGATGCCAAGTATTCGTATAGAAGGTTATTGAATAAACGAGGTCCGACTGTACATAATTGCATGTCATATACATGTATTTTGTTTGATTTAACTAAGTGATCAATTTTACTATAGTTTTAACTAGTTATGTTTGGGAGTGAGAGATGGAATAGTAATGTGTTGGTTTGATCTGTTTTCAGATTAAAGTACAATGTTGCTGTGAAAATATAACAGTATTTGAACTGTTGTAAATTATTGTTGATGTATTACAGTAAAACCTCACTTAAAGATCATCTCAATAATAAGACCACCGCAAAATTAAGACCACAATTGGCAAGTCCATTTTCATTGTTTTGCTCTTTATTCAACTTCAATATTAAGACCACCTCGATAAAAATGCCAGTTTTCAAGGGTCCCCAAGGTCGTCTTATTATTGAGGATTTTCTGTATATCCTTTGGGAGGCCCATTAATGTTGGCCGTTGTTAAGAGGTAACTGCTCTAGAAAGGTCAAACGGAATGTAAATTATTACTACAGGAAAAGTTACTGCTGATATTAAAGAGAGGTTGTTTGTCAAAGGCGGGTCACTCTGGAGAAGTTGCTCTGAGCTTTACGATCTTCTTTGCCTAGATATTTGCAATTATCTTTTCACTAACAATGTAATTACATGTATTATATTCCACACTCTCAAGCACTCAGGTTTCTATATTGTATCACTGTCATACTTGACTTACAATAGTCAGTGCATAATACTCAGTATTTTTATGTCCATGTTATTTGTTGACTACATGTACATGTATTAACATTTTTGTTTAATTTTGGAAATTTCTGTCATTTGGTAAATCACAACATTAAACATGATACAATAACTCTCTCTAGATTGTACTCTCACAGTTTGTTAATTCATATAGTTTAAAAATCAATAAGTCAACAGAAACAAATGTTGTTTGATATGTTGTGAATTTTAGAATATATTTAGTGTAATTAGATATATACATGTAGATGTAAAAATAAAAATAAAAGTTTAAATCTTTGTAAACTAAACGAGGACCAGTTTCACAATCAGCCTGGCTGTTGATGCATTTAAGATCTATGCTCACGTTTGACCTTGATTTACAAAATTTTCGAGTCCCTTAGCTAAATTCCCATGATTAAAATTGAACTATAGATGAAGTTATGTCATTTCCTAATATGAATGTGAGTTAAATTGCATGTATATTGAAAGAAAATATCTGCATTTTCAGCAGCAATTGAACACATTGCATTTTGTGATACAGTTAAACCTCACCTATATGACCACATCAATAATAAGACCGTCTCAAAATTGAGATCACAATTTTCAAGTCCATTTTGACTGTTTTACTCTTTATTGAACCTCAGTATTAAGATCACCTCAATAATAAGATCAGTTTTCAAAAGTTTCAAAGGTGGTCTTATTAATGGGGTTTTACTGTACTATACAACCAGATTCACATCAGTAAACAATTATCCAAGGTTACCTTGTCATTCTTCTCAGAGTTTTGTGTTGTTTTTATCTTTTCATTTTATTATGAATAAATTATCTTATCTTGATGATACAAGTGTTATTGTCTTTCTGTAATTGAGTAGGGAGGTGTTGTAGTCGAGGTGTGGAGAGCAAACACAAGTACAGGGCACACTCTAGCAGAGGCTGGGGGTGGTCAGGGATCATGCTCCCCGGCCCTTAAATATTTTGGTTGCGTAGGTGATATTTCCTGCGTTTTCCGTCCTATTTCAGGGGTTGCAATCTACTATTGAAACGTAAACCGATCATGATATATCAAAGAAAAGATTGATAACTTTGTCGCACTCCCATAATAATTATTTGATTATTACATAACTAAGAACATGACCCAACAATGTATGACAAAATAGAACATTTATAGCCGCAATAATGGTCTTGAATGGAAAATATTTGTCAACAATACTTAATACTACGTACATATGTATGAAATTTTGGAATAAAAACTAACATCATTTAAATTGTTATAAATTCAAACATCCTATTCGGGGTTATTTTTCAGGCTTTAACAAATTACTAAGGACATGAAAGGAGCAAACAGTAGCTTATAACGGAAGTATGCTTTAAGGTGTCTTTAACCAAACTATTGCATCCATCTACATTAAAACCTCAATAATAAGAACACCTTTGGAACCCTTGAAAACTGGTCTTCTTATTGAGGTGGTCTTAATATTGAGGTTTTAATGTAGATGGAATCCGGTCATGGTCAGGGAACGGTTTGTATGGGTTTTATCTATGCAGGAGATGACGTAGATTGGCGGGAAGTGGAGGAGACATCTTGGGAGAAGCAGCTGTCGGCAAGTTAATTGCAGGGCCGTAAATTGCCTCCCCTGGAAGGGGAGGCACCCCGCCGAGCGGAGCGTGGCGAAAAAATTTTTGGACCCTTTTTAGACAAAAAATGATTTTTTTTTCAGCCCGCAATAGGAGGCAACTGCCTACATGCCTCCATGTAATTTACGGCCCTGAATTGTCTATGATTTCTGGGTGTCCAGGGCGTATAAGCTGTAGTCATGGGATTGACAGTTCGGGTAATCCTAACTGACTGTTTCAGCTCAAATGAATACCATTCAAGCGAGCGATGTAACATGTCACCAGTGATTTTTTTAGAAAATAATTTTACTGCCTGTGCCTTTTCAATTGGGAAAATACGCGCGATAAGTTTAATATTGGTTATTTTACTTGTAGATGTTTTAATTTCCTGCTCTTGCTGTATTATTAATTTTCCCTCTTCATCTCAAAGTGCTCTTTTCAGGATGGTAAAAAAAGGCAGTAGACTAGATCTATTTTTTACCTTTTGGGGATAAAAGGACACTTTTTTGGGACAAATGGAGGCTTCTTTGCTAGGAGAAACAGCCGAAATTCGGCAGTAAAATTGAACCAAAAAAATCACTGGTCACATGTCACTGTCCCGTAAACGTAGACAAAATACAGGTGTCGATCTGATTGATTTCATATCCAATGTGAGTGTAGTGAGTTGACAATCAATAAATTAAGTAATCAGTAATCCTCCCATTGGACCTCCTCCATAAATTAACATATTTATAAAAAAACATTTTCACATCGCTATTCTCACGGTTTTTTACTAGGACTAGATTACTGTAGGAAACTTGTTCTGGCAATTATATTGTTGGGTGCGGGTATAATGAGTAGTCATGCCGGCCGATATCGGGCTCGATCCCAGCTCAAGAAGCCCTTCTTCATTGTGCCAATATGTTCTGTTAGGACGAACCGACGAAGCCGCTGCTGCCCAATTTGGTGTCCAGATGCCGTCGATAGCTGTGTTTGATATGGACGCAGTTTGAAAACCACGTAAATTGTGTTTCAATATTTCTTCATAATCATATTTGAATTATTTTGATTTTGTTAAGTGACAAAGTGAATGTATTTCTTTAAGTTATAGTTAAATTATGCTGACTTTCTCATGTGGTAAAATAACGATAATAATTTGTAATTTTTGCTTCATTTAAATAACGCTGTGGTAGCGCCTAACACACATTTATTAACAAAAGACGTAGTGCGGTTAGAAAATCCGTCTATTTTTATTGAAATTATAAGTACTATTTGTTCTCAATTTTTGAAATACTGTCGACGAACAATCGCTGAAAATGTAATTCTTGCAAATTTTTAATTGTTTTAACGCGGATTGATATGACCTGAATGTTATGGTATCCAAGTCATGACTCAATTTGGCGATGCGATCAAAATGTGAATTTTTGGGACACGAGATATTGCTCTTAATTAGCCAGATGAAGACTATTTTATACTTATTTATTTTACATCGATTGTGAAACAAGTTATTACATTTTACTTATGTGTAATGAGCCCTCTATAACTGCTTCTTGGGTACAACCAGGGGCCTTATTCACAAACATACTGAGACTTAGGCTTTAAAATATGAAACATTCTTTTAGGAATACATTGTTACAACGGTAAAGATTTAAATAAAAATTGGCAAACGTGAACAGTGGGTGACAACAATTGTTCAGACAAAATTTCATCTGTTTAGATTTAATGACAGCGAAATAGGGGTAAATATAACTTGACCGATTCAAAGAAGTTTAACCTTAGTCGTAAATATGAGAAAATTGGTGATGAACGCCTTCATACAGATGCAGTATACAACTATGCAATGTCACTTTTCTCACATATTTCCCAAAACCACAAATACAAGAGTCTGATACAGGTATTTTCTACCCTGACCTACGTGCTGAGAGAGCCCGCTTATAAAAGGAAATACCTTGTGTTATGCAGTTCCAGGTAAGTTTTCGGGAAACTTGTAATGCAATGCTTATTTAGTACGTCTGTATGAAGGCATTAGTTAACACGCCATTTTCTCCAAATTATTACTTAGCATAATTTGATAACAACAAGATCTGTCTTAAAGTTTAAAGATTGGTATGTGTCGGTTCGAATTAAAGCACATTTTTTACTTTTATCGTTCGATTAGACAATTAAGACGCTATCAGTGACCTGTTAGACAATCAGTTGAGTGAATGTAGATGTACTATGTAAAGTTTGTATGGATTTGCTGTTGTTTTGTTACAAGGACCAACGTCCACTCAACCCAGACGTCAGTAGGGAGAGAGTGGGGGACATTATTCTGAATGACATTCCATGGACGAAGATTGAGATGGACTTCAAGAGATGCACTGATCACATGTTCGTAGACTCCATGGACCCACATATAGAGTGGTTGTGGGTGAATCCAGGTGACTGTTACAACGCGTTTATTAACACGGCACAAGTTGTAAATACAGTAAAACCTAATAATGCGACCACCATTGGTTCAGAGTGACCCTCTCTTGAGCAACAATATCGTCACACGTCAATTACCAAACATCACCAAATATTGACAAATGCTACTTCAGTTACATGCGATACATTTGACATCGATGGTTCGGTTTACCAGTGTCATAACCAAGTAATATGTACTTTAATATATCGGTACTCGTACATGTAATCATATTGATATGAACATAAATCAAATAAGTTCGTGCATAGTTTTAACTAGGTGCACTTTGTTTACCATTTAAATTGTTTAAGAAGTGTAAACTGGGGCAAACATTAGAACAGTTTTTAGTTTGCTGACTCTACATACCAATCAAAAATGTTACGCTCCAAATTTTGCCCATGGTAGGAAAATAGTGATCAGGTTAAATGTAGTGAAATAATTAATAACAGAACGTGTTGTTCTTTCAAAATTCGCCTACCTACCTACCTACCAATCTTCACAGTTCATGTCGGATGAGAGCAGAGAAAATGCATGTACTTCTTTAAGTGTAGCCGTATTATTACAGTACTTTACATCGCTTGTGAAGGAAGGTAGCTACTAGGCCAACTAATATTTATTACTATCGATGGCTTCTTCCTGTAGCCTAATCTGTCTGATTAGCTCAGTCGATAGAGAACCTGACAGCAAAATTTAGACCTATTTCTGTAGTTCCCACGGGTCAAACTATCTGTCCCATTCCCTAAGCCAAATATATGCTTTTTCCCAATCAGAAGCGCCTATGAAAAATTTAAATTTTGGTTTAGTTTAAAGTACAGATTCCGTCCATTACTTACGCCGCGATCGCCCGTGTTATATGCAGTTTTCATTGTCTTACGATTGATTAAATGTTTGTTATCTGTGTCACGTCTGACCGTCTTCGAGTTTCACAAAATGTTATGCTTTAATTTACCATTTCTATATATTTCCGTTTACAGAATGCCCCCACCCCCTCAATGAAGGAATGTTTTAGACACACCAGTAGTACGACCATTCCTCTGACAAGTGACGGCACCCAACAGGCGACAGACGTGTCCCGCATTTCAATATTTCTTGTGGAAATGAAATATTTATCTGAATAATGCAATGTTTGTTATTTTATTGTATATACAGTGATACCTAAATAATAAGAGAACATAGGTTCAAAAGAATGCCGGTATTGGCTGTGAGGCCATCTGTTTATCGAGTTAAGATATGGAGTTAAACTCTTTTCCATGTAAATATGACGAAAGCTTTGCCTGTTATTGAGAGGTTGCTGATATATACAGGGTATTATCTCTGGTCGTGATATTTTTCCTCAAGAAAATTGGTAATATCGTGGAAGAGAGATTGTCGAGGACCACTGAGAGGTACAGAGAGCTTGGAATGCAGATAGTAAGGGAGGAAAAACTAAATAGTACATCGACTACAAATATTGATATAATTACATTAAACCCTCACTTAAAGACCACCTCAATAATAAGACCACCTCAAAATTAAGAATACAAGTCCATTTTCACTGTTTTGCTCTCTATTCAACCTCAATATCAAGACCACCCCAATACGAAGATCAGTTTTCAAGGGTCCCAAGGGTGGTCTTATTATTGAGGTTTTACTGTACATATTTACAATAGAATGTGTTCTCTCCATATACAATATATCCTCTCCAGAGCAGTCCTCTCTTGAGCAACAACCTCTCTTCAACATCAGCATCATTTTTCTTGCAGTAAAACTGTATTCTTTATAAACCACTCTTGAGCAACAGCCTATCACCATCAGCCAATATTTACGTCTCACAAAGGATGATGCTTTGGAGAGAATGCACGGTAACACTTTCTCAGTCAAAATGATCACAAACAGGATACATGTAATTTTGATACATTTTAAGTCATGTTCAGGACGGTTTATTAGCTCAAATGGTAAAGCCAGGGACGGCGAACTGTGCTTTTCAAGTTCAAAACTCTGAATATATATTATATATATTTTACTACACTTCAACTTGGCAATTTTCATTTATCTCTTTGTATAATAAGTGAATAAACTAAAATGAAGAAATGATTACACATATATTGTATTTAAAATACCTCTTTTAGTGGAAATTATATATATGTTTCGACAACGTACTCGAAATATATCTACATGTACATGTATGACAGTTTGATTTGAAAAAAAAAAATCTTCGCGTTTGATGCATACATGTATATTCATTTTCATAAATTGGATATTTAGAAATTAAAATTAAAACATCTACATAAACAGTTATCACGATTTGAACACACAGCCAAAATATCATTCGAAACAATGTCGTAGAATGCAGCGCTACAAGACCTCTCGGTAATAAGCTGTTCTATAATTGACGGATAAAAAGGCTTAATAATCACATGGCTTTATCTTGTAGCTTCGATTAAAATAGCGAACATGGAGTGACTTCACTCCCACATTATCCTACACACACCTGTCTTGTATTTGTATTTTATATAATGGTTTATTTAACCAACACACCGGACGGTATGAAAACGCGTAGTCGGTTTTGATTCACATGTACACTGTAGTTTGTTTTTTTGGTATGCGAGCCTTGGGCGTTATGTCTTATCAATAACTAAACCACACTAGTTACATTATATTACACCACCCACAATCTCTATATAGAATTAACAAACTGCAATTTGGTAAAAGTTTGTGTGATTGACTACCAACTGGCTGTGTATTTCAATATTATTAAATACAAACATATTTTACAGCATTATATAAAAAAACATATCAACTGCAAAATTCTACAAATACTGGTTATATTTTTCTTATTCACTAGCTCTATCGAACTATGGTGGCATATTACTGCCACCAGTTGACATATTAACGTCCGCGATTTTTTTTTGTGTTTACCACTTAATTATCGCGATCATTATCTAGCTATCTAGTAAATATTTGTGATTCTTTTTCGGTAAGATAAATATCGTAAGACTAGAAACAGTCTTGAAAGTGACCAGAACTGCCACCTGTTACCTTTTTATGGTGTATTACACTAACGGGTTATCTAGGTATGGTACGCGAATTTCAATTAATAAATATCATAATAAGTAGTTAACTTGTAGTCTTATCAGGGCCGTAGCTGGGCTGTTTTTGATGATACGCACGACTGAGGGAGGTACAAGGACGGGGTGTCCCCCTCGTTTGTATAGCGGGGGTACCATACACAACAATATCGCTTATCAGATAAATCAGATCGATATCGATGGGGCTTTTGGTCAGCAGTCAATTTGTCTGTCGATAGTTTCCGTAAGTGATCGTAAATTTTCCGATGATCACCGATTGATAACTGTTTTTTTTTGCCATTATACCTTTAGATGTAATGGACTTATAGCTTTGGTTTATATACTTATTTTGTTCAGGATAGTATTCAGTGATAGTATTTTAAAGGGGTATTTAATCCACAATAAGGAAATAAATGAAAGAAAATCACATGTTTATTTCTCACTACTATACTTCTATGACGAGAAAATTACAAAATCATAGACAAACAAAATACAACAGTCAATAATATCACTAGATTTTTGGAGCTGGACAAGTCGCACATACGGTCTTACAGCTTTGTATAAGTACTCGTTTCGTTCCCGGCTTAGGTTGAATAACTAGTGGAAGTACATCTTGCGTGAAGCTGTTGTCACGACACCGAAGGATGTTAATTGTTTTTTCATAGGAACTACAGTTTTCTTTTACGGTTACACTCCCTGGTTCATCTTACTAGTATGACATCCTGAGGTACTCATATTTTCCTGTTAATACAATGTCACAAGAAAGGGAATTAGACAATTATAAATTTAAATATAATTAAATCGTAATCAATTGTTATGTGTTGAGATTGACATTTTAACAAACAATCTGACAATTATGGACACAGTACTAACAGTTGTTAAATTTTGAAACTGATATTCTTACAATTACGATATCAACTTGATGAAACACTCATTAACACACAGAATTATCAGAATTAAGTGTAATTACATTGTTAATTAGAACCATATTTTTTTTGTATTTTTTATCTTTTATATTTCTCGAAAACATATGTTGTTCAATGGAAGTGTATCTATATCTCAAATGAAAGAAATTCAGGCAATATATTTCGAATACACACAGTTTGATATTTGCTTTATTTTGAATCATAATCATCGTAATCCCAATGGTAAAAACAAATAACCTAAAAGTACCTTATTCCACGAATTGGTTTGAAGATTGGTGCCAGAAATGCTTTCCAATCACGCTATTGCCACGCTGGGTATCTGACTGCTACATTTGTGGCAGACAACATTTTGAAGCTGTTCCAATGGTCACAATCAGTACGGTGGTAAAGTTTCTTCATTGACGCAAAGAACTATCTACAGGACACCTTGCATGTACAATAAATATATTTTTGCGTTGACATTATTTAATTGTTTTAAATTGTTTTAAATTATTATATTAATGCTATTTCTTATGTAATACAGATGTTGCAATTGTTTAGACAAATCACCTGTATAACTTATATAAAATAAATTGAAAAGCATTAAAATTGATATTCATTTTATGTTTTATATATTTTTTTATAAATCATTCCGTGTTCATTTGCACATGCACGTAATACTCAAAGTATACAATTCGCTTCAATATCGTATCTTCAACGTAAAAGAGCGAAGCTCGATGTTTTGCAAAACTTTGTTTGATGACTTCAATATGTAGTTACGTATTCTCTCTGTTTCATAATTATTACTAGTAATTAATATATATAAAATTGCTTTGCTCATTATTTGAAATGATATTATACAATCCTTAAAATGTCAGTACCAGGCATTAGTATAGTTAATAAGAGCCTTCTCTGTCCCTAAACCAGCCCCTTTTACGATTTTTGATATTTCATGTTGCTGGTTAGGGTCAGAGGAACTCCTATAGTAAAAACCGGGGATTTCCTCTCCCGCGCGGGAGAGGAACTTTAAATCAATATATCTATGTAAACATTCATTGGATTAACATTTCAAGCATATACATCTATTATCAATATATTAATTAACCTATCTGAACCGTAAGATTTGTTTTTAAAACCTTTAATACGTTGTAACGGTCAATCCTTTTCAGAGTAAGCTAAACAAACAAATTTCTTCATGTAAATAAGTATTTGGGTCAAATCACCTGGCTGTCACGTGATCGATGCAGATTGGTAAATTAAATATCAATTTACCGATTTGTTCGGCTAACTTTCCGTTAAAATGAGACCAAACGCCACATACACCGTTGAAAGTACACGACTGTACACGACTGTGTGGTTTTTACTATAGGAGTTCCTCTGACCCTAAGCCGCAAAAAAAAAAAAAAAAGGCTATAGAGTCAGAGAAGTCTCGGATTATAGTATAGTCAACGACGTAAACGGTAGAAAAATTAAAAATCAAACTAGAGTATAAAGTCCTACATGAATGATTATCATTATGTTTTTATGGATGCTAGGTTCATATTTCAGAACAGAGTAGATTTATGAGTAGGCGTGAATCAACCAAGACTTAGTGTAGGTATATTATATTATATATTTTACGCATGTATATAAATATAATATACAGGCCCATAGCTTGAGGCAAAACTGATTTAACCGAGGCAATGAATGCGGGGTCTGGGAGTGTCCTCCCCCAGGGGGGTGCTTACAGAAGGGTTCACCTGCGTTTTCTGTTTATTTATTGTACCAGTGAAGTGATTTATCAAGTGCAATTTTGTTTTATTGTAATCGTATGAATCGAAAGAAATGGGAATTGTTGATGTCCCACAG
The DNA here is from genome assembly GCA_032209605.1 of Mactromeris polynyma. Lineage (NCBI taxonomy): Eukaryota > Metazoa > Mollusca > Bivalvia > Venerida > Mactridae > Mactromeris > Mactromeris polynyma. The sequence continues at coordinate 394,647 of JASFXZ010000022.1, read as the reverse complement.
CTGAAAAATGTCCAAGTAGTCGAATGGCCCAACCATTAAGACTATAGTCCTCCACGATTGTTTGGAAATTTTAACCAACGCAGCAGCCTCGGTGTGCCTCAGCATAGCTACGCCCTGGTATATACAACTTTTCTTCCCCCGTTTACTTAAGAGTTACGTACATATAAAAAGTACTATATCATTGACTTAAACATAAATTAAGAAATAAGTACCCATAATTGCGATTGGTATCTATCCGGGTTATTAAGCACATGTTTATTGCTCAATAAATTTAAATGAAATACGTTCTGCATTATGTTCAAAAGTTAAGAAATATTTAGTTAAGAAGTCAAAAAATGTTCGATGTATAAGCTATCTCTTTCCAACCAATTTTTATGTAGAAACAAATTTCCATTTGTTTGTTTTTTATGGTTGAACTATTCCATATAATTTCTTTAGCAAAGTTGCTTATTGAATTTGTTTTATTGAGCACCAGGATGCAAATGTAAAATTAAATTTCAGTTTATCTGCATCTGTTTTACAAGTATTATACGTATTTAAAAATATTTATATAAATGTTGTGAATTATTTTGCATTTAGCATTATTTCTGGTATGATTCTTTTGACCGAGCTGACCTTGACTGAATTTAAGAATAAATCGATATCTAGCATTTTCGCATGTCCAACAATATCGCTTATCGCATCAGCCAAAAATCGATATTTCCAGTCGTCTAAATAGCATTGATTAGATGGGGAACGCTACGTATTTATTATGATTATTTCTTTATTTTTTAACATATTCAAAATATTCAAGCAGATTTGGAAACCTCAATGTATCTTCTTTTCAATCATATAAAAATATTGAAATTTTATATATGTTTAGGCGGGGGAATCCACAGTTTTCTTGAGCCACCCAGTTTCCTATTGAAAACAGTGTAAACGGTCCGTTTTTCCTGGACGTCCGACGTGTTTAAATCACTATTTTAACTTATCCTTAGACGGGAATTCAAATATTCAAGCAGATTCTGTTAGGATGTTTTATGCTCGTTCCAACGGTGTCAATTGATGTAATTTATTATGAAAACAAAATGGGGGAATTAAGAGATACATGGAGTACCTGTCAATTTCAGGAGTGTTTCCGTGAGATATCACGGAAATTCACGAAGATTAGCGAGTGAAACCGATTTCGGTTAGTCTTTCTTGTGACAAGTTTAATCTCCACATGTGGTCTCATAAGATGTTATCTCAATCAAATTGTTCGCTGGACCGTGGTTTTTGGTGGTCAAGTGTAGACTGCATTTATGCAATATTATAGCGTTAATTAAGCTTCATGAAATTAATTTCTTCTAGAAGACCATTATCGACTGTTGTGTCGTATTTTCTTTAGCTGCAGCTTAATTTCAATTGTCATGAACATTTTGTTTTATTCAGCGCAAAGATATAGCATTGGCCACAAATATATAATATATATGTGGTGTAAACTTGATTTTCCACAAATATCATGAACTAATATAATTCATAAATTATCATCGGGTTTATAAATCAGTTTAAATCATTCGTTATAGCACGGACATATTAACCATATAAAAAGTTTATTATATCCGTGGTAATAGAATTTAATCAATAAATTTATAAATTACACTCCGTGAGTGTTTACTGTGTCACTACCTTAGATATGATGTTGTTCACACCTTCGCACCAGGTATATGAATTTGATTAAAAACTGTAAACAAAACTGAACTTATCAAGATATCTTTTTTTGTAAAAGAAGCATTGGGTAAACGTTCTACTATTTTGAACGTTGATGTTTAAATTATTTTGTTCATCTCCACATAATGTTACTTTTTCATAATTATTCTACTATAATAATCCCTAAAACGGTGTATAATGTACATGCTGAATGAAAAAGGGGTAAAAACAAAATTAAGAAAGAAAGGAAAACTTATTCAACTGCTGTTGAACATGTAAAGTCGTGACTTGAACAGTTGGAGTTATTAAATGCCATCAGTGGTGTAAACTGCTTTGTTTTGAACAACATTCAAATATATACGCATGCTAAATTTAATGCGGAGGGTGTGATAGTGAATAGCCAAGCATTATTATTATGTTGTTATTAACGGTTGCTTTATGTACCATGGAATCTGTTTATTTTTTCCCTTTTTTCGTCCACAGTTTTATTGCATAAGTTATATAACTGATTTCAATAAATCTACTGTAAATAAAACTGAATAGTTATTAAACATGTTATATATGTCCGTGATTTTATTCTTTTCACCCAAAAGTCGCCTGGGGCTAAGACCTAAATACCATTTAATGGTATTTAGGTCTTTGCCTGGGGTAAAACATTTTATTCTCAGCCTTTCAGACATCCTATGTACATGTAATACCATCCTTTCTGATACCTATCAGTGGCCACCAATAAAATATTTATATATTACGCGGTAGTGACTGTAAGCGGTCACCACAGTATCTTTGGTATTTAAAGTACACAAAATAAATTTGTATTTGCAATTTTAATTGGAAACTGCAAGACAAGTGTTTATTACACATGTTAAGTGAAACGAATTCCTTGTTTTTTTCTATTTTATAAGAAAACATTTGCCTATCACCACGGACATATCCGTGTTAATACATAGGTTTTCAATGATAAAATATTCTCGGGTTTCATCTGGGACCAATATATAGGTCGAACTCCAATTGTTTTCTCTTTATGATCATAAAACAATGTTTTAAGCGTTTATCGGATACATAGATCTAACGTAGCCCGAGGCTATATGCTAATGTTTTATACAAGTCATTAATCGGTGATCATCGGAAAATTTACGGTCACTTACGGAAACTGCCGACAGACAAATCGTCTGCTGACCAAAAGTCCAATCGATAACGATCTGCATCGACTGGATTTATCTGATAAGCGATATTGTTGGGTATGGGTCCTCCATTTTCATATGTTTGGAAAATCATATTTCGGGATATTTTATGAGGTTAAGAATCTCACAGAAAGTCAAACATGAGAGTTTTATTTTTTTAATTCTCTTTTCTTTTGGATTATTTAAAACTGTGAGTGGGTACACTAATTCCGGGAATGCAAACGTTTAAAATAAATAACTCGCACAGTAAACTCTCACGGAGTGTAATTTATACATTCACTAATTTAATTATGTTACCACGGACATATAAACCATTTTATATTGCTATTACGAATTATTCAAACAGATTTATAAATCCTTCTGTATGATGATAATAAATGAATTATATTAGTTCATGGTATTTATGGAATATCAAGTATACACCACATACATTTTACATCTTCTGTACTATAGTATATTATGTTCAATTGTGTGACCACTACCTCTATCGATATCAATGGGGCTTTTGGTCAGCAGTCAATTTGTCTGTCGGTAGTTTCCGTTAGTGATCGTAAATTTTCCGATGATCACCGATTGATAACTGGTTTCACAGGAACTACAGTTTTATTTTACGGTTACACTCCCTGGTTCATCTGATGACATCCTGAAGTACTCATATTTTCCAAAATTAAATGTTCGTAGCTTTAAATTCGACACGCTAGATGCATATAGGAGGTGATATTTCAAATCTAATTTATATGTGTATGTAATATTATATCGTAAAATGTTGCTTAATATGGGCGCTTTGCACCACCTTACACTATTTATCGGCACATCAACAACAATTTAAAATTTCACGATCTGTTCATGTCTAGCGGTTCATTGTTACATAGTTATATGATTACGTTCATGTAATAAAATTCACCAGACCAATGCTTAACAACTTTAAAGATTAAAATCTGAAGCAATTTTATGCATTTCATAAAATACATATGTACTGCATAACCATCAACAAATTGCTTACTTTTTGAAGAACGCACCCTCATAATGCATTTTAGATTTGTTTACAATAAACAACTGAATGTTGCAACTGTCATAAATTCTTGATCGCTTTAGTGAAATATTTGATTATAGTATATACATGTTTAAGTATAAGTGTTTATTCATGAGAATGCAAAATTTCAAATCAGCTGAAAATTCAGCATGGGGTCCAGGGGGCCGCTGAAGCTCCTGGCTTTAAAGCATATAAGATGGTTTAAATTGTCTCAAAAACGGCCCTTGCGAGAGTCAAATCAATCCATGGAAAATTCTCATGCAGTTCATCTACTGTCTGACAGAGATGATAATCGATTTTTACACACATTTTGTACTTATGCACGTTTGTGCGCGATACTTTCAGTGACCACTGCCTATATCTTTGCGCTGAATAAAACAAAATGTTTATCACAATTGAAATTAAGCTGCTGCTAAAGAAAATACGACACAAGAGTCGCAATATGGTCTCCAAGAAGAAATTAATTTCATGAAGCTTTACACTATAAATGCAGTCTACATTTTACCACCATAAACCATGATCCAGTCACGGACATATAGACATATGGTTTATATGTCCGTGGTCCAGTGAACAGTCACATTAAGATAATATCTTAAGAGACCACATGTGGAGATTAAACTTGTCACAAGAGAAACTAACCGAATCGGTATCACTCGCTGATCTTCGTGAATTTCCGTGAGATATTACGGAAACAATTTTCACATTGACAGGTACTTTATGTATCTCTAAATTCCCCCATTTAGTTCATAATAAATTACATCAATTGGCACAGTCTGAACAAGCATAAGCTGTCCTAACAGAAGCTGCTTGAAACTTTAAATTCCCGTCTAAGGATAAGTTAAAATAATGATTTAAACACGCCGTACTTCGCAAATAGATCTTAATAGGTCTCATCGTGCTAAAGGACCGTTCTGCTGTCGCTGTTGACACAGGCATTGATAACAATATAGACAGACAGGCACGGACATTTGGGTAGATGTCCTTAGTTGCCTGACCCAACGCTTCCAATAGGCAGTCGCTTGGGTCCTCCATTACCGTCTGGCAGCGTCTTTGCCATCGACGTATCTCGGTGCAGAACTGGTCAATGTCGTTGGTCACATCAGATGCACACGAGGCGTGAATTTCACACACCAACTGCCATTTAATTATCAGCATATTAAACATATAATTATTTGTCTGAAAGGATCCCGTCAGTTCGTCCGTCCGTTGGTGATAATAAAGCGTATGCAAACAACAACTGTCAAATATGTTAATACATAACTATTCTATTCCTGGAAATGCTCGTATGATACAAATAATGTAGTTCTGGACTAAATTTAACTTCACATCTGCATGATAATGACATTACCTTAAGTTTAGTTTTTACTGATAAAATGCTCTCTTTTCTATTTGTACACATGAAGTTCCAGTCCAGTATAACCCAATGGCATTTTACATGTATATGATTTAACGTTTAAGAAGCAGTTATATTCCATATCTAAAATAATGGCGATGTTGTATGTACTTGGTTAATGTCAATATATGTACGTATAGTTCAATAGCTGTGCTGTAACCCTTCACCCCCATCAGCCTTCTTTTTAATGCTGATTTAAAGTCTTTAATTTTTCGACTTTTCAAAATGATGATACGCACGGGCGTACGTGCGTATGCCCAGCTACGGGCCTGCTTATGATATTTATGTTACCGAAAAAATATTAAAGTGCACTATATCACTGTTTGGTAGTACTTGTGGATACTTTGACACTATAACGTAGCACTATATCACTGTCTGGTAGTACTTGTGGATACTTTGACACTATAACGTAGCACTATATCACAGTCTGGTAGTACTTGTGGATACTTTGACACTATAACGTAGCACTATAGCACTGTCTGGTAGTACTTGTGGATACTTTGACACTATAACGTAGCACTATATCACTGTCTGGTAGTACTTGTGGATACTTTGACACTATAACGTAGCACTATAGCACTGTCTGGTAGTACGTGTGGAGACTTTGACACTATAACGTAGCACTTTAGCCCTGTCTGGTAGTACTTGTGGATACTTTGACACTATAACGTAGCACTATATCACTGTCTGGTAGTACTTGTGGATACTTTGACACTATAACGTAGCACTATATCACAGTCTGGTAGTACTTGTGGATACTTTGACACTATAACGTAGCACTATATCACAGTCTGGTAATACTTGTGGATACTTTGACACTATAACGTAGCACTATAGCCCTGTCTGGTAGTACTTGTAGATACTTTGTCACTATAACGTAGCACTATATAGCACTGTCTGGTAGTACTTGTGGAGACTTTGTCACTATAACGTAGCACTATAGCACTGTCTGGAGATACTGGTAGAGACTTTGTCATTATAACGTAGCACTATAGCACTGTCTGAAGATACTGGTGGAGACTTTGTCACTATAACGTATCGTTATAGCACTGTCTGGAGAAACTGGTCAAGACTTTGTCACTATAACGTAGCACGATAGCACTGTCTGGAGATACTGGTGGAGACTTGGTCACTATAACGTAGCACTGTCTGGATATACTGGTCGAGACTTTGTCACTATAACGTAGCACTAAAACACTGTCTGGTGATACTGGTGGAGACTTGGTCACTATAACGTAGCACTGTCTGGATATACTGGTCGAGACTTTGTCACTATAACGTAGCACTAAAACACTGTCTGGTGATACTGGTGGAGACTTGGTCACTATAACGTAGCACTGTCTGGATATACTGGTCGAGACTTTGTCACTATAACGTATCGTTATAGCACTGTCTGGAGAAACTGGTCAAGACTTTGTCACTATAACGTAGCACGATAGCACTGTCTGGAGATACTGGTCGAGACTTTGTCATTATAACGTAGCACTATAGCACTGTCTGGTGATACTGGTGGAGACTTTGTCATTATAACGTAGCACTATAACACTCTCTGGAGATACTGGTGGAGACTTTGTCACTATTACGTAGCACTATAGCACTGTCTGGAGATACTTTTGGAGACTTTGTCACTATAACGTAGCACTATAGCACTGTCTGGTGATACTGGTGGAGACTTTGACACTACGACGTATCGCTATAGCACTGTCTGGAGATACTGGTGGAGACTTTGACACTATAACGTATCGCTATAGCACTGTCTGGTGATACTGGTGGAGACTTTGACACTACAACGTATCGCTATAGCACTGTCTGGTGATACTGGTGGAGACTTTGACACTACAACGTATCGCTATAGCACTGTCTGGTGATACTGGTGGAGACTTTGTCACTATAACGTAACACGTCTATAGCACTCTCTGGAGATACTGATGGAGACTTTGACACTATAACGTATCGCTATAGCACTGTCTGGTGATACTGGTGGAGACTTTGACACTACAACGTATCGCTATAGCACTCTCTGGAGATCCTGGTGGAGACTTTGTCACTATAACGTAACACGTCTATAGCACTCTCTGGAGATACTGATGGAGACTTTGTTATTATTACGTAGCACTATAGCACTCTCTGGAGATACTGATGGAGACTTTGCTATTATTACGTAGCACTATAGCACTCTCTGGAGATACTGATGGAGACTTTGTTATTATAACGTAGCACTTTAGCACTCTCTGGAGATACTGATGGAGACTTTGTTATTATTACGTAGCACTATAGCACTCTCTGGAGATACTGGTGGAGACTTTGGCTTTTTAACGTAGCACTATAGCACTGTCTGGAGATACTGGTGGAGACTTTGACACTATAACGTAGCACTATATCACTGTCTGGAGATACTGGTGGAGACTTTGGCTTTTTAACGTAGCACTATAGCACTCTCTGGAGATACTGGTGGAGACTTTGGCTTTTTAACGTAGCACTATAGCACTCTCTGGAGATACTGGTGGAGACTTTGGCTTTTTAACGTAGCACTATAGCACTCTCTGGAGATACTGGTGGAGACTTTGACACTATAACGTAGCACTATAGCACTGTATGGAGATACTGGTGGAGACTTTGGCTTTTTAACGTAGCACTATAGCACTGTATGGAGATACTGGTGGAGACTTTGGCTTTTTAACGTAGCACTATAGCACTGTCTGGAGATACTGGTGGAGACTTTGACACTATAACGTAGCACTATAGCACTCTCTGGAGATACTGGTGGAGACTTTGGCTTTTTAACGTAGCACTATAGCACTGTATGGAGATACTGGTGGAGACTTTGACACTATAACGTAGCACTATAGCACTGTCTGGAGATACTGGTGGAGACTTTGGCTTTTTAACGTAGCACTATAGCACTGTATGGAGATACTGGTGGAGACTTTGACACTATAACGTAGCACTATAGCACTCTCTGGAGATACTGGTGGAGACTTTGGCTTTTTAACGTAGCACTATAGCACTGTCTGGAGATACTGGTGGAGACTTTGACACTATAACGTAGCACTATAGCACTCTCTGGAGATACTGGTGGAGACTTTGGCTTTTTAACGTAGCACTATAGCACTGTCTGGAGATACTGGTGGAGACTTTGGCTTTTTAACGTAGCACTATAGCACTGTCTGGAGATACTGGTGGAGACTTTGACACTATAACGTAGCACTATAGCACTCTCTGGAGATACTGGTGGAGACTTTGGCTTTTTAACGTAGCACTATAGCACTGTATGGAGATACTGGTGGAGACTTTGACACTATAACGTAGCACTATAGCACTGTCTGGAGATACTGGTGGAGACTTTGGCTTTTTAACGTAGCACTATAGCACTGTATGGAGATACTGGTGGAGACTTTGACACTATAACGTAGCACTATAGCACTCTCTGGAGATACTGGTGGAGACTTTGGCTTTTTAACGTAGCACTATAGCACTGTCTGGAGATACTGGTGGAGACTTTGACACTATAACGTAGCACTATAGCACTCTCTGGAGATACTGGTGGAGACTTTGGCTTTTTAACGTAGCACTATAGCACTGTCTGGAGATACTGGTGGAGACTTTGGCTTTTTAACGTAGCACTATAGCACTGTCTGGAGATACTGGTGGAGACTTTGACACTATAACGTAGCACTATAGCACTCTCTGGAGATACTGGTGGAGACTTTGGCTTTTTAACGTAGCACTATAGCACTCTCTGGAGATACTGGTGGAGACTTTGGCATTTTAACGTAGCACTTTAGCACTCTCTGGAGATACTGGTGGAGACTTTGGCATTATAACGTAGCACTATAGCACTGTCTGGAGATACTGGTGGAGACTTTGGCATTATAACGTAGCACTATAGCACTGTCTGGAGATACTGGTGGAGCCTTTGGCTTTTTAACGTAGCACTATAGCACTCTCTGGAGATACTGGTGGAGACTTTGGAATTTTAACGTAGCACTATAGCACTGTCTGGAGATACTGGTGGAGACTTTGACACTATAACGTAGCACTATAGCACTCTCTGGAGATACTGGTGGAGACTTTGTCACTATAACGTAGCACTATAGTACTGTCTGGAGATACTGGTGGAGACTTTGTCACTATAACGTAGCACTATAGCACTGTCTGGAGATACTGGTGGAGACTTTGACACTATAACGTAGCACTATAGCACTCTCTGGAGATACTGGTGGAGACTTTGGCTTTTTAACGTAGCACTATAGAACTGTCTGGAGATACTGGTGGAGACTTTGACACTATAACGTAGCACTATAGCACTCTCTGGAGATACTGGTGGAGACTTTGGCTTTTTAACGTAGCACTATAGCACTCTCTGGAGATACTGGTGGAGACTTTGACACTTTAACGTAGCACTATAGCACTCTCTGGAGATACTGGTGGAGACTTTGGCTTTTTAACGTAGCACTATAGCACTCTCTGGAGATACTGGTGGAGACTTTGGCTTTTTAACGTAGCACTATAGCACTCTCTGGAGATACTGGTGGAGACTTTGGCTTTTTAACGTAGCACTATAGCACTCTCTGGAGATACTGGTGGAGACTTTGGCATTTTAACGTAGCACTATAGCACTCTCTGGAGATACTGGTGGAGACTTTGGCTTTTTAACGTAGCACTATAGCACTCTCTGGAGATACTGGTGGAGACTTTGGCTTTTTAACGTAGCACTATATCACTGTCTGGAGATACTGGTGGAGACTTTGGCTTTTTAACGTAGCACTATATCACTCTCTGGAGATACTGGTGGAGACTTTGGCTTTTTAACGTAGCACTATATCACTCTCTGGAGATACTGGTGGAGACTTTGACATTATAACGTAGCACTATAGCACTGTCTGGAGATACTGGTGGAGACTTTGTCACTATAACGTAGCACTATAGCACTGTCTGGAGATACTGGTGGAGACTTTGGCATTATAACGTAGCACTATAGCACTCTCTGGAGATACTGGTGGAGCATTTGACATTATAACGTAGCACTATAGCACTGTCTGGAGATACTGGTGGAGACTTTGGCTTTTTAACGTAGCACTATAGCACTGTCTGGAGATACTGGTGGAGACTTTGTCACTATAACGTAGCACTATAGCACTGTCTGGAGATACTGGTGGAGACTTTGGCATTATAACGTAGCACTATAGCACTGTCTGGAGATACTGGTGGAGACTTTGGCATTTTAACGTAGCACTTTAGCACTGTCTGGTGATACTGGTGGAGACTTTGTCATTATAACGTAGCACTATAGCACTCTCTGGAGATACTGGTGGAGACTTTGTCATTATAACGTAGCACTATAGCACTCTCTGGAGATACTGGTGGAGACTTTGTCATTATAACGTAGCACTGTCTGGAGATACTGGTGGAGACTTTGTCATTATAACGTAGCACTATAGCACTGTCTGGAGATACTGGTGGAGACTTTGTCATTATAACGTAGCACTTTAGCACTCTCTGGAGATACTGGTGGAGACTTTGGCATTATAACGTAGCACTATAGCACTCTCTGGAGATACTGGTGGAGCATTTGACATTATAACGTAGCACTATAGCACTGTCTGGAGATACTGGTGGAGACTTTGACATTATAACGTAGCACTATAGCACTCTCTGGAGATACTAGTGAAGACTTTATCATCGAATCGGATGCAGTTTGTTTCCTGCAATATGTAGATACCAATGATTTTGTCATTTACTCAATGAATCGAGTTATTAAACTCTAGCAATTTTAACACTTCTATGTTGGTCAACAATTCTAAGCTACATGATACATCTGCGAATTTTGATTTCAGTAAGTTATACAAATTATTAGTCGAATGAAATGAACTATCAAAACAATCGATATAATCCTGTCAAAATTATGTTCATCGTATCCAACCATTTAGTCGTCGATAGATTAGACAGATTTATATCAAATATAATGCATAACACCATGGCAGTCGATAGTGACATTAAGTATATAAAATTACACAAGCATAATACACTATTCCATGTCAGTTACAATTTATACAAAGGATAACTCAAACAAGAAATCTCTTGAAAAAAGATGGTAGGCGAAATTTGAAGGTTAATATTTGTTGTGCAATATAAAAATGCCTGGATGTTACGATTGCTGGTCACTCCAGATCCAAAATATATTTCGGTAAATACACCGAAATTCAGTGGATTTCGGTAAGGTAACGTACCCTTTATCGAAGGGTTAACCAATCCGCGTCAATGTTACAAAAGTTGTTCGGTTGAAGAGAAATTGCCTTGGTGGTTAACGTAAGATTTGATTGGTGTACACAAAACTGATATGCAAATAGCAAAACCATGTTAGTACGGCTGCGCCGAAAAAGAGATTAGATCTAATCTCTTTTTCGGAAATATTTTACTTCCATTGCGGTTCTTGTTAAAAACATTTTGATAAAGGAAGACACATCATATATTATATAAATATTTTATCACAGATAATTGACAATTAGTTTCTGAGAATCGTTTTTACAGAATTGAACTATGCATCACAGAACTAAAATAAGATTAGGGTTTCTGTATCACAGTCGTAATGTAGTGAATGTTCCCAAAATACAAAATTACGGATCAACTCTTGTGACCAGTATTTGTATCTTTAGGGAAAATTTGTACATGTACGTGAAATAATTACGACTGTTTACTATTCAAAGGAATAAAAAAATTTCCACATAGCCGTGCATGAACTAAGGCTTACCTTAATATGTTTACTTAATTGAGGTCTTACGTGATCACGCATACTTAATAGCTTAGGTTAATGAACGATAAACAACGAATCGGGGAAATTATTAGATCCTAGTCAAGAAAATGTCCTCCTATATCGACATAAAGACTTAATAGAATAACAAAATTGCATAATATCGACGACATATTGTCTGAATTGTTCAAGATCTATTTTCCTGATGGTGAATTTTGAAAAAAAATATACCAAATACCAAATGGACATATATCAGTACCCGATTCAGTTGCCCCCTTTGTAACTGAGCAGAATTTTAATCACACGTTATTGACTTATATATATATTCAAAATTATTTGCTTTATAAACTTTAAATTTCATTTAGGAATTTCGCTTACCGGGAGAACAGACTCGAGTCTTTAGCGGAGAGCAACGACTTTATAAAAGTAGTCATTTTCTGACGAGTAGATTCATTTTCTGTGTCAAGTCGAGTGTGTTGGTGAAGTCATTTGTCTTCGTCTCCATTCACCATGGGAACATTTGATGAAAATCGTGAAAGTGAAAGCACGGCGTTGCTAGGCAATAAGGGGTTCGGATCGTCTAATACACCGTGAGTATTCTAACATTTCATTATTGAGAACTGGATGACTGAAACATTATTTTATGAAACATGCATCTCTTCCACAGAGCTTACATATCAAAGGTTTAGTGAACTTGAAGCTTGCTGTGTTTCATTGCATTTGTTACAGATTCACATGTTGTAAGTGTAAACATGTGAATGGTTAAAACCTGAGCGCATAATTCTGTAAACAGTTGTTAGTTTATGTATAAGTATGTATGTCACAGGGCTCCGATTTCACGAAGATGTACTTAAGGTCTTACTTAACTAATCAAAAATCTCTAGATAAGTTTAATTGGCTATTAAAAAGCATTGAAATGAAATGATTTCTTCAAAAAATCTATTTTAATATTAAAGATTCACAGTATAAAATTATCGACAGATCACATTTTGACAATATTTCTCATTTTTTTATAATTTATTTCTACACTTTTTCCAGTCATTCGAGTAAAAGTGTTATTTTTAAATTTTTATCCGCTTTCCCATCCGTCGGTTTTCTTGAATGTTAGAAGAAAGTGTAGAATTATTGGCCTCAATCGCATGAATATAGGAAACTTGAATAATCTTGGGCTCGTATTGGCTATATCACTAAATTTAAAACGTATAATTTCAATAAAAGTAATCAGGGTTTCTTATCACAGTCAGACGTTCGTTGATATCTACACTAAATGCCGTACTTACCGTACTGTTATCTTTAGAACGAGATCGTGTATGATTGAACGGATGGCTTAACGTTTAAACGAATTAAATCGAAAACCTCTTTTGAAAATTAACTACTCAAGCATGAATAAAAATCTGTCTAAAATAAGACTTGTCCCGTGATGTGTTCCATGATTAACCCCCCCCCCCCTGTTTGTCCTCATTAATTCTCATTAGTTGTCCCTTATGGCCTGCCAGGTCACTCCTTGCGCCCCTGTTCCATAGCGTATTTACCCTTGCACATCATCCTCAAATGCCATACGTTTATGCACTGTTGTTTTCCCGAAGGTCTGTGTGGAGAAGCACTGTACGTCTTATGTATGTGGCGTTCCCTGTAGCAACTTATTGTCTCTCTTCTTCATTTTCATCAGTAAATATTGATAATAATTACTGTACGGTTCATTTACACATGAGTAATTCGGATCTAGTCAAAGTCAACTGACGTGATTATGCAACCAACTTTCCAAAATCACAAATAAACGATACTATGTTCCATCACGTAATTTGTATGATTTGAAAATGTTAAATATACGAACCACTAAATCAGTGTCACCAACTAGCAAAACTAAAGTAAAAAGGACATAACAAGTCTATGTGGTTGAAGGCAGCAGAAATAATTATAATTCAACACACACAAGACACAAACAGACACTTCCAGCTTTAACTTCAGGCAGACAATACAACCAACCAATTGCTGCTTAAAGCTCACTCAGACAACACAAACGATCAGACTTACCATATGAAACAACCACACAAACAACAGAATCAACTACACAGACAGCACAAACAACCACACAGAACAACACAGACAACATAATCAACTACACAGAGACATTAATAACAACTTCACAGACAGCACAAACAACCACACAGAACCACACAGACAACATAATCAACTACACAGAGACATTAATAACAACTTCACAGACAGCACAAACAACCACACAGAACCACACAGACAACATAATCAACTACACAGACAGCACAAACAACCACACAGAACCACACAGACAACATAATCAACTACACAGACAGCACAAACAACCACACAGAACCACACATACAACATAATCAACTACACAGACATTAATAACAACTTCACAGACAGCACAAACAACCACACAAACAACAGAAGCAACTACACAGACATTAAAAACAACTTCACAGACAGCACAAACAGCCACACAAACAACAGAAGCAACTACACAGACATTAATAACAACTTCACAGACAGCACAAACAACCACACAAACAACAGAAGCAACTACACAGACATTAAAAACAACTTCACAGACAGCACAAACAGCCACACAAACAACAGAAGCAACTACACAGACATTAATAACAACTTCACAGACAGCACAAACAACCACACAAACAACAAAAGCAACTACACATACATTAATGACAACTTCACAGACAGCACAAACAACCACACAGACAACATAATCAACTACACATACATTAATAACAACTTCAAGGACAGCACAAACAAACACACAGACAAACAGAATCAACTACACATACATTAATAACAACTTCAATGACAGCACAAACAACCACACATACAACAGAATCAACTACACATACATTAATAACAACTTCAATGACAGCACAAACAGCCACACATACAACAGAATCAACTACACATACATTAATAACAACTTCAATGACAGCACAAACAACCACACATACAACAGAATCAACTACACATACATTAATAACAACTTCAAGGACAGCACAAACAACCACACATACAACAGAATCAACTACACATACATTAATAACAACTTCAATGACAGCACAAACAACCACACATACAACAGAATCAACTACACATACATTAATAACAACTTCAAGGACAGCACAAACAAACACACAGACAAACAGAATCAACTACACATACATTAATAACAACTTCAATGACAGCACAAACAACCACACATACAACAGAATCAACTACACATACATTAATAACAACTTCAATGACAGCACAAACAACCACGCAGACAAAACAGACAGCACAAACAACCACACAAACAACAGAATCAACCACACATACATTAATAACAACTTCAAGGACAGCACAAACAACCACACAGACAAACACACAGCACAAACAACCACAAGAACAACAGAATCAACCACACAGACAACAAAACAGACAGCACAAATAACCACACAAACAACAGAATCAACCACACAGACATTAATAACAACTTCAATGACAGCACAAACAACCACACAAACAAAACAGACAGCACAAACAACCACACAAACAACATAATCAACAACACATACATTAATAACAACTTCAAGGACAGCACAAACAACCACACAAACAAAACAGACAGCACAAACAACCACACAAACAACAGAATCAACCACACAGACATTAATAACAACTTCAATGACAGCACAAACAACCATACAAACAAAACAGACAGCACAAACAACCACACAAACAACAGAATCAACCACACAGACATTAATAACAACTTCAATGACAGCACAAACAACCACACAAACAAAACAGACAACACAAACAACCACACAAACAAAACAGACAGCACAAACAACCACACAAACAACATAATCAACCACACAGACATTAATAACAACTTCAATGACAGCACAAACAACCACACAAACAAAACAGACAGCACAAACAACCACACAAACAAAACAGACAGCACAAACAACCACCCAAACAACAGAATCAACCACACAGACATTAATAACAACTTCAAAGACAAAATAGACAGTACAAACAACCACAAAGACAAAACAGACCAACATCTGCTTAGACCTTACACAGACAACACCAACAACCAACTGCTGCTTAGACCTTACACAAACAACACCAACAACCAACTGCTGTTTAGACCTGACACAGACAACACCAACAACCAACTGCTGCTTAGACCTTACACAGACAACACCAACAACCAACTGCTGCTTAGACCTGACACAGACAACACCAACAACCAACTGCTGCTTAGACCTTACACAGACAACACCAACAACCAACTGCTGCTTAGACCTTACACAGACAACACCAACAACCAACTGCTGCTTAGACCTTACACAGACAACACCAACAACCAACTGCTGCTTAGACCTTACACAGACAACACCAACAACCAACTGCTGCTTAGACCTTACACAGACAACACCAACAACCAACTGCTGCTTAGACCTTACACAGACAACACCAACAACCAACTGCTGCTTAGACCTTACACAGGCAACACCAACAACCAACTGCTGTTTAGACCTTACACAGACAACACCAACAACCAACTGCTGTTTAGACCTTACACAGACAACACCAACAACCAACTGCTGTTTAGCCTTACACAGACAACACCAACAACCAACTGCTGTTTAGACCTTACACAGACAACACCAACAACCAACTGCTGTTTAGACCTTACACAGACAGCACCAACAACCAACTGCTGTTTAGACCTTACACAGACAACACCAACAACCAACTGCTGTTTAGACCTTACACAGACAACACCAACAACCAACTGCTGCTTAGACCTTACACTGGCAACACCAACAACCAACTGCTGTTTAGACCCTGCACAGACAACACCAACAACCAACTGCTGTTTAGACCTTGCACAGACAACACCAACAACCAACTGCTGTTTAGACCTTAAACAGACAACACCAACAACCAACTGCTGTTTAGACCTTACACAGACAACACCAACAACCAACTGCTGTTTAGACCTGACACAGACAACACCAACAACCAACTGCTGTTTAGACCTTACACAGACAACACCAACAACCAACTGCTGTTTAGACCTGACACAGACAACACCAACAACCAACTGCTGTTTAGACCTTACACAGACAACACCAACAACCAACTGCTGCTTAGACCTTACACAGACAACACCAACAACCAACTGCTGCTTAGACCTTACACAGACAACACCGACAACCAACTGCTGCTTAGACCTTACACAGACAACACCAACAACCAACTGCTGCTTAGACCTTACACAGACAACACCGACAACCAACTGCTGCTTAGACCTTACACAGACAACACCGACAACCAACTGCTGTTTAGACCTTACACAGACAACACCGACAACCAATTGCTGCTTAGACCTTACACAGACAACACCAACAACCAACTGCTGTTTATACCTTACACAGACAACACCAACAACCAACTGCTGTTTAGACCTTACACAGACAACACCAACAACCAACTGCTGTTTAGACCTTACACAGACAACACCAACAACCAACTGCTGTTTAGACCTTACACAGACAACACCAACAACCAACTGCTGCTTAGACCTTACACTGGCAACACCAACAACCAACTGCTGTTTAGACCCTGCACAGACAACACCAACAACCAACTGCTGTTTAGACCTTGCACAGACAACACCAACAACCAACTGCTGTTTAGACCTTACACAGACAACACCAACAACCAACTGCTGTTTAGACCTTACACAGACAACACCAACAACCAACTGCTGTTTAGACCTGACACAGACAACACCAACAACCAACTGCTGTTTAGACCTTACACAGACAACACCAACAACCAACTGCTGTTTAGACCTGACACAGACAACACCAACAACCAACTGCTGTTTAGACCTTACACAGACAACACCAACAACCAACTGCTGCTTAGACCTTACACAGACAACACCAACAACCAACTGCTGCTTAGACCTTACACAGACAACACCAACAACCAACTGCTGCTTAGACCTTACACAGACAACACCAACAACCAACTGCTGCTTAGACCTTACACAGACAACACCAACAACCAACTGCTGCTTAGACCTTACACAGGCAACACCAACAACCAACTGCTGTTTAGACCTTACACAGACAACACCAACAACCAACTGCTGTTTAGACCTTACACAGACAACACCAACAACCAACTGCTGTTTAGACCTTACACAGACAACACCAACAACCAACTGCTGTTTAGACCTTACACAGACAACACCAACAACCAACTGCTGTTTAGACCTTACACAGACAACACCAACAACCAACTGCTGTTTAGACCTTACACAGACAACACCAACAACCAACTGCTGTTTAGACCTTACACAGACAACACCAACAACCAACTGCTGCTTAGACCTTACACTGGCAACACCAACAACCAACTGCTGTTTAGACCCTGCACAGACAACACCAACAACCAACTGCTGTTTAGACCTTGCACAGACAACACCAACAACCAACTGCTGTTTAGACCTTACACAGACAACACCAACAACCAACTGCTGTTTAGACCTTACACAGACAACACCAACAACCAACTGCTGTTTAGACCTGACACAGACAACACCAACAACCAACTGCTGTTTAGACCTTACACAGACAACACCAACAACCAACTGCTGTTTAGACCTGACACAGACAACACCAACAACCAACTGCTGTTTAGACCTTACACAGACAACACCAACAACCAACTGCTGTTTAGACCTTACACAGACAACACCAACAACCAACTGCTGCTTAGACCTTACACAGACAACACCGACAACCAACTGCTGCTTAGACCTTACACAGACAACACCGACAACCAACTGCTGCTTAGACCTTACACAGACAACACCAACAACCAACTGCTGCTTAGACCTTACACAGACAACACCGACAACCAACTGCTGCTTAGACCTTACACAGACAACATCGACAACCAACTGCTGTTTAGACCTTACACAGACAACACCAACAACCAATTGCTGCTTAGACCTTACACAGACAACACCAACAACCAATTGCTGCTTAGACCTTACACAGACAACACCGACAACCAACTGCTGTTTAGACCTTACGCAGACAACACCAACAACCAACTTCGGGTTAGACCTGACGCAGAAAACACCAACAACCAACTGCTGCTTAGACCTCACGCAGACAACACCAACAACCAACTGCTGTTTAGACCTCACGCAGACAACACCAACAACCAACTGCTGCTTAGACCTTACACAGACAACACCAACAACCAACTGCTGCTTAGACCTTACACAGACAACACCAACAACCAACTGTTGCTTAGACCTCACGCAAACAACAGAAACAACCAAATGCTGCTTAGACCTTACACAGACAACACCAACAACCAACTGCTGCTTAGACCTTACACAGACAACACCAACAACCAACTGTTGCTTAGACCTTACACAGACAACACCAACAACCAACTGCTGTTTAGACCTCACGCAAACAACAGAAACAACCAAATGCTGCTTAGACCTCACGCAGACAACACCAACAACCAACTGCTGCTTAGACCTTACACAGACAACACCAACAACCAATTGCTGCTTAGACCTTACACAGACAACACCAACACCCAACTGCTGCTTAGACCTCACGCAAACAACAGAAACAACCAAATGCTGCTTAGACCTTACACAGACAACACCAACAACCAACTGCTGTTTAGACCTTGCACAGACAACACCAACAACCAACTGCTGCTTAGACCTTACACAGACAACACCAACAACCAACTGCTGCTTAGACCTTACACTGACAACACCAACAACCAATTGCTGCTTAGACCTTACACAGACAACACCGACAACCAACTGCTGTTTAGACCTTACACAGACAACACCAACAACCAATTGCTGCTTAGACCTTACACAGACAACACCAACAACCAATTGCTGCTTAGACCTTGCACAGACAACACCAACAACCAATTGCTGCTTAGACCTTACACAGACAACACCAACAACCAATTGCTGCTTAGACCTTACACAGACAACACCAACAACCGATTGCTGCTTAGACCTTGCACAGACAACACCAACAACCAATTGCTGCTTAGACCTTACACAGACAACACCAACAACCAATTGCTGCTTAGACCTTACACAGACAACACCAACAACCAACTGCTGCTTAGACCTTGCACAGACAACACCAACAACCAATTGCTGCTTAGACCTTACACAGACAACACCAACAACCAACTGCTGCTTAGACCTTACACAGACAACACCAACAACCAATTGCTGCTTAGACCTTACACAGACAACACCAACAACCAATTGCTGTTTAGATCTTGCACAGACAACACCAACAACCAACTGCTGTTTAGACCTTACACAGACAACACCAAAAACTAACTGCTGCTTAGACCTTACACAGACAACACCAACAACCAACTGCTGTTTAGACCTTACACAGACAACACCAACAACCAACTGCTGCTTAGACCTTACACAGACAACACCGACAACCAACTGCTGTTTAGACCTTACACAGACAACACCGACAACCAATTGCTGCTTAGACCTTACACAGACAACACCAACAACCAACTGCTGCTTAGACCTTACACAGACAACACCGACAACCAACTGCTGCTTAGACCTTACACAGACAACACCGACAACCAACTGCTGCTTAGACCTTACACAGACAACACCAACAACCAACTGCTGCTTAGACCTTACACAGACAACACCGACAACCAACTGCTGCTTAGACCTTACACAGACAACACCGACAACCAACTGCTGTTTAGACCTTACGCAGACAACACCAACAACCAACTGCTGCTTAGACCTTACACAGACAACACCGACAACCAACTGCTGCTTAGACCTTACACAGACAACACCGACATTCAACTGCTGTTTAGACCTTACACAGACAACACCAACAACCAATTGCTGCTTAGACCTTACACAGACAACACCGACAACCAACTGCTGCTTAGACCTTACACAGACAACACCGACAACCAACTGCTGCTTAGACCTTACACAGACAACACCGACATTCAACTGCTGTTTAGACCTTGCACAGACAACACCAACAACCAATTGCTGTTTAGACCTTTCGCAGACAACACCAACAACCAACTTCTGGTTAGACCTGACGCAGAAAACACCAACAACCAACTGCTGCTTAGACCTCACGCAGACAACACCAACAACCAACTGCTGTTTAGACCTCACGCAGACAACACCAACAACCAACTGCTGCTTAGACCTTACACAGACAACACCAACAACCAACTGCTGCTTAGACCTTACACAGACAACACCAACAACCAACTGTTGCTTAGACCTCACGCAAACAACAGAAACAACCAAATGCTGCTTAGATCTTACACAGACAACACCAACAACCAACTGCTGCTTAGACCTTACACTGGCAACACCAACAACCAACTGCTGCTTAGACCTTACACAGACAACACCAACAACCAACTGCTGCTTAGACCTTACACAGGCAACACCAACAACCAACTGCTGCTTAGACCTTACACAGGCAACACCAACAACCAACTGCTGCTTAGACCTTACACAGGCAACACCAACAACCAACTGCTGCTTAGACCTTACACAGGCAACACCAACAACCAACATCTGCTTAGACTTTACACAGACAACACCAACAACCAACATCTGTTTAGACCTTACACAGACAACACCAACAACCAACATCTGCTTAGACCTTACACAGACAACACCAACAACCAACATCTGTTTAGACCTCACGCAGACATCACAAGCAACCATATTTACCATACAATCAACCTCACAAACCACACAAACAACAACGTCCGCAACCGTATTGACATAACAAACCACCACACCTACTGCACAAATAATTACATAGAATACACAATACAACATATCATATGAACACAATCGACTTATTAAAACTCGTAATGGCCTTTAACGTTCACCACATCCACACACACAAAACAACAACAGGAAATCCAATTGAATTTTCTCATTTTACATTTCAGTAAATATGCTTCAAAGGCACGTAAAACTGCAGTCATGTTAGCCTGCTTGACATTACAGTTTATTACTGTTGGTTACGGGTACTGTCTGAGTGTGATGTATGTAGAGATTATACGTGTGTTCGAGCCTCCGAGATCACAAGCTGCACTTATACAGAGTCTGTACTTTGGTGTTATGACAGGAGGAGGTATGTAATTGTACTTCCAAACATATAGAAGGTTTGAGGCGTAGTGGTCTAGGAGTAGAAAGCCGAAATATTCTTCCAAAGTTTGTGAGTTCGAGTCTCCCGCTGAGCACTTGTTGGATCAGGGAAAAAAGTCCTTGAATTTTGTGCAAGTAATTCAGAAAGCAAGCATCGAGAATAGTATAAGTCGTAAGAACTAGTACATAACCGATATTACACGAACCACTTTAAACTAAACCCGATGATATGTTGGATAAATATACAGTAGTAAACCGTGTATATGCATACCAAGAGGCTACTGAATAATTTCATGATAAGTCGTACGTGTTGATGAGCTCCTAACACTTTGTTCGCTCTTCGGCATGAAATATTTTTCGCAACCGTACTAAAACGGCTTTGATTTTTGCATATCAGTGTTGTGTAAACCAATCAAATCTTACTTTAACCACTTAACAAACTTCTCTTCAACTGAACAACGTTGTAACCTTGACGCGGATTGGTTAACCTTTCGATAAATGGTACGGTACCTTACCGAAATCCACTGAATTTCGGTGAATTTACCGAAATCCATTTTGGATCTGGAGTGACCATCAAGCGTAACATCTCGGTATTTTTTATGTTGCACAACAAATCTAAACCTTCAAATTTCGCCGGCCATCTTTTTTCAAGATTTTTCTTGTAAAGTCCTGAGATGCGTTCTTAGACGTAGGGGAGGTAATTGAGAAAAGTTAACTGAGATAGAAAAGGTTGAGGTTTTACTGTACTGATTTTCAACAACGACAAAGAAACCCAACTACAAAACCTGCCTAACTTTACAATGTATGATAGGGGGACAAGAAATCAAACACTTTATAAATGTGGTCTATTGATTTATTCATATCACCAGTCCAAGTTGTATACGCACAATTTTCTCTGATGAGGAATACCAGTCAATGAAAGTAATGTCGCGTGGACGTGTTCATGTAATATCGTGAACTGAGCGAAAGTTTGTACTGAAAACAACTATTGGTGAATGCCCTTAATGAATAATTATGCTTATGACTCGAAATTGTTGAACTTATACAGTAAGACCTCGTTTATATGACAACCTTTTATCCGAATACTTGGCATAACTCGAAATATATATATGGTTCCAGTGTATCTATTTAGGCACGTCGAATTGAAATGGGCTACTTGATCGAAACCATGTATTATTCGAAATAAAATTTTAGACCCAATGAATTCGAATGAACGAGGTCCGACTGTAGTTTATATACGCGTGTACATGTACTGAATATCTTGCCTACATCTTGTTTCGTTTAGAAGTTATGATATTATAACAGAACATTTTTGAACGGGTCATATTCAATGACGAAGACCGTATTTTATTCAGACCATACAGTTTAGTTCATGATACTGAGGTGTTCGTTTCTATGTGCTTAACTGTGGTGTTTCGAATTAAGACATTTTATTACAGGCGTATGTTGGGCGTGGCTTATCAATACAGTCGGTCCTGGACCGTGTACTATGGGCGGGGCTATCATTGGGTGTATTGGTTTTATCATCAGTGGGTTTGCTGTCAATGTACCGATGATTGTTGTATTCACTGGCGCTGTTGCAGGTATGTATTGGAAACTGAATGTATTATGTAAAAAAAATACCTGTTACAGTAAAACCGCACTTAAGGACCACCTCAATAATAAGGCCACCTACAAATTAAGAACACAATTTTCAAGTACATTTTCACTGTTTCACTCTTTATTGAACCTCAATGTTAAGACCAGTATTCAAGGGTCCCAAGGCTGGTCTTATTATTGAGGTTTAACTGTAATTTTTTAGATTCGTGAATTCCATTTTTTTGTAATGATATTCGTTGATACTTACTTCCATGCATCTGTACAAAGATACATTATAACGTTCTAAAGATAAATAAGGTGTACCTAGGGTCATTCAAAACAATTATATCTTGAATGATCCTGCATACAGACTAGCTACTAGTGTCAACGGTAATTACATGTAAAATTAACAAAACATTCTCTATATGGGCAAATAGAACGAACCATTTCTCATAACACCATACATATTTAAATGTACATATACAGTACAACCTCCCTCTAGAGCGGCCCTCTCTTACGAAACGACATCTATTCAACAACAAGATTAATGTTTGTCCTGAATTAACAATTTACAGCTAATCTAACCTCTCTAGACCAACGACCCTTCAACAAGAACCAAAAGGTGCGTTTTCATAATTTGGATAACACCACAACACCGCTTCCATCTCCATTAACCCATCTGTTCACATAACAGAGCACTGCTGAAATGTCTGTAAAGGGAATAAACCCGTATTGTTTAGGTCAAAGTTGAATGGACATGATCATTGAAATAGAAAGCTAACATATTAAAATACCATTCATGAAATATTTACCAAAGGAGTAGTTTGGTTTTGTCAGGCTCAACATTTGTAAACCAATAAGAAATAATTAAATGTTGTCTTTTTTTCCATTGATCATATAGAATAAGAATGCTTATCGTACGTGACGCATCAATACACAACTTTAGATGTAAACAAACTGCATATTTCATGCCCATGTAAACAAAGAACGAGCAATGAATTACAAATGTAGTTCAATATTAAACAATCCGTACATCTTTTGAGATAAGATATTCTGTTTTTGCCTAGAATGTATTGAAATGAACAATAATATATTGTAACATAACGATTAAAATAAGTAAGCTGTTTTGTCTTGAGAGGCCAGTCTATTATCTTTAATATGTACGTATACACAGATACATTTAAGTGTTTTAAACTACTTGCTGTTAAAATGTTTATGTTTTTGTTTATTTCAGGTATTGGGATGAGTTTCTGTTATTTAGGCTCATTTATAACAGTTAGTTGGATATTTCATGAAAATCCAGGAGTATCACTTGTCTTCCTTACCACTGGCTCGAGTCTCGGTCAGGTGGTCATGCCATATGTCATTGAGGTAAGGATAAGTTATTGTCAGGCTCGAATCAACTACTGTGCGATTCTAGTTTGAAAACAAAAATAAAGTCAAACACTTCAAAAGGCAGAGTTGTAACCCTGCTTGCTACATTAATATTATGCGACCTAACAGGAAGCAGAGAACCAGTTGGCCTATCATAAAAAATATTTTCTATTGACAGAACATACATCACTAAATACAATGTTCACATGTTTCCATCTCCAGGCCATGATTTAAATCTGGATAAGAATGTGAACTGAATGACACTGTTAAGATTTTGCTTAAGTATTTACATATAAGAGCTGATATGGGATTTACAACCTCTTCTGTTGGTGACATCATTTCAAGAAAACGCAACATGTGATGTCACTATTTGACGTCACCATGTACTGACATTAAACAATATTTACTCCATATGGTCACTTCGTTTTCATATTGCCATATGGGGCAAATATTGTTTGAGAAGAGGTTGGAAATCGTACAGCGGCACTCATGTATTTCCGTGGATTTGGACAAGGTGCTTTCAAAAGAAAAGCATATTGTTGGCACAGAAACATGGAACACTGGCTGTAAAACAAATAAAGCATTGTATAACTAAATAATTTTAATAATATTTTTTTTATTAAACTTGTCCTCAAAATGCATTGTTATAATCATATTAGTTTTGTTTTATTGTATTGTACAGTTGTTGATATCTGAGTTTGGCTGGAGTGGTGCCTTTCTGTTGATGGGGGCACTCAGTTTGAATTGTGTCGTCTGTGGGGTTCTCATATACACTTCCAGGGAGTATTATCACCAAGGTGACAGCAAACAATTGGAAGGCACATTCTGTGACAGAGTGTGCGACCGTACGTTGTTAACAGATCCAATATTACTGATGACTTTGTTGAACGTTCTGTTACTAGCTACGTCAGGTATGTAAATGTATATAATTTTATATACATGTATATGTAATTATTTTAGTACAAAAAGGTAGTGACATTAACAAGTTAAATACTGCTCATCTACAAAATTAAAATTACTAATTTTAATAATACATGTATATGCTAAGTGAAACTTGTGTGCCAATGGCTTGTTACATACATACATCATACTCTATAACACTGCATTGTAACAATTCTTAATTGTTTCATGGAATGTCACTTTGCTTACATGTTTCCCAAAACCACATATACAAGAGTCGGATACTGGTATTTCCTATGCTAACGCTAACTAGGCCCGCATGTCTGGATTGCAACTACTTGTATCGGACTCTTGTATGTGTGGTTTTGGGAAACATGTAAGCAAAGAGACGATGTAGTGCTGTAGAGTACATCTGTATGAAGACATTTACCTCCTATTTCTGAAATGTGTGCTTATTTACCTTTAAACTTATAACAGTGGAATACCAAATTTTTGTGTCGATAACCTTTGATAAAGCTCATATGATTATTATACGTGGACGAGTTGTCTCACATATTACAATATAATTCAGAAAAATCTGAATACGTTTTAGCAGATTTGTGCTGGATAAGGGATTGGGAAACATATAATAATGTCCCACCACCATAATGCTTCATGCTGGGTAGCAAATATAGTATGTATTAACTGTTCCTTATATTTAAAACTAGCATATATATATCTTGTGTGGCTTATGTGTATCACTGACAAATACAGAAATTAGCATGACTGTTTTCTGAACATGACATTTTATAGATGCATATTATGCTTCTGTTTTTATCAGCAAAGCACTGACACGCAGCATTATCGTGATAAATGAGTATTAAGCAATATAGTAATTAAATGGTCCAAGGTCAAGATCACAGTCACCTTTTGTTTATTAAAGGATTACTCCCAGTTTTTCAATATTGCCCTGTGCCTTGTCTTGTTCATGTAATTTTCTGCACTGTTTAGACAAATACTAGTAGAATGTTTGTTAACTGTGATATTTAATTGAAAAAGGTGCTGAACTTCAATTTCATATCCCGACAACTGACAAATTGTATTAGGAAATCCAATGCTCAATCTGTGAAAACTAGCCTAACTCATTCAACACAGGCAAACACATACAATAATTCATAACTAAACAGGCAGGCAAGGTTTGATACAGGACAGTGCTTAGCTAAAATATAATATTTAATTAATAAAAACCGATGACATGTAATATGTATTTCGTTGGAGAGAATGCACTCTATATTTTGTTTTATATCAATCAAATACAAAGAAAGTGGCATACAAGACAGGACGCTGAACCAGTCAAGTTATGATAAACAAAATGCTGCAAATTTTTGTTCCACTGTTTATGGTGTTTTGTTACAGGGCCAATCGAAGCATGGTTTCTAGTTGATCTGATGGTGATCCGAGGATATGCACGTAGTGTTGGTTCATTTTTTGTATCATTGACTGGATTCGCCAATTTCCTTGGTCGAGGTCTGGGTGGCGTACTTCGATTGTTTTGCAGGTAGGTTGTTGTTGTGTTTCTCCTTCCAGAAGGTTTGGCGTGGCTTCACAGTCACTCATGCAACAGAAAGCAGAAAGGAGCCCATTCAATTACATATTCGTCTTTTGATTGGTATAACACATTGTACATATAAGACAAGATGGAGTATTATTTGGTTGTACTGTTTTATTATAATGAATTTGCATTTCGTTATAAATAATTACAATGTATTATCTCGTTATTAAGACATAAAAGAGATTGATCATATCACTGATTGGAGCTTCGTCAAGTATCGACAACACACTTTTACATGTATTTTACTGCAGAACTGAACTCAGTAGTGGGTTGTCAGCATATTATCTCATGTGCCACTGGTAACTAGTTGTAACAAGACTATACCAGCTGTAGCCTTCTTTCAAACAGAATACAATAAACATGTTCTGTTCTGGTTGAAATCTGGTCTGCACCTACGCATCAATGTTTTGTTTACATTGCTATGTGCCATCTTAAACTGTCGCAGAATCGCTTGTTAGCTTCACTGGGTCACTAATTACGTAACACGGAATTAAGTCAGCTATTACATCCTAAAAATAACCTCTTATTGGTTCAAAGCATGACTATCCGAAGGATGGCTTTCAAATCGATGTTGTGGCAACTGTCTTAATCAGTGTGCCCAACATATCGTAACACGGAATTGTGTTGCCCAGTACGCGACATTGAATTTAGTCAGTCCGGTATGCGACTTGGAATTTTGTCAGTCTTGTACGCAGCATGGAATTAAGTCGTTAAGTCGGTGCGGTCATACTTTTAATTTTATGATGTCTATGAGTCTGGTACGTGGCATGCCGGAATTTAGTCATTCTGGAGCATGGTTAAAGTACTTTTGCAACTTTTTATCAACTATTACGTCATCTGTTTACATATATGTATGTATTTGTGCTCTCATCGGACTGAACGAGACAGAATTGTATGCATATTTCAGAGTGCCTACAATTTATCATTGGGTGTATTTAGCTCCAATTGTTGGCATCAGTCATTTATTGGTGGTAAACTTTTACGATTACTGGCCATTGTTTGGCGCCAATCTGCTTTACGGCATTGCATTTGGTGTGACTGTCGCCCAGGAACCAGCGATTATGTTCGAAGCTTCCGGTCTAGAGAGGTATCCTAAGGGAATAGCTTTGATGAATCTTATGTATGGAATAGGGAATTTTATAGGAGGACTTTTAGGCGGTAAGTTATATATCTGAAATAAATCTTGAATCGTTTAAGTTAAATTATAAAATTCCACTAGTAAAACTACTTATAAACAACTACAAAGTCACACGACTCCATTCACTGTTTCATGTCTAGTTGCAAGCTAATCGCGGACGAAGAAATAAGTACTATCAGGAGAAATATTAACCATAAGTTTGTTAACTTTTGACTATGCTTTACATCATTGTAAATAAGCCGTATACTTTCACGCCCCACAGTCTGGTAGATATGGTACATAAATAGCTTCTTATATTGTATACACTGTATCCATGCTTAGTGCTTAAGGTCAATGTTCAGGTAAGGAGTATGTTGTCCGCGATTATTTAGTGGAACACTGTGGGACGTGGAATTCGAGACTCGGATGAGGCGTTTGTTTTCCGCGATTATTTAGTGGAATACTGTTCGGCTGTGAATACGAGCCTCGATTGCTGCGTATGTTTTCGGCTATTATTTAATGGAATACTGTTGGGCTGGGAATACGAGCCTCGATTGTTGCGTATGTTTTCGGCGATTATTTAATGGAATACTGTTGGGCTGGGAATACGAGTCTCGATTGTTGCGTATGTTTTCGGCGATTATTTAATGGAATACTGTTGGGCTGGGAATACTAGCCTCGATTGTTGCGTATGTTTTCGGCGATTATTTAGTGGAATACTGTTGGGCTGGGAATACGAGCCTCGATTGTTGCGTATGTTTTCGGCGATTATTTAATGGAATACTGTGAGGCTGGGAGTTCCAACTCACGGCGACGCGTATAGTCTCGATTACAATTTAGTTAGTATGAGTCTGTGATGTTTGTCTGACTTTATCTTACATACAAACATGTTTGTGTGTAATAATACATTGTTCTCCATTCTTTACAGGTATTATAAAGGATGAAATGGGGACATACGATCTTTTATTCTACATAGCCACCGGTGCTAGTGTGTATGTTTCGTTTGCTACGATCGGTATCATACTGTGCATGCGTCGTGCTGGTAAACTCCGAAACCAGTCTAGTAATGAACGCGATTCACTAGATCAGTCGGTGAAATATACAGTAACCAGTCAGGATGTTATATATGATTCAAAACTTGATGACGAGAAAAGGCATTTATTAAAACACAGTTACTCATCAAGCTGAGTGTTTTTTCAACACTTTTCCCCCTTTTGGCAGCAAATGAGCTCTTATTAGTACAAGGATTAATATCCAAAGGTTGGGTTTCAAATCGGCGTTGTGGCTACTGTCTTATTCGCTGTTTCAGCAAGCTCCACATATCTTTTGGAAATAGCTGCCAAAGGCGGCAATACCTTACATTACTGTTGTGTGGCTTCTGATGTAAGGGTAGTTGTTGTTGATCTGCTGTTTCATTTCAATTGTTTGACAGAATGACTTCATATTGTCAGGCACATGTTGTAATATATATATGTACGTTCACCATTTTGAAATACGCCAATAAAGTGATCAAAATGTAATAGTGTTCATTATACCATTGTCTCCATGTGTCTGCCCGCCTTCACAAATAACACACATGGCGGCGGAAAATGACGGCAACACCCTGGAAACACAATCTATAATTCGTGTTATTAATTTATTTCTCATTTAACCATCTACATTCGTCACATTTCTCTGAATTATAACCAGAATAATGTCGAAAATTGATGTATAAATAAAACCGAAAGAGACAGAACGGTATCACAGACTACTACCTGTATGTTTGTGTTGGCAGAAGTCTCTGAACGGTGTAAATAAGAGGTCACTGTGCAGGAGTTTTAATGCTTCAAAAATTGAATAAACCTTTTGAGGTCAAAGCTGAATGAACATGAACATTGAAATAGAAAATTAACATATTAAATCACCTTTCATGAAAGAAATACCAATAGATGGAGTAGCTTGGCTTTGTCAGGTTCGTCAACGTTTGTAAACAAACAAGACGACATTAATAAAAATGGTAGATGTCTTTTAAAGGATTATATACACTATGACGGATTACTGGTGCATGAAGCATAAATACACAACCTTACATAAAAACAAATTGAATAGTTCGTGCACATGTTAACACATGTAACGAACCGTGAATTAGTTCATAGTATGGGATAAGTTATTCTGCATGTTCTCTTAGAAGGTATTTAGTTAAAGAATTGATTCTAAAATTACAGTTATAATAATTGTGTTGCTTAGGTTCAGATGCCAGTCGTCTACTGTCTTTAACAAGCATAAGGAGTACATAGTAGTACGGACGTACTCATAAGGAGCATACTGGGCGGAGAATGTTTGTTATTATGCTGGCATCCCAACACTTTACCCCCTGTTTGTCCTCTTTGAGTCTCCATAGTTACCCCTTATGGTCGGCCATACCATTCCTTGCGCCCCTTTTCCTTTACTTATTTACCAATTCACCCCCTCAAATGCCTTATGTTTTATGGACTGTTGTTTTTTTCCGGAGGTCTGTGTGGAGAGGCATTGTCTTATGTATGTGGCGTTCCCTGTAGCAACTTATTCTCTCTTCTATACTCTAATATCAATAATATTGTCTCTATGTGTTTGAGAATGTATTTTTCTAAGTGGAATTTTATACTTTTTATAGTGTTATTTACACTATATACATTCACGAGTTTGAACGCTTTAAGAGTAACAAAGACGGTCAATCTGATTATAACCAGAACCTCGGTACCGCTTCACTATGGTTACGCTACACATAGCAGAGCGTATCGGGGAGCAGTTTGCAAAGCCGATGTCACGCTGGTGGCAGTAACAGTAACAACAGTAGCATGCTATTCGTAAACATATCCTTTCGAAGTGTTCAGTTACGAGAAGGTTGAATATTCTTGAATAAACCGTATCATGTCTTCATTTGAACTAAAATAGACAGTTCTACCGACTCGGTTCCCATATTGCATAGAGTTTGTATTTGCTGTTGGATTTGAAGTAAAGATACGGAGCCGAACAAAATTAGTAAAGAATACATAGGGCAAACTTTGTGACAAACAATGAAATATGTTGTGAAGAATTTATTATAATGTTTTTCGTTTCACAAAATGTTCAAATGCAATTCACAATAACATCGCTCTAGCCAATGATGTTCGTGGGTTCGTCGGCACTATAAAATATACACATAATATAGTGAATGAATAATAGTGTATGCGTGCACATGTATGTACTGTATATATGTGTATATGTATATGTGTTTGTCTATGTGTGCGTGTATGTGCCTATGTATACATGTGTGTATATGACTTTATATATACATGTCTCCTAAATGGTGTTGCAATGGAAATGTTGCGTATGTTAGTATGTATGAAATGAAGTGTTTTGTTAAGAAATGTTCGTCTTTCTGTGCTAATGTCTGACAGTCAAGACCATCATTATATTTACCGTGTCTATACACGCTGTTCTTTACAATACTCAAACGATCACTCAAACGATCACTAACAATATAATATATAAACTTACTTACTAAAAATTCTAAATAAGCCTTTGATGTAATATTATTCAAAATCTGACGTGAAAATGATAACTGTCTAGTCTAAGTTTATTACCTTCTATTCATGGAAGCTCAGATATATTTACGACTCAAAAACTGCATTGATAACTACGGATATGTTGTTGTAACTTATGCATGTTTATTGGTTGCAACACGTGAAGAGTTTGGAGTTGAATAAATGTGCTCAAGTACACAAAGCATGCGTTATCATTGGTTAACAGATCATGCGTTATCATTGGTTAACAGATCATGTGTTATCATTGGTTAACAGATCATGCGTTATCAATGGTTAACATATCATGCGTTATCATTGGTTAACAGATCATGTGCTATCATTGGTTAACATATCATGCGTTATCATTGGTTAACAGATCATGTGCTATCATTGGTTAACATATCATGCGTTATCATTGGTTAACAGATCATGTGCTATCATTGGTTAACAGATCATGCGTTATCATTGGTTAACATATCATGCGTTATCATTGGTTAACAGATCATGTGCTATCATTGGTTAACAGATCATGTGCTATCATTGGTTAACATATCATGCGTTATCATTGGTTAACATATCATGCGTTATCATTGGTTAACAGATCATGTGCTATCATTGGTTAACAGATCATGTGCTATCATTGGTTAACATATCATGCGTTATCATTGGTTAACAGATCATGTGCTATCATTGGTTAACAGATCATGCGTTATCATTGGTTAACAAATCATGTGTTATCATTGGTTAACATATCATGCGTTATCATTGGTTAACATATCATGCGTTATCATTGGTTAACATATCATGCGTTATCATTGGTTAACAAATCATGTGTTATCATTGGTTAACAGATCATGCGTTATCATTGGTTAACAGATCATGCGTTATCATTGGTTAACAAATCATGCGTTATCATTGGTTAACAAAGCATGCGTTATCATTGGTTAACAAAGCATGCGTTATCATTGGTTAACAAAACATGCGTTATCATTGGTTAACAAATCATGCGTTATCATTGGTTAACAAAGCATGCGTTATCATTGGTTAAAAAAGCATGCGTTATCATTGGTTAACAAAGCATGCGTTATCATTGGTTAACAGATCATGCGTTATCATTGGTTAACAAAGCATGCGTTATCATTGGTTAACAAATCATGCGTTATCATTGGTTAACAGATCATGCGTTATCATTGGTTAACAAAGCATGCGTTATCATTGGTTAACAGATCATGCGTTATCATTGGTTAACAAAGCATGCGTTATCATTGGTTAACTGAGCATGCGTTATCATTGGTTAACAAAGCATGCGTTATCATTGGTTAACAGATCATGCGTTATCATTGGTTTACAAATCATGCGTTATCCTTGGTTTACAAATCATGCGTTATCATTGGTTTACAAATCATACGTTATCATTGGTTTACAAATCATGCATTATCATTGGTTAACAAATCATACGCTATCGTTGGTTTACAATCATGCGTTATCATTGGTTAACAAAGCATGCGTTATCATTGGTTAACAAATCATGCGTCATCATTGGTTAACAAAGCATGCGTTATCATTGGTTAACAAATCATGCGTTATCATTGGTAAACAAAGCATGCGTTATCATTGGTTAACAAAGCATGCGTTATCATTGGTTAACAGATCATGCGTTATCATTGGTTAACAAAGCATGCGTTATCATTGGTTAACAAAGCATGCGTTATCATTGGTTAACAAAGCATGCGCTTTCATTGGTTAACAAAGCATGCGTTATCATTGGTTAACAAAGCATGTGTTATCATTGGTTAACAGATCATGCGTTATCATTGGTTTACAAATCATGCGTTATCCTTGGTTTACAAATCATGCGTTATCATTGGTTTACAAATCATACGTTATCATTGGTTAACAAATCATACGCTATCGTTGGTTTACAATCATGCGTTATCATTGGTTAAC
Source organism: Mactromeris polynyma (assembly GCA_032209605.1). NCBI lineage: Eukaryota > Metazoa > Mollusca > Bivalvia > Venerida > Mactridae > Mactromeris > Mactromeris polynyma. The sequence goes on along the minus strand of JASFXZ010000022.1, from coordinate 360,293 downwards.
AAAGCATGCGCTATCATTGGTTTACAAATCATGCGTTATCATTGGTTAACAAAGCATGCGCTATCATTGGTTTACAAATCATGCGTTATCATTGGTTAACAAAGCATGCGTTATCATTGGTTTACAAATCATGCGTTATCATTGGTTAACAAAGCATGCGCTATCATTGGTTAACAAAGCATGCGTTATCATTGGTTTACAAATCATGCGCTATCATTGGTTTACAAATCATGCGTTATCATTGGTTTACAAATCATGCGTTATCATTGGTTAACAAAGCATGCGCTATCATTGGTTTACAAATCATGCGTTATCATTGGTTAATTCAGCAATATACTGTGGTACATATTGCGATATGTTGCTGAAGTTTGGCAATATATCGTGGTACGCTTTAATAGGCGTAACGTGGCAGCCCTTATTAAATTCATGTCCGTTACTTACTCTTTCTCACAAACAGAGTAACATTGGTGGTGACAATCTAGATCTGCCCACTTCCAACTATAGTGCGCCCAGTAAACAAGACAATCTTCGTTTAAATGGAGTGGTATAGAATTCGGTTCGCCTGGACCCCAATCAGTGTAGCTCAAAAGTTCATCTGTGCCGTACCATAGGAACTGTCCTTCAATAACATCGTCAGCAGCTCCCAGCCAAACATGAGCTTCTTGATCTATCAGTTAGACGTTACAAACATAAGCAGAACATACAGTCACACTTTGAATTGTTTCCATCCCCTAAATACGCGAAATGGGCAATGAGAGAAATAATGTTCGGAAAAGACTTCAGTATTTGGAGTGTTTGTCTGGATACCGACAAGATAATAGTTTTTACTGACTAAATATTTTTATAATTTTAGCTACATGTAGATCTTACTTTGCTCTGATTATCTAAGTTTGAGAAGAAAATTAACACTATTTCATGAAATAAAATGTACCTACAAGAGTTATCTCCAATTTACAACATAGCTAAACATAGTGTCTGTCTACAGACTCTTTTTTATTCTGCTAAATTTGCATAGTTTGCATAAATTGGGGCATGTCGTACTTGTCTCCCGGAAGACACTTGACAGACATGAGGTAATCCATTCCGATTTGCCCTTTTTGAATAAGGGCACAGAAAATCTCTACTTTCGTTTTGATGTCTTATTTCGGCTACTCTCAGAAACGCTTCAATATCACAACAAAAACAAATCATTGTGAAATGAATGCAACTCATGTGCTCTGAAACTACCATAGGGTCATCAGAGAAGCGATGAGAAAAATCATGCCGCTTTAAAGGATCTACGGATATAAGAGATTTGCTTCTAAATAGTAAATGCTGTGTTGAACATTTCTGCATTGTTCGTACCTGCTCTGCTTCTGTCGGAAAGCAATATTTCTCTTGGACGTTCACTACCAATCTCCCACATCTTCCCAGCTCTTATTTCCCCTATTAGCATTACGAACCATTATATTTGACAAAAAGACTAAAAACAAAAAAATAAAAAAAGCATTTAAAGGACTTTCCAATAATATGGCCATTTTTTTCTAACGGAGGGATTTCCTTTAAACTTCGTATATTTTACCAGTGTAATGTATCTAACCAAAATATGAAATAAACATGACGGGTCACCTTGCTCGATTTTATGATAATGAAGATTAAAACGTGAATATTTCATATGAACGTATTGCAAAATCACAATTTTACTATATTTTTTCTAGCTGAGAGATTTTCTTACAACTTGGTATACTATATGAGTGTCACTGTTTGAATGAAAATATGAAATATGAAATAGAGATAATGTAATTTATAACCTTGCTTGATTTTAAGATAAAGATTAATTTGCTGTGTTTCAAATGTAATATATAATGGAAAGTGAAAGTTAAAATATTTACCCTTAATACACCCATAAAATCCTTAAATTAAACACAGTAAGATCATTACATATTACATATTTGTATTGGTCTTAGCGACTCTATAAAGTTCAGTAAAATTCTTTGCATCGTAAAAGGAAATAACAAGATACTCCAGGGCCCGTATTCACAAACGTTTTAAGACTGAATCTCAGACTTAGAATTTAAAATTGTAAATTTTCATTTTGTTCCTTCGTTATTGTTACACAATATATTTTGATAAAACATGGCAAAAGTGTAGAGTGAGTAATCTGAGATTCAGTCTTAAAACGTTTGTGAATTCGGGCCCAGGATATGTCTTTAAATAAGTTGTTGTGTCAAAGTCATTTTTTTTCATTTTAACCGCCTATATCAGTCTTATTTTTCTATGCTATAACTATAACAATATCAATATGTCAAATATAAAATCAACAGATATACAACCCAAATAATAGAATACTATTAAAATGTTTGTGATGGCCGAAGTCTCAGTAATTTGTCATGGGAAACCACTGTGTAGGAGGTTGCCGTACTCCAGACAGCGGTTACTTCCCCTGAGTTAACGTGTCGTCAATTTCTTTATTCGTATATTAAGTTTACATGTATGACTACATGTATCTATGATTACAGTTACTACGTGGTTGTGTTTGTATCTTACCTCGGATTCATACCAGTCACCCTTTTCTTGGTGTAGAAGATAACAGGAAGAATCATGGTGCACCCATCCTGCTGGACAAAGGCTATCTTGCTGTGCTGTAAGGTTCAACATTAACATTGAGGTTGATGTTTTAATCATCCGATCACAGCGCGACTTTCGGAGAATTTACTGTATAATAATACTCACTATGAGCAATGGCGATACCTCTCAAACAAAATAAAATTAGTTAAAATACAAGTGTGCACATTTTCAAATTTAACGATATACAGTTGTGTTACAATTAATCAAACTATCAAAAATAACTTTTTTAAATTTATATTTGAAAACAAGTGTCCTTTCAAATGAAGTTTCGCCATTTTCCCTTTTTAACCATTTTCAAGGGGGACAATCCACTTTGACAAGCCAACCAATCCTCCGCGTAGAAATTTGACTGGTTCCGATCACAGCTTTAATCAATTCCCTGCTACCAACAACAACCGAGGTCAATTGACAGATAAATGGCGGAATAAGAAATGTTATAACCGTTGATTCAATTCTCGTCTCTCTTGGTATCTAAATAACCGTTTTCATAATATTCCCTTTTCGGTTGAGTTGTCGCATACATTTCGATAGTTAGTTTGTTCAGAAATACTTAAAGGTTTAGGTTACGTTCCGTGTTTATGGGTCTTCCTAAAACTCACTAATTGTGTAAGAAAATAAAGAATGTTGAGAAATACACTAAAACACTTATCTTCAATAATTGACTAGAATATTTGTATAAACATTGTATCTCCTCCTTCTCCTCCTTGCATTAGACTTTGTATTATACATTGGATACGTAAATCAATATTGTACTCCCTTTTTCATATAATGTTTGTCATATATATTTGTTAATATTTAAGCGTTTCTTTTCAATGTTGTTATTTTGTTCATGTTTTGTTGTAATTAACAACTCATGCCCTAATATGCACAGTCTCTGAATAAGAACTTGAACAAATTTAAATTGCAAGCTTGCAATCATGTCATATAATTATGATGACATAACAAGTCTAAAGCATTCCATATGTTTCGATTCAAAAATAAGATTCGAGTTCTAATACTTAAAATGTTACAACGTAACCGATCTAATTCCTACGGGGCATAGAGGTGACATGTGTGAAATTATTTTATCTCGTGGCCACGACTGACTTACTCGTTCCTACGACTTAGTATGTCATGGTCACAACTTACTAACTCGTTCCAATGACATACTAAGTCGTGGGAACGAGATAAAAAATAATATCACGCATGTCATCTCTAAGCCACCGTTGATTCCGCTGCGTCACATCTAACAAAAAAAACGACACTGGATTAGATTAGACTGCATCATCATTTCCAACTTTAAAACCTTCGTGCAAGCACATCTCTATAAATACACTTACAATTGGGTCATTATTTGTACATCGACGACTACCGGCATAAATATAAAAGCTTTTTGGTTAATTTGAAAATTCATCGAAACAATAACATTCCTCCAAGTATTTGTCTGTGCGACGGCAGCGGTTACTTCTATACGCCAGGGGAAGTAACTGCTGCGATGAGTTTGAGCCGAACCAAAGGGGAATAAAGCCTGGGTAATTAGAGCAAATCATGAAGATATAAATGAGACCAAGTGAACACAACTTTATACATACATTATCAGCCAGTTATTGATATATTATATGAAACTTACCTGTTATCAGAAATGGAATCAGGATCATATACCACACTATATGCACACGACAACGTCCATGTTTAGAGATTGTATTAATGTGTCAAGGAATAAGATAAGATATTATTAAAGTACGTCTCATGAACTTGTTTTCGGTTTTACAAAGATAAGTATTGAAGAAATATGACCTACATAGTTTATAGCAGCCAAGGTGTAAACAATGTAACGCCATATGGAACCATATACATGTAATTATATAGAAGTCGTTTTTATCAAAAATAAAAACTTATTATTTATGACTTTTAGCGGGAAATTCAGCTAGTCTTACGACTTCCACCTGTCGGACAGTATAATAGTGATTTTCAAAAGTTGATCTTTGTGATGGCAATCTTAAATAACTGGTGCTTTTTAAATATATGTACTATGTACTGATGGTGATACAATCTCACTGCATAATGTTTTTGATTTGACCCAATTTCTTCATATCTCCTCGAAATCATCGGTAGTCTTTAATGAACATTGCTGGGTGTTTCTGGTGCTGTGGACGTTGTTCACTCACTGTCCACTTGCTATGTTCCTACTCTCCTGTTAGTACCTACACTTTTTTAATAGATAGATCCAACATCTACAATAGTTGCCTCCCTTGTTCTTCAGCAATTTTGACAGGCAAAGCTGACAAGCGCATATAGGAGTTATATGTGATATATATGAGAAAATACCAAGAGAATTTGAATGTGGCAAGCAATTTTCTTCAACTTTCTGAGCCAACTGCCCACATGAGCATAATGAACAAGTTAATTTTTATATCTAATTAGTTTATCATCGTTTACGTTATGTGCCTACCAATATGGCTGACTATTCAGAACAAGGGAAGTAAATATTGTAAATGAGGGAACTATCCAGTGCACATTCCCTTAAAAGCGGCATTATAAGGTAGTTTCAATCCACCCGAATTGTATTGCATTTCACAAAAAACGACTTTCTATTAGTTTGATATCTAAGCCTTATAAGCTATTAACTGATATTAGCCTATGTTAAGACATTAAACGAAAGAAGTAATTTTCTATGACCTTGATTAGAATTTCAGACAATCGGATAAGATTTTCTACGGAACAGGGAACGACATTAGGTGGGTGATATACAGCACACATTTACATCAGAACAGTTTTTCATACGTGTTTCATTCCCGAGATTGTCACATTCAATATCAAATACCTAAAGCAAAGTGTGAACCGAAAGATTGCTGGATGTTACATGTTATATTCCTTGCAAAATAAGTCAATTTCAATGAAACTGAAATATTTCGTCGGCAATGATGTCTTTTCTTACTTAATAAGTAAAGAATACAAACAAAATACTTACATAAATTACATAACTAAAATGTACGGCCACTTTAAGGACATGGTAATGAATTAAAAATGGCGGGCGGTGCATTAATTTCTATTTTCCTTAAATATTGTTTTAATCAGACACCCTGTCCTAATCGTAAAACTTAAGCACAGTGCTGAAAGATGGTTAGTTTTGAATTATTAAAATCATTGCTAAATAAAACGTTTTAGTATATTAATAAATTAAATGAGGTGAAAATAGAATTTCTTAGGGACTATGTAAGCAGAAACTCGATACCTTTACACTACCAAAACATAGCAGTTAATCATACTTTTACAATGTGCTAGGAAGAAAGCTTTTTGTAATACATGTTCATAATAACCATCATTCTCGACAGCTCTCGGATATTTCCGTACCACTTCGTTACTCTACGAACATCCTGTAGTGTATGTCAGGCGGAGCACTATGTGGCAAAATTAAACATTTTGTGTTGTCAAAAAGGATTTATAACTTCAATAACTTCGATAAATTCACATAAGAAATGGATTATCGCTGTCATTACTCGTTAAAAACTCACATATTCCAGTCTTCATATACCTTATATATTAAATTATAATCCCGTTTCATATAACTATATAACCATGTATTACTTGTTATGCGTGTTCCTGATTCAGGAAGTACTAACTGGATATGCACTGCTTTCTCCTTCAGGAAGTTTCTTCCACTGATGGTACACGTTACTATATCATTACTTTGCTTCAACCATGTTACAAGCAATGCAAAGGGTCTGGATATTGAATTCTTGTTTTGACATTCTTCACAAGCTTTCTACTTCATGTTTTGTTCTTAATTAACAGTCACTTTGATAGTCAAAACTGATAATCACTTACATGGGTAATTCTCAAATATGAGATAATTGTGAAAATACTAAGAGGATTTGCATGTGACAAACTCTTTTTCTTCAACTTTCTAAGCCATTATTAACATTATAATCCCTATAAACGTGAAAGAAATCAATATGACCGACTATTCAGAACAAGGGAGGTAAATAGTGTAAATGTTTATTATACGGTACCGTGGAAGATAGCAATAAATGACTAGATTTAATAGTGTTTCTATCCTAAATTTTAACACAGCAGAACACGTTAAGAGAGACATTGCAAATCGCGGATGTTTCCACGTGTGTTTCGTGAGCAATGTTCAGTCTGTAAGTAGCAGTGAGGTGTGTGCATAGTGATTAACGTTACACTAGTAAACACATATGTCTAAAAGATACATTGTATACAAATAACACGTTGTTCTGTTTCTGATACATGTAGACATAACCTTTTCCAAAACTCCTGAATATATTTTATTAATTCAACAAAATCGTAAGTATCGTTAATGTCAGACAATTCCTTGCTGCCCATCCACATACATGCTAATAAACTTCATGCTTGCCATTACGATCAACTCCTTATTTTTTGTGGATTGATGTTTGCCTAGGACCTGTGTGGCTACGTATTGTATTGCGTGTGTAACAACTTAATCCTTCCATTAAAATATCACAACCTAATACTGATGTGTTCACACCTGTTTCTTTCATGTCCTACCCGGATTGTATTTGAATAAATATGAAGTCGGTTGGCATGCACAGAGTAATATAATATCATTCAATTATAGTGAAATACAAATTCCAATTCAAAACATTCTAATCCAGATTTATCCAATGATATCCAATGTTCCTTCGGCACTAAAATGCAATTATACAATGTGATGTTATGTTTACGAAACTGTAAGACAAAAGATCCCTTTAGACGTGACTTTGTGAGTTAAATAAACAATGTAAATATGAAATCGACATTTATTAGCTGACGAATTTAGTATTTTTTCACCAGCTCAATCGGCATTACTTGTACCACAAAGCGCGCACATCGGGTGTGTACCTGCACTTATATTTCGTACAAACTCCATTGTCGCTTTCATCTCCAATACAGTGGTCTCCCGTTACAAAGTACAGGGACTTCTGTCATCCATCATAAACATCTGTTATTTCGGGTTGTTAGTCATCTGATTATATTTATACATTAAATTTTATTATTGTTCAGATTATATATTACGGAGAAATAAACCAAATCTGGATGGTCAAATGGAAAAATAAATTTGTCGCATCAAAGTAAAGATTTTGTTTCATTCAAATATCCATCATAATGTGACATTCGTGGAGGCAGTGATGAAGGTACGGCTCATGTAGTTTTTAAGCGTTGTGAGGAGACTGACCTACCTTTTCTCACAAACAGCGAAATATTGGTCGTGACAGTCAAGATCCGCCCATTTCCATCCGTAGTCTGCCCAGTAAGCAAGGCAATCTTCTTCTAAATCTAACGCTACAGCATTTGGCTCACCAGGTCCCCAGTCAGTGAATGTCAAAGGTGTATCTTTGCCATACCACAAGAATGTACCTTCGACAACATCGTCTGAAGCTCCTAGCCACACGTGAGCGTCGTCCACTACAAGTACGGCGTCAAAACGGAGAGGTAATTAAAATATATAACATATATATATATATATATATTTCACTTCTCACTCAATGATTTACAATAAAGTCCATTTTGGCTATTTTGGGTAGAAAATCAGTACTTTACATACATACATACAAAACATTATTACTGCCAGTAAACGGTCTCAGGTCGGCACAGGATTTCCAAAATTGGCAGTAAATATAGTTAAGTGGTTGTTTTTTTCGCAGTACGACCTAAACGGAACTTCTTACTCAATGATTTACATTTTGGCTTCTTTTGGTAGAAAATCAGTGGGCCTACTGTACATACGTACTAAACATTACCTTTGCAAGTAAACGGTCATAGTTCAGCACAGGATTTCCAAAATTGGCAGAAGATATAATAAAGTGGTTCTTTTTTTCGCAAGGCGAATAATCACAAATTCGCCAGAAATGTCGCATGTGGAGGACTCACATTTGCTCGAACTAGTCGAATATTTATCTAAATCATTAAGCGAAATTAATAATCATTCAGCGACTCACAAAACAGGGACCTCTCACACAGATCCCTAGATAAAAATAAAAGGGAGCACTAGATCAGCTAAAAATGCACAGTCGATTGTTGGTTCAGAAGTGCGTTCCCAAATTAATACATGTAGTTGTTAGTTCAGACGTTCGAGAATGCACTGCTAGAAGTAAGATGCGAGTTCGAATATGAAGTAGCGAATGCACAGCTATACGTTGGTAGTTCAGAAGTTAATTCGAGAATACACTGCCAGAAGTTAGATGTGAGTTCGGATATGAAGTAGCGAATGCATAACTAATTTATTGTGGCATATTACTGCCACCAGTTAGCATGATAGCGTTCGCGAATTGTTTCGTGTTAAACACTTAATTATTACGATAATTATCTACCTATCTAGTTAATATTCGAGATACATTTTCGGTAAGATAAATATCATACAACCAGAAACAGGCTTGCAAGTGCACAGAACTGCCACCTCATACCTTTTTATGATGTATTACACTAGATTTAATTGGTAACACGAATCTTATCTAGTTGACCACTTATTATGTTACTTAATAACTCAAATTCGCGATAGCTAGATAATTATCGTAATAATTAAGTGGTTAAAACGAAACAATTCGCGAACGCTATCATGCTAACTGGTGGCAGTAATATGCCACCATACTAACTGTATCGCTAATTATATCGCTTAACGCGTCAATATAGCACGCACCGTACCACTAATTGAGCACACTCGAGCTAAGGCAATTATGAGGTCAGAAAATGTATTGTTCGACCTGAAGGTGCGACTTATAGAGCATGTTATGTGTTGAAGGGGCCCCAAAATTGGTTCCACAGTTCGAACCAACAGTAGTAGAACAAAATAGACTATATTGAGAAGTTTATTGGGACTTAGACAGTTCGAGTCATCCAGGTTGTTAGAAGCAATCGAGGTCCAGCTAACGAGAGTCAACTATGCATAGCAAACCCAAAAGTACAAGCAGATATGACAATATATACGATACAGTTAAAAAACAAGACAAAAGGGACAAGACAAACACAACTGCAGGTTGAAAATAGCATTGCCACCTTGGTACGGTCACTGGGGAGATATTAAATCTGGTTAAATATTCAAACGAAAAAATGAAATCTTACCATCTTTGGCTGCACTCTGAATAAGTCCTTTAATAAACATGTTTTCGGCAGCATCAGTGACAATAGCAAGGTTTGAGTTATGTCCAGTACAGACTATCTGAAAGTTTGAGCAGTAAACATTGAAAGTACTCGAAAGCGCTCACGTTATATTACCGTCTTGAATACACTTAACAAAACTTATAAGTGTGCACTTTTTTAATGTCGAAAACTTCCTTATTGATGTCTACACGAAATGTTGCATATTTGCTATTGGCTACGTGTAGATCATGATGATCAGGTCGAATGTATCGGTTTAAAAAGCACGATGCGTCGAGTCCGGGTGGGAACACACGTTATTAGACTCTTTACAATAAACCAGATCATCTGTAAGTGGGAGCTGCAGTACTGATTATTCTCGCATCATCACATTTATTAATTGTATTTGTTGAATATGTGGATTTATGACATGAAATGAATAAAATATTATGCCAGGTATCTTCGCTATATGTGTTGACAATTACAGCAAGATCAGACTAATATTGACCAAGATACGGTCATGTTTAGTGTATACAATGGTTCGTAATACATTATGTCTCGGACTGTGTGACAGCTAATAGACAAGAGATACTCTGGCGGAAATGTCTTCTGAAGACCTACGCAAAATGATGTAGTTTTTGTAATCAGATAATGATAAGCGTAGTTCGTTGTTATTTACTTCTGTACGGTTATAAATAATTGTGAGGTGGTCAACCAATGAAAGCAGGTTTTTCAAAATATTCACCAGTAGCCATAGTGTACAAAATAAAGGTGTTACCAACTTATTTTGAATCAACAGTTCACTGAACCGAGCAATGAGCTAATGGCGGGCGTAAATATAATATATACAGTGCATAAGAATTATGTCATCTAAATACCGGTACTATTACAAATGTATGAATATAAAAGCTCATTCTTCTGGCAAAACACACACCAAAATAAGACTTCAAACGTCACCTATCAATGCTATTAACGCTAACACGGTGCAGACTGATTACTTTGACCAGACATGGAGTAAATGTGATAAGTAATTGTACATAACGAGTGCATATTCGGTTAAGTTTACTCCTAAAATACTTTAAATGTCTAGGTTGCTACAGAGGATAGTGTGTCTTACCTCGGCTTCAAACCAATTGCTTCTCTCTTTGTGTAGAAGATAACATGATTGGTCATGGTGTACCCATCCTGTTGGACAGAGGTTGTCTTGCTGTGCTGCAAGGTTCCAAATCAACATTTAAGTCATAGCAACTACATGTAACTAGCTGCAGCATATCACCTATCAGTTAAATATTGTATAAAGTATGCCACACCGTCATCTTATGGGCCACATAACCGTATGGGTTTAAATAAAAACAAGAGAAAAAATGATGCAAGACATCAAAATCGCCGGGAAATGTTTCGCTAAATAATTAATGGAATATTATGTAGAAAACATAAAACAAAAGTGACGTAATAACACAAACAGAATTCTGCATATATTGAACGTGCAAAAAATGTAAGAAATGTTGAAATTAGGGATATAGTCGGTACGATCATTGAAGATGCTCATGGGCATACGATGTTGGTCAAAAATACTACAGTTTCTTCAAATATCAAAATAAAGAATGATACAGTCAGATTATTTCTAAAAGGTGTATTTTCTTCAAATGACTGAAGAAAGTTGGGAATCATAGTCCTAAATCTCATTACACAGAGAAAACACTCGTAATGGTTAAATCACTACACTTCAATACAATTATACAGGTTTCCTTAACAAAAAAAATGTATTAAAAGCCGTACATACCGCACTTTGCCGTAGACGGTGACCACGGTGTATTACGATTAATGGAATATAACTTTAACCATCTCTATTGATATCTAAAGCAACAAAAACAGCTATAATTTTATGAAATATACCTTCCGTCAGCAATGGTATCAGAAGCATGCACCACGCAATTTTCTCCCAGGCGATGTTGACCATGTTAAGAGTTTGTGCAGATCTGTGTCAATTGAAAAATTCTGGTCGACATAACGCCGTTTTATTACCTTATCTCTGCTATTACGTGTCTTATCTTCACATAAGAACGGTCTACAAATAAGTTAATTAAGGTAAAAGCACATTTATTGACCTTTTAATCATTATTGTTCAAGTTTTACTCAGTCAGTGAAAAGGGTGATAGTTTGGAAAGTTAGTACCAATTTATGACATTTGAAGGTCGATAAACGGTGTATTCTCTGCAGTAAGAGTACTGAAACGGAGTTACTGTCAAACTACAACATGATTCGTCATTAGGCCAATAAGTGTTTTAATTACCGCTGTTTTGTGTGCAGTTCTGTGTATAAAATTCCCCTAGTAAAACTACTTATAAATAACTACAAAGTCACACGACTTCATTCCCTGTGTCATGTCTAGTTGCAAGCTAATCGCGGACCATGAAATAAGTACTATCAGGAGAAATATTAACCATACGTTTGTTAACTTTTGACTATGCTTTACATCATTGTAAATAACCCGTATACTTTCACGCCCCACACTCTGGTTAATATGGTACATAAATAGCTTCTTATATTATATACACTTTATCGATGCTTAGTGCTTAAGGTCAATGTTCAGGTAAGAAGTATGTTTTCCGCGATTATTTAGTGGAATACTGAGGGGCGCGGAATTCGAACCTCGGATGAGGCGTATGTTTTCCGCAATTATTTAGTGGAATACTGTTGGGCGTTCAATTCGAGACTCGGATGAGGCTCGCTTATTTAGTGGAATACTGTTGGGCTGGGAATACGAGCCTCGATTGTTGCGTATGTTTTTCGTCGATTATTTAGTGGAATACTGTGAGGCTGGGAGTTCCAACTCTCGGTGACGCGTATAGTCTCGATTACAATTTAGTTATTATGAGTCTGTGATATATGTCTGACTTTATTGTACATACAAACATGTTTGTGTATAAGTATACATTGTTCTCCATTCATTACATGTATTATAAATGATGAAATGGAGACATATGATCTGTTATTCTACATAGCCACCGGTGCAAGTGTGTATGTTTCGTTTGATACGCTCGGTATCATACTGTGCATGCGTCGTGCTGGTAAACTCCGAAACCAGTCTGGTAATAAACGCGATTCACTAGATCAGTCGGTGAAATATACAGTAACCAGTCAGGATGTTATATGTGATACAAAACTTGATGACGAGAAAAGGCCTTTATTAAAACACAGTTACTCATCAAGCTGAGTGTTTTTTAAACACTTTCCCCTTTTGGCAGCAAATGAGCTCTTATTAGTACAAGGCATGAATATCCAAAGGTTGGGTTTCAAATCGGCGTTGTGGCTCCTGTCTTATTCGCTGTTTCAGCAAGCTCCACATATCTTTTGGAAATAGCTGCCAAAAAACATTAATATTTTGTGGCTTCTGATGTTAGGGTAGTTGTTGTTGATCTGCTCTTACATTTCAACTGTTTGACAGAATGACTTCATATTTTCAGAAAAAGGTTGTAATATATACATGTTCGTTCACCATTTTGAAATACGCCAATAAAGTGATCAAACTGTAATAGTGTTCATTATACTATTGTCTCCCTGTGTAGTACTTTACTGCCCGCCTGCAAGAATAACACACATGGTGGCGGATATTTGAAAGAAATGACGGCAACGCCCTGGAAACACAATCTATAATTCGTTTTATCAATTTGGCACATTTCTCTGAATTATATCCAGAATAATGTCGATAACTGATGTATAAATAGAACCAAAAGAGACAGAACGGTTACAGACAACTACCTGTATGTTTGTGTTGGCAGAAGTCTCTGAACGGTGTAAATAAGAGGTCACTGTGCAGGATATTGGGTGTTTTAATGCTTTAATGCAAAAATTGAATAAACCTTTTGAGGTCAAAGCTGAATGAACATGAACATTGAAATAGAAAATTAACATATTAAATCACCTTTCATGAAAGAAATACCAATGGATGGAGTAGCTTGGCTTTGTCAGGTTCGTCAACGTTTGTAAACAAACAAGACGACATTAATAAAAATGGTAGATGTCGTTTAAAGGATTATATACACTATGACGGATTACTGGTGCATGAAGCATAAATACACAACCTTAGATAAAAACAAATTGAATAGTTCGTGCACATGTTAACACATGTAACGAACCGTGAATTAGTTCATAGTATGGGATAAGTTATTCTGCATGTTCTCTTAGAAGGTATTTAGTTAAAGAATTGATTCTAAAATTACAGTTATAATAATTGTGTTGCTTAGGTTGAGATGCCAGTCGTCTACTGTCTTTAACAAGCATAAGGAGTACATAGTAGTACGGACGTACTCATAAGGAGCATTCTGGGCGGAGAATGTTTGTTATTATGCTGGCATCCCAACACTTTACCCCCTGTTTGTCCTCTTTGAGTCTCCATAGTTACCCCTTATGGTCGGCCATACCATTCCTTGCGCCCCTTTTCCTTTACTTATTTACCAATTCACCCCCTCAAATGCCTTATATTTTATGAACTGTTGTTTTCCCGGAGGTCTGTGTGGAGAGGCATTGTCTTATGTATGAGGCGTTCCCTGTAGCAACTTATTCTTTCTTCTATACTCTAATATCAATAATATTGTCTCTATGTGTTTGAGAATGTATTTTTCTAAGTGGAATTTTATACTTTTTATAGTGTTATTTACACTATATACATTCACGAGTTTGAACGCTTTAAGAGTAACAAAGACGGTCAATCTGATTATAACCAGAACCTCGGTACCGCTTCACTACGGTTACGCTACACATAGCAGAGCGTATCGGGGAGCAGTTTGCAAAGCCGATGTCACTCTGGTGGCAGTAACAGTAACAACAGTAGCATGCTATTCGTAAACGTATCCTTTCGAAGTGTTCAGTTACGAGAAGGTTGAATATTCTTTGATAAACCGTATCATGTAATCATTTGAACTAAAATAGACAGTTCTACCGACTCGGTTCCCATATTGCATTGCGTTTGTATTTGCTGTTGGATTTGAAGCTAAGATACGGAGCCGAACAAAATTAGTAAAGGATACATAGGGCAAAAGTTGTGACAAACAATGAAATATATTGTGAAATATTTATTATAATGGTTTTCGTTTCACAAAAAGTTCAAATGCAATTCACAATAACATCGCTCTAGCCAATGATGTTCGTGGGTTCTTCGGCACTATAAAATATACACATAATATAGTGAATGAGTAATAGTGCATGCGTGCACATGTATGTACTGTATATATGTATATGTATGTGTACTTATCTGTGTTTATACTTGTGTGTTTGTCTATGTGTGCGTGTATGTGCCTATGTATACATGTGTGTATATGACTTTGTCTATTAATGTCTCCTAAATGGTGTTGCAATGGAGATGTTGCGTATGTTAGTATGCATGAAATGAAGTGTTTTGTTAAGAAATGTTCGTCTTTCTGTGCTAATGTCTGACAGTCAACACCATCATTATATCTACCGTGTCTATACACGCTGTTCTTAACAATACTCAAACGATCACCAACAATATAATATATAAACTTACTTACTAAAAATTCTAAATAAGCCTTTGACATTAAATAGTCATTGAAATGTAACATTATTCAAAATCTGACGTGAAAATGATAACTGTCTAGTTTAAGTTTATTACCTTCTATTCCTGGAAGCTTATATATATTTACGACTCAAAACTGCATTGACATTGATAACTAGGAGTATGTTGTTGTAACTTATGCATGTTTATTGGTTGCACGTGAAGAGTTGGGAGTTGAATAAATGTGCTCAAGTACACACATCATTGGTTAACAAAGCATGCGTTATCATTGGTTAACAAAGCATGCGTTATAATTGGTTAACAAAGCATGCGTTATAATTGGTTAACAAAGCATGCGTTATAATTGGTTAACAAAGCATGCGTTATAATTGGTTAACAAAGCATGCGTTATAATTGGTTAACAAAGCATGCGTTATAATTGGTTAACAAAGCATGCGTTATAATTGGTTAACAAAGCATGCGTTATCATTGGTTAACAAAGCATGAGTTATCATTGATTAACAAAACATGCGTTATCATCGTTTAACAAAATATGCGTTATCATTGGTTAACAGATCATGCGTTATCATTGGTTAACAAAGCATGCGTTATCATTGATTAACAAAGCATGCGTTATCATTGGTTAATGAAGCAATATACTGTGGTACATATTGCGATACGTTGCTGAAGTTTGACAATATATCGTGGTACGCTTTAATAGGCGCATCGTGGCAGCCCTTATTAACTTCGTGTCCGTTACTTACTCTTTCTCACAAACAGAGTAACATTGCTGGTGACAATCAAGATCTGCCCACTTCCAACTATAATGCGCCCAGTAAACAAGACAATCTTCGTTTAAATGGAGCGGTATAGAATTCGGTTCGCCTGGACCCCAATCAGTGTAGCTCAAAAGTTCATCTGTGCCGTACCATAGGAACTGTCCTTCAATAACATCGTCAGCAGCTCCCAGCCAAACATGAGCTCCTTGATCTATCAGTTAGACGTTACAAACATAAGCAGAACATACAAACATACAATCACACTTTGAATTGTTTCAATCCCCTTAATACGCAAAATGGGCAATGCGAGAAATAATGTTCGGAAAACGACTTCAGTATTTGGAGTGTTTGTCTGGCTACCGACAAGATAATACTTTTTACTGACTAAATATTTTTTATAATTTTAGCTACATGTAAATCTTACTTTGCTCTGATTATCTAAGTTTGAGAAGAAAATTGACACTATTTCATGAAATAAAATGTACCTACAAGAGTTATCTCCAATATACAACATAGCAAAACATAGTGTCTGTATACAGACTATTTTTATTCTGCTAAATTTGACATAGTTTGCATAAACTGGGGCATGTCGTACTTGTGTCGCGGAAGACATTTTACATACATGAGGAAATCCTTTCCGATTTACCCTTTTTAAATAAGGGCACAGAAAATCCCTACTTTCGTTTTGATGTCTAATTTCGGCTACTCTCAGAAACGCTTCAATATCACACCAACAACAAATCATTGTGAAATGAATGCAACTCAGGTGCTCTGAAACTATCATAGAGTCATCAGAGAAGCGATGAGAAAAAATCATGCCGCTTTAAAGGATCTATGGGTATAATAGTTTTGCTTCTAAATAGTAAATGCTGTGTTGAACATTTCTGCATTGTTCGTACCTGCCTTTAGTGGTATGCTATCTCAATACACTTTTGCACGTATCAAGTATGGTAAATACTGTAGTAACTAATATTTCATTTTTATTAGACGTAACACGTTTTTAATCTGAACACTTTTGCACTCGATCGGAAACTGTTAGAGGTCATGAACAATACATATTTTGCCACCTTGACTCACGATTAATGACACATCATTTCCTCTCAGCCCTTTGAACAGTACATGTGTAACATATGCTGAATCGAATACAGTAAAACTTCGAAACCTCGAACTGCCGTCGGATCTAGCAATTAGTTCGAGCCATCTCTTGTTCGAGGCAACTATGGTATACATGTGTATGTACGAACTGACTGTTCCCGGTACGAGTGGGATACAATAGGATTCACTACGAAAATGGTTCAGATAATAAATTTTGGGTCGAATTTATATTAATTTTGAGACTTCCGACGTACTTGACTCAATGAAGACTGAACATGATAAATTGTTGTTGTAGAATTTTATTTACTCTACAATTCAATAGATATCAATTAAAAAAACTTTTAAGAACCTGTTCGAGGTATCTACTGTGTTCGAGCCAAAACTGTTCGAGGTTTCAAAGTTCTACTGTACAACATTTAGATTTGCAAAATAAATCTTACCGTTTCCGAATGCGTTGATGATAAGTCCTTTAATGAACATATTTTCGGCTGCATCTGTGACAATAGCAAGATGTGACTTGTGTCCAGCACAGACTATCTAAATTAACCAATGAAATTACAATCAAGTGAATATAAAGTCAGGTTATGACCATCTTAGACGCGAAATACTTCACTTTACACCTAATATATATGATAATCTGATAATAATTTGTTGTGTTTCAAATGTACTATATAATGGAAAGTGAAAGTTAAAAAATGTACCCATAATACACTTGGTAACCCATTATCATTTTACATTTCCATAAAATTTGTTAGTTTTAAATATCTATTGAAGATCATTTTATAATTTCAACGACTTTCCTTATTTTTAATAAAGTATAATTATGGAAAAACAAAGTAGAAGGAAAAATGCAAAAATAGAATAAAATCCTTAAATTAAACACAATAATATCATTACATATTTGTATTGGTCTTAGTGACTCTATATAGTTCAGTAAAAATCTTTGCATCGTAAAAGGAAATAGCAATTTACTCCAGGGCCCGTATTCACAAACGTTTTAAGACTGAATCTCAGACTTAGACTTTAAAATTGTAAATTTTCATTTTGTTCCTACGTTATTGTTACACATGGCAAAAGTGTAGAGTGAGTAATCTGAGATTCAGTCTTAAAACGTTTGTGAATTCGGACCCAGGATAAGTCTTTAAATAAGTTGTTGTGTCAAAGTCATTTTTTATTTAACCGCCTATATCAGTGTTATTTCTCTATGCTATAACTATAACAATATCAATATGTCAAATATAAAATCAACAGATATACAACCCAAATAATAGAATACTATTCAAATGTTTGTGATGGCCGAAGTCTCAGTAATTTGTCAAGGGAAACCACTGTGTATGAGGTTGCCGTACTCCATGCAGCGGTTACTTCCCCTGAGTTTACGTGTCGTCAATTTCTTTATTCGTATGTTAAGTTTACATGTGTGACTACATGTATCTATGAGTACAGTTACTACGTGGTTGTGTTTGTATCTTACCTCGGATTCATACCAGTCACCCTTTTCTTGGTGTAGAAGATAACAGGAGGAATCATGGTGCACCCATCCTGCTGGACAAAGGCTATCTTGCTGTGCTGTAAGGTTCAACATTAACATTGAGGTTGATGTTTTAATCATCGAATCATCAGAAAATCGGACTGAAATATTTACTTAATCCGATCACAGCGCGACTTTCGGAGAATTTACTGTGTAATTATACTCACTATATGAGCAATGGCGATACCTCTAAAACAAAATAAAATTAGTTAAAATACAAGTGTGGACATTTTCAAATTTAACGATATACACTGGTGTTACAATTAATCAAACAATAAAATTTGAATGACTTAAAGGTTTAGGTTACGTTCCGTGTTTATGGGTCTTACTAATACTCACTAAGCTTGTAAGAAAATAAAGAATGTTAAGATACACTAAAACACTTATCTTCAATAATTGACTTGAATATTTGTACAAACAATAATATCTCCTCCTTCTCCTCCTTGCATTAGACTTTGTATTTTACATTGTATATGTAAAGCAATATTGTACTCCCTTTTTCATATAATCTTTGTCATATATATTTGTTAATATTTAAGCTGTTCTTTTCAATGTTGTTATTTTGTTCATGTTTTGTTGCAATTAACAACTCATGCCCTAATAGGCCTAATCTCTGAATAAAAACTTTAACAAATTTAAATTGCAAGCTTGCATTCATGTCATATATCATGACATAATAAGTCTAAAGCATTCCATATGTTTCGATTCAATAATAAGATTCGAGTTCTAATACTTAAAATGGTACAACGTAACCGATCTGATTCCTACGGGGCATAGAGGTGACATGTGTGAAATGATGTTATCTCGTGACCACGACTGACTTACTCGTTCCTACGACTTAGTATGTCATGGTCACAACTTACTAACTCGTTCCCACGACATACATTATAAAAAATAATATCACGCATGTCGTCTCTAAGCCACCGTTGATTCCGCTGCGTCACATCACATCTAACAAAAAAACGACACTGGATTAGATTAGACTGCATCATCATTTACAACTTTAAAACCTTCGTGCATGCACATCTTTATAAATACACTTACAATGGGTCATTATGTGTACATCGACGACTACCGGCATAAATATAAAAGCTTTTTGGTTAATTTGAAAATTCATCGAAACAATAAAACTCCATTTTAGGATGTATTTGTCTGTGCGACGGCAGCGGTTACTTCTAAACGCCAAGGGAAGTAACTGCTGCGATGAGCTTGATCCAAACCAAAGGGAAATAAAGGGCGAATTTGATTTGAATCCAAAACTGGTTTGTCAAACCTTTCATTTGTTTTAACTAACTGGTTTCAAACTAAAACAAGTTTCTGCATTTGTTAATAACTAATCTTAAACTGGGTAATCAAACTGACCGAACTACCTCCAAGTGTGGTTTGTCTGGTTTGATTTATCCGAATAATCCTATAATAGTCAAACAAAATGGTGGACTGATTTTATGGCGGGTGACCGTGCCACTCATATGTGGGGCAATGTTTAAAATAAATGTTTCTTTACTAAATGGGAACCTGGCTTTAAAGGGACTCGACTCCAGAATGACCCAAAAAAACATGTTTGAGAAATAATTGCGTTAAATTCTATTTAACACAATATTTCATGGAGAAATGTAGTTTAAAATGCTAAAAAATGCGTTTTTCATAAAAAATCCAGTCCATTTCGTACGATAAACATTGAGTAGGTCGGGGTATCCCCAGATATTTATAACACGGAATTCCCGCAGCGAATATAGAACAAATACCACGTGACCGATTACACATTTGTAAACAAGACAAGACTGCAGAATCTGCGTCTCCGATTGCCGACGTAGTAAGTGTTTTCTTCGTTTCACATTGTTTGTTATCCAATAAATATACGATGTTTTGGCTGTATTTAGGTCAGTTATACGTCTTACAGACAAAGACGACTTGAATTTTATTTTGATCGTTGAAATATGACGCAATTGGACATTCTTCATAGCGACATTACCACGAGGGGTCATTTCAAAATAATTTGACGATACCTAATTAGCTAATTGGGTCTATGTTGTAAGTTAATATTATTTGTTATTTACACCATTTTGTTAAAATGCCCTCTCATGAAGCAAGTATTTTATTATTCAAATGGTTTATACGATAATTTTATCTTAATTAGCATGAATGAAAATGAAAGTAGCCCTTGATAGATCATAATTAACAAACTTTACAAAGGATCATCTATTGATGGGTTCAAGTTCTTAAACATATGTGTTAATTTACAGGAAAGCTTTTTTAATATTTGTAGGGGTCACCAGCCTCTGTGACGAAGACACTGCACTATACAGGGGCATGGGAAGGTAGAGGCCATGGTAGGGGTGGACAGTGAGTGTTCAGATGAAGGCCGTTTGAAATTGAATTTAAGATAAAGAGGAGAATATGATGCGGCTACGTGAAGAGGGAAGACAGCAAGCACATGTAGGTTAAAAATCTGTTTGAATTCATTAATGTATTTCCACTGAGTTTTAAGTTCCCCATGCTTTTAAACTTTTTGTGAGTCTTATAATATATCTATATACATTGTATATATATAGATGCGCAGTTGACAAATCTTTTCTAGTAGCTGTGTTGATCTTTTCCTGAGTATAATTATTCCATGCTTTATACATGTAATATGTAAAATGTACAGCTCATTTCAATTCATCTAAAGATCAAGAATAGCCCAAAAGTTTGTTTCAAACTTTTGAGTTCACTTAGATCTGAAGTTATAAAATTGAGCTATTTTGTCTCCTTTTGTCCACCTCATTCTACGATTTTAATTTTTATTATCCCCCGCCGAAACGAAGGTTTCGGTAGCGGATATTGTTTTGGTGTTGCCTGTTCGTCACACTTTTTTCTTTCCGGAGCGATATCTTGGTATTGGTTGGACATATTTCATTGAAACTTCCTATGAATATAGAAGGGTATTTGAATGATGCATATCAAATTTTGTTACATTACACTAGTGTATGACAGAGTTATGGACCTTTGGTATTTTCAAATGGTCATGTATTATAATTATGGAAAATAATTGGAACCACATCTTGGTGCTGGTTGGTCAGATCAAAATTTCATTGCAATTTGAATATAATAATAGGTATGGGAATGATGCATATTAAATGCCCTATGAATCCACTTGAGTATGGGAGAATTAAAGCCCTTTGCTTCTGACGAGCAGTTAAAATGATGTTATAATGAGTTGTACAGATTTTTCTACCCAAAGCAATCTCATAATGGTTGGTATTTATATGATTACGGGTTGTCTGTCCATCCATTAGTCTAGGGAATGATGCATATCCAGTGCCATAGCTACATGTATAAACACCAACTTCTTCGAGGGGAGCATGACAAGCTCATGCTGATGAAACTTTTTTTATTATTATATGTCCTCAAAGTTACGACTCACGATATGTGGTCTTTTCGATGGATATTAAATAACTAATTGATTTATATTTTCTGTAATTTGTCTTATTCTACAAGGGATATCAATTCAACAAATTTGCTTGTTGTCTGCATTGTTAAAGTTTTGTTTATAAATGTATTTATATAAAGAGCAATTATGCTTCCAGGACATGATAGAACGATGGATGATGAAAGAAGAAAAACGTTGAAGAAGCTGACGGAAAGTCAGCCTCTGGTAATATTGGATATGACTGCTGTCCTCACAAAAAGTCAAAAGGGGCCCCTTGAACCAGGACCCTTAGCGCCTGTACCCAGCTGGTGTGTATGTACATTGTACAGAGATGAAGACAGAGTTTGCTATAGAATGACCCCACAGTATTGCAACGGCAGACAACCAGTTAGGTAAACAAATGTACCTTCCTTGTCTTTTCAATGTCCTTGTATATTTATACCAATACAAATACAGTTAAGCTCAAACTTACTCATTTTCAAAAAGCTTATACTTATCACTCTTGATGACTGCTTTCTTGGTAACTAACCAGTATTTGTGCCTAAATTAGAGATTGTTAGATATTGATCACACCTGACTCAGTGGGTTTCAATTTCTCGACCACCATTTTGACAATAGGGTATGTATGAGTCTTCCTACTGTTTATGATAACCATTAAGCAGGGACTAAATACTTACTTTTTTATTTATTAAACTTTTTTATTTATTAATTTCAATGTTGGCATAAATTTGCATTTCATTACAAAGTCTGTTGATTATTTTTTAGAATTAAGTTTATGTAGCTATATATTACTGTGTTGTATTTTTGTATTTTCAGGATAGGTAAACAATCACTGATCAGTTAACGTTGCGCCTACAACTGACATTCAGAGATGACATGTTAGCTAGACAAGCATAGTCATTAAGAAGACACAGATAGAGCAGAAACTACATGCATTCTGCCTATAGGCAGCTTGTTCTATGACTATATGGGTGCTTGCTGGGATACAATCAAAGACTTGTACTAGCTGTCTATGTTCATAGATATACAGAACAAATCTTTCAATCCAGAAGGGGACTAGTATACCAAGTAGACATTGTGTTGGTTGATGATAGATTAAATACAATGTGCAAGTGAACATCTTCTAAAGACTGTTAACATTATTTCTTTTTAGTACAATTGTTATTCCTTGACAAAAGTTGATGAACCTTGCAAAGTCAAACTACCCCAGGTAAAAATGTTTGCCTTAATAAAATCTAAGTCAAGATTGAAACTGGGTCATCTGAGGTCATAAACTAGGTCACAGAATCAAATGATTGAAAATCCTTAAGGATTCTTGGGAGGCTGCATTCTCTATCGGAACTTCATAAAACTTGATCAGAATGTTGGTCTTAATAAGATGCAATTCCAGTGTGGTACTGGGTCATGTTGGGTCAAAAAGTAGGTCACAAGGTCAAATCATTGAAAATCCTCATGGAATCTTGAAACCAGGATGGCAATGTACTCAGGTGAGCAATAAAGGGCCACCATAGCCGTCTTGTTTTAAACATTAAAATTCATGCAAAAAGTGTTTATGTTTAATTATATTTTTCAAGAGTTCTGAAATATGGACAGTACAGACCGTGAACCATATGTTTTGTTTAGTCTAAGGGTAACGAAGTTTATTATGATACAATGGCATCTTTTTAAAGTGAGTTCATAAGACACATTTTTGGGAGCATTTGACTCTTACAAGTGCTATATCTTGTGTACTATGTTATGCAAACTAGCAAATTGTTATTATGTCACAATTTTATGATAGATATGTACATTTGGTTTACATTATCATAATCCAAATTCATAGACATTCAGTAAAAATGGTTAGAAAATATATCTTGTTTAACTGCACAACCTCTTCTTGTTTATTTTTGTCCTGAATTTTGTTATAAGTCAGAAACAGCACAAATCCAACATACCTTGAAGATACAACTAATAGCAAATTAAATACAAAAGAATTGCTGCAACAAATATGAATTTTATTTACTACCGAACATTTTATGCAGTTAAATACACATTCATGAAATAACAATAGAAGTCGGATCAGTTCTGTCGAATTCATCAGGTCCAAAATTCTATTAAAAAGTAAACATGGTTTCAAATAGCCAATTTCATTTCGACAAGCATAAGTAGATACATTGGGACGTGACATTTATTTCGGATGATACCACGTATTCCGATAGAAGGCTGTCAATAAACAAGGTGCGACTGACAGTATATTGACAGAAATAAAAATATCTACTCTGAAAGAAATATGTACATGTACAATAAAGATATTATATGACAATTAAAACTACATGGTTCTTTTTTAAACAAAAACATGTCTCCCCGATGACATCAAAGGGCCATTATTCAGTGAAAAATCATCTGAGCGAAACGAAACGACAATGATTCCCAACTACACTTTATGCATATCAATCCTGTGAAGTTTTGTTGAAATCCAACCAGTCGTATTTGAGATGAAGCGCAGACAAACACTGTACATGCATAAAAACAGAGGGCAATCACTCAGTGAAAATTATCTGAGCAGAACTAAACGACAAGGATTCACAACTACACTTGATGCTTATCAATCCTGTGAAGTTTGGTTGAAAGCCAACCAGCAATATTGGAGATGAAGCGCGGACAAATAAATATGAATAAACACATCATAGGGCCTTAACTCCGAGCATTATCCGAGCAGAACGAAACAACAAAGATGCACAACTACCCTTGATGTTGATTAATCCTATGAAGTTTGGCTGAATTTCACCCAACAGTATAGGAGATGAAATGCTGACAAGCTGAAAGTGGACTGACGGACAGACAGACGTCAAAGACAAAATGTGTCTCTAAGGGAGACATAAAAATGAGGTCCGACTGTATATCAACAGAAAGAAAAACATCTATACTGAAACAAAAAAAAACATAAATAAAAACAATTCTTGTATTGCGACATTGTACAACACTGAAAACTACATGACATCTCCTTACATAATAACTCTTACATGCTGCATTTAACAGAACATATTAACTTAACTATTGAATTGAAAAATATAAAGATCTAAATAATCATGTCATTTCATGATGCACCTCATTATTGAGAATAAAAGTAATGATATGTTGTATAATAATCATATTTCATGAGAGCACTTTTACTAACTAGATGACCTGAGTAAAGGCTACATGTCAAGCCCACCAATTGTCAAGAGAATACCAATATATAATGCTGTACAGTGAGTGCATATCTATTTCACCCATTTGTGACTTCTGAGTCTGATCTTGACCTTTGAGCTATCTTAATGTACTGGTAGGGTATGGGTCTTGCATGACACATGAGGTCATTATGATGAGCAATTGTGCCAAGACATTTAGGAATCCCAATGAATGACAGCGTAATATTCCGGACAAAATGTTTTGACTAATCTTTTTGATGTTTGAACTCCGAAGTGTCACATTGACCTTTGACCTACAGACATAGGTCCCGAGTGCAACATGCCGTCTCATCATGGTAAACATTTGTGCTACATAATTTGAAAATTTCTACATAGGTAGATGACAGTGTTATGATCAGTACAAGATGTTTCAGACATTTGACCTCCAAGTGTGACCTTGACCTTTGAGCTAAGAACACGTGTCTTGCGTGTGAAACACTGTTTATCATGGTAATCATTTGTACCAAGTTATTTGAAAGTCCCTCAATAAATGACAGTGTGATGGTCTGGACAAGATGTTTTAGACCCGTGTTTGACCTCTAAATGTGAGTTCGACCTTTAAGCTACAGACATGGATCTTGCTCGCAACATTCTGTCTCATCATGGTTAACATTTCTGCAAAGACATTTGAAAATCCCCCAATAAGTGACAGAGTAATGGTCCAGAAAAAGAATATCAAGACGGAAACACACACCCCGGATCACTGTTGTTGGGACTATATCGATATCATTGCAAGCAGGCTCGACAAAAATGTAACTTGTCTTCACTTGTTCCTCGCTGGTTGAGTTGGTAATATAACTAGATAAATGTAAAAGAGTGAATTGTTCTAAATACTTTTGCGCTTCAAGTACAACTTTTTTGCTGTCAAGTTTAAATTGCCCAAACACACTGTAGACCATCTGTTCTCCTATAACCGGTATTCAGACTTGACTGAAGTCTTATTGGAACAACATTCTACCACCCTTTCAGTCCAGAATTTTTTTTCTCCCTCAACTGGTGGTGATATTGGAGCAATGGTGGCTGAAATGTGTTGGGGATGATGCTCCTCAAGCGTCATGTTAACAACAGATTTACAACAAATTCCATACAAATTTCCATCAGCAGATTATGAATATATTCCTACTCCTTTGTCACAGTTCAATTATTGTTGGTTGCCTTTGAGTATGTTCATTTGCATCTGGAACAAAAATAGATTAGTTCATATTATTTGAAAATAGAACTTGTAACCAAAATAAAAATCACTAAGAACATCAAGTTTATACAAGTTTGCATTGGAATCTACAAGGAAATTCAGATTTAGACTGTGCTGCACTATTTGCAAGTATCACCAGGATGTAACCAGTACTTTTTATCAAACTAGATTTGATATTCACATTCAGTTGAAATTTCAGTAGCAATAGTGTGCCAACCAGATAATGTCAAGTTACAGCAGTCAATTTTAGCTGTAAACCATTACATGCAACATTTATGAGAATAACTTCACACTGATTAAATTACAAATATAATTCTTAGCATAAGTATTTGTCAGTCAGAAATATTACAAATGTTTTGCCTCTAAAGTTTTCAAGAATTCAAAGCAGAAGCAGTGATGACAAATGTGGAGTTTAGCCTAGACTTCCCAACTTTATTAATCAGTTGTCAATCACATTTGTTACTCAATAATGCTCAAAATAAAATAAAAATATGTAAACATAATAAGTACCTGAAGCCATTTGGTTTTGTAGTCTAGTGGCTACTCAGTAGATGTATGTTGAAGCTTTCTTCTGCAATTGAAAATGTATTAACATCAAGCCTAAAAGCATGATAGGATTTATTGGAAATGCTGTACACCATATATTTACAGTAAAACTTCACTTAAATACCATCTCAATTAGACCACCTCAAAATTAATATCACAATTTGAAAGGCCATTTTCATTGTTTACTCTTTATTCAACCTCACTGTTAAGACCACCTCAATAAGAAAACCAGTTTTCAAGGATCTCAGTTAGTGATGGCGCGATTATAGAAAATAATCAAAAATCATCACTGGACATCCGATGTCGGCGACATTCAAATATTACAGTTATATAGAAATGGTTTCAATGTACTCAGTCAAATACAAATATACAAAGTAATAGATATGAGAAAAGTTTCCATTAAATAGAGTGAGTAACCTCAAGTAACTTCAAAGTAACCATAGATATAGTGTAGTAACCTGGTAACTGGAAATGCAAGGGTCTGTTTTCATACTTTGATAGAATGAGAAAAGTAACCATTCAGTTGACTTGGTAACCAAAAGTAACTTCAAAGTAACCATATATATAGTGTAGTAACCTGGTCACTGGAAATGCAAGAGTAGTTTTTTCATATTTTGATAGTATGAGAAAAGTTACCAATAATTACAGAGAGTAACCAAAAGTCACTTCAAAGTAACCATAGATATAGTGTAGTAACCTGGTAACTGGAAATGCAAGGGTTGTTTTTTCATGAAATTCTTCCTTTTTTTAAGCATTTAGTATACTAGGGTAATGTTGAAGAAATTCTCCAAATTCTCCAAAAGTATGAGAAGGTACCAAAGAGATAGAAGAAGTAACCTTCAGTTACCAAAGGAAAGAGTGGGTTACTTATGCACCATTAGGGTCATATATGCAAAGTAAACATACAAAAACATTTATTGAATGATGAAATGATTTAATGATTAAGATCGAGTGTGTAAAACCTAATTGCTGTTAAATGTAGAAAAAATAGATATATATATAAAGTTGTATAAATGAAATTAACTGTCAGCATTGTACTTACACTAAAAAACAAAATGTTTTGATTATGTCCAATTCGGTTATCGATAATGAAACTTGTCCGATATCCATCACTAGTCTCAGTGTGGTTTTATTATATATAGTTCAACAGAAATAGCTATTAATTTACATCATTTTGTTCTGTTGTTTTATAATAGTATTCCTGATGAAGACTGACAAACTGAAACTCACAATATCAAATCTTTTTAAATGTTATTTCACAGCAAAGTAATCTTTTAATCTATGTTTGTACTAATAATTAGTATACTTACTGGCATGCAACATACATTGTACTATGGGAATCGTTTGTGCTTCTACTAAGCTTTTTGCTCTATGGTAACATTTTCCAAGGGCCTAGCTCCACTAGCACTGTTTTTAGAACAGACGCCCACTTTGTCTGAAATATATATAGATACTCTTAATGATGGAAGCCACTAGTTGAAATATATGAATGAAATACAACAACAAATTCTCTTCAAAAATGAAATCATGCAAATATTTCCATAACACTGGACATTATAATTATGTCATGAGAAAATTCAAGATGAAAAATAGGATGTAAATGATCAAATAAGTGTCAGGGGTTCCATTTGACCCTTGTTTGACCCCTGGATTTTCCAAAAGCTCACATTTTGACCCTTAGGATTCTGGCAGAAGGGTCAATTTTTCTCTTTATTGTAGACATTTTTGACGTCTGGTCAAAAATTATCAAAATGACCCTTGAGATTCAGCACCTAGTGGAATCCCTGAGTGTATAAATATATAAAACAAATGTTAACTGACAGTCATGAGCACGCACGTGGACTGTATCGCTATTGTGGCGACTATATCAAGCCCATTGCTAAGGGCTCAATAATAATATACTTTTAACATAAAACCACTCTAAAATGAAGTGCATTAAAGAATGTATTACCCAATTGGTGGATATATGCTGTTAGAAGATGGCTTCAATGTTTCATAGCTTCAAGAACAAATTTACCTTCATTTCAA
This sequence comes from Mactromeris polynyma, assembly GCA_032209605.1. Taxonomy (NCBI): domain Eukaryota; kingdom Metazoa; phylum Mollusca; class Bivalvia; order Venerida; family Mactridae; genus Mactromeris; species Mactromeris polynyma. The sequence continues at coordinate 331,308 of JASFXZ010000022.1, read as the reverse complement.
GTACAGTGCCACCTAATGTTTCAGCACAATGATTGGTTACATCTTTCAACAATGGTTTTAATACTTCATTGTCTTTATACATGCAACCTACATTTAAAATAATCATGATTAGCTCCAATGCTTTTTACTCACCAGATTTACTTATAAATAGCTTTACTAATATTCCTATGACATGTAAAACATTCTGTACCAACAAACATTTTATTTTCTAACAAATATTTTCCTATCATTCTTCATGGTTCAAATGTAATAAGAATATTATAGTAAATAGGCCATATAGAACATTAAAATAGTTAGTTTGAAACTTTCAAGTAACTGTGGTTCAACTGTTGAAGGATTTACTTCTTATTAGGACTAATGCTTACTACCAACTCAATACAAAGTTTAAAAAAGACAAAAGAACATGATTGTCAAAAGAAAAGCATAAAAACATGCTTTACAAGATATCTAAACTGACCTAAGAAACAGACAACACACTTGATTCCTATATACATCTATGAAGTGAGTCGGTAGTAGACCCTCATTTTCCAGTTATTGATTAGAAATGACATAATATTCTATCAGAGCAGAAATGTCATAAAATCATGTCTGTCAAATTGTTATTTGACTTAATTAACAGATGAAAATCTTTAAATAACAATTCAATGTAGTTACCTTACACACTGGAATTATCCTACTCCTCTGGCTGATAAAAGTGATATGTGGGGTCATCCAGATCATAATCAAGATCATAGTCATACATGTCTTCTGTGTTAGAGCTTGATCTTTTAAACTTCACCCTAAGTAAATAACATATACATAAATACATAATACATATAGGTCTTATGTTTTACAAACCAAACATTATCAATAACAAGGTGGGCATAGTTGTCCTGATTTGCTCACTTTAGTTTCACAGCTCAAACATTACAATCAGACATAATAAAATGATAATTTTACAAGGAATTAGTATGGGTATAGGCAAAGTGATAACACTTCCAAATTTGTCTGATGAATCTTAATAATTTTAACTATCAAGGTTCATCAGAATACACCTACAGAATAATTCGGTTGAATTTTACCAAGCATGGGGAATCAGCTTCTGAATCTTTCTATTTGACCAGCTGAATTAGTCTTATGATGGATCAAATTTATTTGAGAAGTTGTAGAAGTTGAGGCTAGGAAGCGTCTGAATAACTTTGGGATGGGAGACTTCCTAACACTAAGTATGCACTTAGTTACAGAGTGTATTTTACATCGGAGTTACTAACATGATACTAGTACATGATACACTGCCTTAGTAGATTTTTGTTGGCCTATCATGTTGTACCAAGAACAGAACTCTCAATTACATTGCCATCAGAAATGTAGTGGTTTGGGGTTAGACAGATAGACATCAGAACTTTTCCCCTTGATTGACCTCAATGGTGGCAGCGGTGTTTGATAGCACACAGTGGTTGAGCTTCGGAAGGAGGATGTGCAGTGATGTGGGGTAAGAAGGCTATCAGTTTAGCTCAGTCAATAGAGCGCCATACTAGTATTTCAGGGGTAGTGGGTTCGAGCCCTACCCCTTTAAATTACTTTCATAATCACCAGAGTTCATTAACTCTAAAATAATATACATGTGGGAGGAGAAATTGTCATTCTTGATCGAGGCATGAGGGAATCAAACCCATGTCACCTGGATTACAAGTCCAGCGAATTAAACACAAATTTAAAGTATCCTTTACACACGTATATTGATCTTCGGAGGGTGGGGTACTGTTAATTTACGAAGCTGACTCCAGTCTAGCATACATTCGTAAGCGAATTATACAAATACTTGAAATTTGACAACATATTGTTTACGTTCAATACGATAACAATCATTTTGAGAAAATCCCTCTTACCTGTCTATCGCGCATTTTGCAACTGTAGAATCGTTTTGCGCTCCAATACACTATTTTACTTGAATCCACAAGATCATTTCGTCCCCGATGTTCACATTTTGTCAGCTGAAACAGTTTTTGTGGCTAGTTTGCGTACACATTTTAGCGATAGCCGTTTATTTAGCAGGCATCACGAAGGCTGTCAGTCTGTTTACAATTTATTGCGCACGCGCGGAATTCGGGTGCAAATTGCTGAAACCTCCCATAATCCTTAGCACTGGTTCTATTTATAATTTTTATACCGTTAGTAACGCAGTAGATTTTGCGAAGGAAAAATGTAAAAAACTGGCGTAATTTCAAAACTTTTCGATCATTTTAATCATTCAATTATCTTATTTTACTGTCATCGAACGAACAAGACGATAAAAATCGGTTTTTTAAACAATTTATTGATTTTTTTGCAATTTAGAATCTGGAGTCGAGTCCCTTTAAAATTGTCCACTCTGTTACGTTGCAAACAGACGTTTGAAAGTTCTTAACTCTGATTTTCTTATCACGCACCAATCTGTCTGCAATCTCGCACAATCAAAATCACGTGGGTCATTGACTAAACCATCTGTTTGTTTGCAGACCAATCTTAATCTTAACTGGTTTAAGTTTTTCAACCAAACTACAACAAAACTGAAACCTCAAACCTGAACCAGGTTTTGCAAAACAAATTCGCCCATAGCAAATCATGAAGATATAAATGAGACAAAGTGAGCACAACTTTATAAATACATTATCAGCCAGTTATTGATATATTATAAGACACTTACCTGCTATCAGAAACGGAATCAGTATCATATGCCACACTATATGCTGCCACACAACAACGTCCATGTTTACAGATTGTATTAATGTGTCAAGGAATAAGATAAGATATTATTGAAGTACGTCTCATGTTTCGGCCAAAACAATGAAGAACTAGTTTTCGGTTTTACAAAGATAAGTATTGAAGAAATATGACCTACATAATTTATAGCAGCCAAGGCGTAAACAATGTCACGCCATATGGAACCATATACATGTAATTATATATAAGCCGTTTTTATCTAAAATAAAAACTTATTATTTATGACTTTAGCGAGAAATTCAGCTAGCCTTACGACTTCCATCTGTCGGACAGTATAAAGTCGTCTCTTCGTATAATAGTGATTTTCAAAAGTTTATCTTTGTGATGGCAATCTTAAATAACTGGTGCTTTTTAAATATATTAACTATGTACTGATGGTGATACAATCTCACTGCATAATGTTTTTGATTTGACCCAATTTCTTCATATCCCTCCAAATCCTCTCTCCTCCTCCAAATCATCGGTTGTCTGTGGCTAGCATAATCTTTAATGAACATTACTGGATGTTTCTGGTGCTGTGGACGTTGTTCACTCACTGTCCACTTGCTATGTTCCTACTCTCCTGTTAGTACCTAAACTTTTTTGATAGATAGATCCCACATCTACAATAGTTACCTCCCTTGTTCTTCAGCCATTTTGACAGGCAAAGCTGACAAGCGCATATAGGAGTTATCCCCATATATGTGATATATATGAGAAAATACCAAGAGAATTTGAATGTGGCAAGCAATTTTCTGAGCCAACGTTCTGAGCCAACTGCCCACATGAGTATAATGAACAAGTTAATTTTTATATCTAATTAGTTTATCATCGTTTACATTATGTGCCTACCAATATGGCTGACTATTCAGAACAAGGGAAGTAAATATTGTAAATTAGGGAACTATCCAGTTCCCTTAAAAGTGGCATTGTAAGGTAGTTTCAATCCACCCGAATTGTATTGCATTTCACAAAAAAACTACTTTCTATTAGTTTGATATCTAAGCGTTTCTGAACTGATATTAGCCGATTTTTAGACATTAAACGAAAGAAGTAATTTTCTATGACCTTGATTAGAAATTCAGACAATCGGATAAGATTTTCTACGAAACAGGGAACGACATTAGGTGGGTGATATACAGCACACATTTACATCAGAACAGTTTCTCATACGTGTTTCATTCCCGAGATTGTCACATTCAATATCAAATACCTAAAGCAAAGTGTGAACCGAAAGATCGCTGGATATTACATGTTCTATTCCTTGCAAAATAAGTCAATTTCAATGAAACTGAAATATTTCGTCGGCAATGATGTCATTTCTTACGTAATAAGTAAAGAATACAAACAACTTTAAGGACATGGTAATAAATTAAAAATGGCGGGCGGTGCCTTAATTTCTATTTTCCTTAAATATTGTTTTAATCAGACACCTTGTCCTAATCGGAAAACTTAAGCACAGTGCTGAAAGATGGTTAGTTTTGAATTATTAAAATCATTGCTAAATAAAACGTTTTAATATTTTAATAAATTAAATGAGGTGAAAATAAAATTTCTTAGGGACGATGTAAGCAGAAACTCTGTACCTTTACACTACCAAAACATAGCAGTTAATCATACTTTTACAATGTGCTAGGAAGAAAGCTTTTTGAAATACATGTACATAATAACCATCATTCTCGACAGCTCTCGGATATTTCCGTACCACTTCGTTACTCTACGAACATCCTGTAGTGTATGTCAGGCGGAGCAGTATGTGGCAAAATTAAACATTTTGTGTTGTCAAAAAGGATTTATAACTTCAATAACTTCGATAAATTCACATAAGAAATGGATTATCGCTGTCATTACTCGTTAAAAACTCACATATTCCAGTCTTCTTATACCTTATATATTAAATTATAATCCCGTTTCATATAACTATATAACCATGTATTACTTGTTATGCGTGTTCCTGATTCAGGAAGTACTAACTGGATATGCACTGCTTTCTCCTTCAGGAAGTTTCTTCCACTGATGGTACACGTTACTATATCATTACTTTGCTTCAACCATGTTACAAGCAATGCAAAAGTGTCTGGATATTGAATTCTTGTTTTGACATTCTTCACAAGCTTTCTACTTCATGTTTTGTTCTTAATTAACAGTCACTTTGATAGTCAAAACTGATAATCACTTACATTGGTAATTCTCAAATATGAGATAATTGTGAAAATACTAAGAGGATTTGCATGTGACAAACTCTTTTTCTTCAACTTTCTAAGCCATTATTAACATTATAATCCCTATAAACGTGAAAGAAATCAATATGACCGACTATTCAGAACAAGGGAGGTAAATAGTGTAAATGTTTATTATACGGTACCGTGGAAGATAGCAATAAATGACTAGATTTAATAGTGTTTCTATCCTAAATTTTAACACAGCAGAACACGTTAAGAGAGACATTGCAAATCGCGGATGTTTCCACGTGTGTTTCGTGAGCAATGTTCAGTCTGTAAGTAGCAGTGAGGTGTGTGAGTAATGCATAGTGATTAACCTTTTCCAAAACTCCTGAATATATTTTATTAATTCAACAAAATCGTAAGTATCGTTAATGTCAGACAATTCCTTGCTGCCCATCCACATACATGCTAATAAACTTCATGCTTGCCATTACGATCAACTCCTTATTTTTTGTGGATTGATGTTTGCCTAGGACCTGTGTGGCTACGTATTGTATTGCGTGTGTAACAACTTAATCCTTCCATTAAAATATCACAACCTAATACTGATGTGTTCACACCTGTTTCTTTCATGTCCTACCCGGATTGTATTTGAATAAATATGAAGTCGGTTGGCATGCACAGAGTAATATAATATCATTCAATTTACAGTGAAATACAAATTCCAATTCAAAACATTCTAATCCAGATTTATCCAATGATATCCAATGTTCCTTCGGCACTAAAATGCAATTATACAATGTGATGTTATGTTTACGAAACTGTAAGACAACAGATCCCTTTAGACGTGACTTTGTGAGTTAAATAAACAATGTAAATATGAAATCGACAATTATTAGCTGACGAATTTAGTATTTTTTCATCAGCTTCAATCGGCATTACTTGTACCACAAAGCGCGCACATCGGGTGTGTACCTGCACTTATATTTCGTACAAACTCCATTGGCGCTTTCATCTCCAATACAGTGGTCTCCCGTTACGAAGTACAGGGACTTCTGTCATCCATCATAAACATCTGTTATTTCGGGTTGTTAGTCATCTGATTATATTTATACATTAAATTTTATTATTGTTCAGATTATATATTACGGAGAAATAAACCAAATCTGGATGGTTAAATGGAAAAATAAATTTGTCGCATCAAAGTAAAGATTTTGTTTCATTCAAATATCCATCATAATGTGACATTCGTGGAGGCAGTGATGAAGGTACGGCTCATGTAGTTTTTAAGCGTTGTGAGGAGACTGACCTACCTTTTCTCACAAACAGCGAAATATTGGTCGTGACAGTCAAGATCCGCCCATTTCCATCCGTAGTCTGCCCAGTAAGCAAGACAATCTTCTTCTAAATCTAACGCTACAGCATTTGGCTCACCAGGTCCCCAGTCAGTGAATGTCAAAGGTGTATCTTTGCCATACCACAAGAATGTACCTTCGACAACATCGTCTGAAGCTCCTAGCCACACGTGAGCGTCGTCCACTACAAGTACGGCGTCAAAACGGAGAGGTAATTAAAATATATAACATATATATATATATATATATATATTTCACTTCTCACTCAATGATTTACAATAAAGTCCATTTTGGCTATTTTGGGTAGAAAATCAGTACTTTACATACATACATACAAAACATTATTACTGCCAGTAAACGGTCTCAGGTCGGCACAGGATTTCCAAAATTGGCAGTAAATATAGTTAAGTGGTTGTTTTTTTCGCAGTACGACCTAAACGGAACTTCTAACTCAATGATTTACATTTTGGCTTCTTTTGGTAGAAAATCAGTGGGCCTACTGTACATACGTACTAAACATTACCTTTGCAAGTAAACGGTCATAGTTCAGCACAGGATTTCCAAAATTGGCAGAAGATATAATAAAGTGGTTCTTTTTTTCGCAAGGCGAATAATCACAAATTCGCCAGAAATGTCGCATGTGGAGGACTCACATTTGCTCGAACTAGTCGAATATTTATCTAAATCATTAAGCGAAATTAATAATCATTCAGCGACTCACAAAACAGGGACCTCTCACACAGATCCCTAGATAAAAATAAAAGGGAGCACTAGATCAGCTAAAAATGCACAGTCGATTGTTGGTTCAGAAGTGCGTTCCCAAATTAATACATGTAGTTGTTAGTTCAGACGTTCGAGAATGCACTGCTAGAAGTAAGATGCGAGTTCGAATATGAAGTAGCGAATGCACAGCTATACGTTGGTAGTTCAGAAGTTAATTCGAGAATACACTGCCAGAAGTTAGATGTGAGTTCGGATATGAAGTAGCGAATGCATAACTAATTTATGGTGGCATATTACTGCCACCAGTTAGCATGATAGCGTTCGCGAATTGTTTCGTGTTAAACACTTAATTATTACGATAATTATCTACCTATCTAGTTAATATTCGAGATACATTTTCGGTAAGATAAATATCATACAACCAGAAACAGGCTTGCAAGTGCACAGAACTGCCACCTCATACCTTTTTATGATGTATTACACTAGATTTAATTGGTAACACGAATCTTATCTAGTTGACCACTTATTATGTTACTTAATAACTCAAATTCGCGATAGCTAGATAATTATCGTAATAATTAAGTGGTTAAAACGAAACAATTCGCGAACGCTATCATGCTAACTGGTGGCAGTAATATGCCACCATACTAACTGTATCGCTAATTATATCGCTTAACGCGTCAATATAGCACGCACCGTACCACTAATTGAGCACACTCGAGCTAAGGCAATTATGAGGTCAGAAAATGTATTGTTCGACCTGAAGGTGCGACTTATAGAGCATGTTATGTGTTGAAGGGGCCCCAAAATTGGTTCCACAGTTCGAACCAACAGTAGTAGAACAAAATAGACTATATTGAGAAGTTTATTGGGACTTAGACAGTTCGAGTCATCCAGGTTGTTAGAAGCAATCGAGGTCCAGCTAACGAGAGTCAACTGTGCATAGCAAACCCAAAAGTACAAGCAGATATGACAATATATACGATACAGTTAAAAAACAAGACAAAAGGGACAAGACAAACACAACTGCAGGTTGAAAATAGCATTGCCACCTTGGTACGGTCACTGGGGAGATATTAAATCTGGTTAAATATTCAAACGAAAAAATGAAATCTTACCATCTTTGGCTGCACTCTGAATAAGTCCTTTAATAAACATGTTTTCGGCAGCATCAGTGACAATAGCAAGGTTTGAGTTATGTCCAGTACAGACTATCTGAAAGTTTGAGCAGTAAACATTGAAAGTACTCGAAAGCGCTCACGTTATATTACCGTCTTGAATACACTTAACAAAACTTACAAGTGTGCACTTCTTTAATGTCGAAAACTTCTTTATTGATTAACATGTCTACACGAAATGTTGTATATTTGCTACTGGCTACGTGTAGATCATGATTATCAGGTCGAATTTATCGGTTTAAAAAACACGATGCGTCGAGTCCGGGTGGGAAAACACGTTATTAGACTCTTTACAATCAACCAGATCATCTTTAAGTGGGAGCTGCAGTACTGATTATTCTCGCATCATCACATTTATTAATTGTATTTGTTCAATATGTGGATTTATGACATGAAATGAATAAAATATTATGCCAGGTATCTTCGCTATATGTGTTGACAATTACAGCAAGATCATACTAATATTGACCAAGATACGGTCATGTTTAGTGTATACAATGGTTCGTAAAACATTATGTCTCGGACTGTGTGACAGCTAATAGACAAGAGATACTCTGGCGGAAATGTCTTCTGAAGACCTACGCAAAATGATGTAGTTTTTGTAATCAGATAATGATAAGCGTAGTTCGTTTTTATTTACTTCTGTACGGTTATAAATAATTGTGAGGTGGTCAACCAATGAAAGCAGGTTTTTCAAAATATTCACCAGTAGCCAAAGTGTACAAAGTAAAGGTGTTACCAACTTACCGAGCAATGAGCTAATGGCGGCCGTAAATATAATATATACAGTGCATATGAATTATGTCATCTAAATACCGGTACTATTACAAATGTATGAATATAAAAGCTCCTTCTTCTGGCAAAACACACACCAAAATAAGACTTCAAACGTCACCTATCAATGCTATTAACGCCAACACGGTGCAGTCTGATTACTTTGACCAGACATGGAGTAAATGTGATAAGTAACGAGTGCATATTCGGTTAAGTTTACTCCTAAAATACTTTAAATGTCTAGGTTGCTACAGAGGATAGTGCGTCTTACCTCGGCTTCAAACCAATTGCTTCTCTCTTTGTGTAGAAGATAACATGATTGGTCATGGTGTGCCCATCCTGTTGGACAGAGGTTGTCTTGCTGTGCTGCAAGGTTCCAAATCAACATTTAAGTCATAGCAACTACATGTAACTAGCTGCAGCATATCACCTATCAGTTAAATATTATATAAAGTATGCCACACCGTCATCTTATGGGCCACATAACCGTATGGGTTTAAAATAAAAACAAGAGAAAAATGATACAATACATCAAAATCGCCGGGAAATGTTTCGCAAAAGGATTAAGGGAATATTATGCAGAAAACATAAAACAAAAGTGACAAAATAACACAAACAGAATTCTGCATATATTGAACGTGCACAAAATGTAAGAAATGTTGAAATTAGGGATATAGTCGGTACGATCATTGAAGATGCTCATGGGCATACGATGTTGGTCAAAAATACTACAGTTTCTTCAAATATCAAAATAAAGAAGGATACAGTCAGATTATTTCTAAAAGGTGTATTTTCTTCAAATGACTGAAGAAAGTTGGGAATCATAGTCCTAAATCTTATTACACAGAGAAAACACTCGTAATGGTTAAATTACTACACTTCAATACAATTATACAGGTTTCCTTAACAAAAAAAACTGTATTAAAAGCCATACATACCGCACTTTGCCGTAGACGGTGACCACGGTGTATTACGATTAATGGAATATAACTTTAACCATCTCTATTGATATCTAAAGCAACAAAAACAGCTATAATTTTATAAAATATACCTTCCGTCAGCAATGGTATCAGAAGCATGCACCACGCAATTTTCTCCCAGGCGATGTTGACCATGTTAAGAGTTTGTGCAGATCTGTGTCAATTGAAAAATTCTGGTCGACATAACGCCGTTTTATTTCCTTGTCTCTGCTATTACGTGTCTTATCTTCACATAAGAACGGTCTACTAATAAGTTAATTAAGGTAAAAGCACATTTATTGACCTTTTAATCATTATTGTTCAAGTTTTACTCAGTCAGTGAAAAGGGTGATAGTTTGGAAAGTTAGTACCAATTTATGACATTTGAAGGTCGATAAACGGTGTATTCTCTGCAGTAAGAGTACGGAAACGGAGTTACTGTCAAACTACAACATGATGGCCAAAAAGTGTTTTAATTACCGCTGTTTTGTGTGCAGTTATGTGTATAAAATTCCACTAGTAAAACTACTTATAAACAACTACAAAGTCACACGACTCCATTCACTGTTTCATGTCTAGTTGCAAGCTAATCGCGGACGATGAAATAAGTACTATCAGGAGAAATATTAACCATACGTTTGTTAACGTTTGACTATGCTTTACATCATTGTAAATAACCCGTATACTTTCACGCCCCACAGTCTGGTTAATATGGTATATAAATAGCTTCTTATATTATATACACTTTATCGATGCTTAGTGCTTAAGGCCAATGTTCAGGTAAGGAGTATGTTTTCCGCGATTATTTAGTGGAACACCGAGGGGCGCGGAATTCGAACCTCGGATGAGGCGTATGTTTTCCGCAATTATTTAGTGGAATACTGTTGGGCGTTCAATTCGATCCTCGGATGAGGCGTTTGTTTTCCGCGATTATTTAGTGGAATACTGTTGGGCTGGGAATACGAGCCTCGATTGTTGCGTATGTTTTCGTCGATTATTTAGTGGAATACTGTGAGGCTGGGAGTTCAAACTCCCGGTGACGCGTATAGTCTCGATTACAATTTAGTCATTATGAGTCTGTGATGTATGTCTGACTTTATTGTACATACAAACATGTTTGTGTATAACTATACATTGTTCTCCATTCATTACATGTATTATAAAGGATGAAATGGGGACATATGATCTGTTATTCTACATAGCCACCGGTGCTAGTGTGTATGATTCGTTTGCTACGATCGGTATCATACTGTGCATGCGTCGTGCTGGTAAACTCCGAAAACTGTCTAGTAATAAATACGATTCACTAGATCATGCGGTGAAATATACAGTTGTACAGTAACCAGTCAGGATGTTATATGTGATACAAAACTTGATGACGAGAAAAAGCCTTTATTAAAACAAAGTTATTTATCAAGCTGAGTGTTTTTTCAACTATTTGCCCCCCCCCCTTTGGCAGCAATTAGTTCCTGAAAATGAGCTCTTATTGGTACAACGCATGCATATCCAAAGGTTGGGTTTCAAATCGATGTTGAGGCTATAGTCTTATTCGGTGTTTCAGCAAGCCCCACATATCTTTTGGAAATAGCTGCCAAAAGCGGCCATACCCTACATTACTGTTTTGTGGCTTCTGGGTCTTAGGGTAGTTGTTGTTGATCTGCTGTTACATTTCAACTGTTTGACCGAATGACTTCATATTTTCAGAACAATGTAGTAATATATATATGTTCGTTCACCGTTTTGAAATACGCCATTAAACTGATCAAACTTTAATAGTGTTCATTATACTATTGTCTCCCTGTGTCTGCCCGCCTTCACAAATATCACACATGGTGGCGGATATTTGAAAACAAATGACGGCAACACCCTGGAAACACAATCTATAATTCGTGTTATCAATGTATTTCTCATTTAACCACCTACATTCGTCACATTTCTCTGAATTATAACCAGCATAATGTCGATAACTGATGTATAAATAAAACCAAAAGAGACAGAACGGTATTACAGACAACTACCTGTATGTTTGTGTTGGCAGAAGTCTCTGAACGGTGTAAATAAGAGGTCACTGTGCAGGAGATTGGGTGTTTTAATGCTTCAAAAATTGAATAAACCTTTTGAAGTCAAAGCTGAATGAACATGATCATTGAAATAGAAAATTAACATATTAAATCACCTTTCATGAACGAAATACCAATGGATGGAGTAGCTTGGCTTTGTCAGATTCGTCAACGTTTGTAAACAAACAAGACGACATTAATAAAAATGGTAGACGTCTTTTAAAGGATTATATACACTATGACCGGTTATTGGTGCATGAAGCATAAACACGCAGCCTTAGATAAATACAAATTGAATAGTTCGTGCCCATGTTAACACATGTAACGAACCGTGAATTAGTTCATCGTATGGGATAAGTTATTCTGCATGTTCCCTTAGAAGGTATTTAGTTAAAGAATTGATTCTAAAATTACACTTATAATAATTGTGCTGCTTAGGATGAGATGCCAGTCGTCTGCTGTCTTTAACAAGCATAAGGAGTACATAGTTGTACGGACGTACTCATAAGGAGCATACTGGGCGGATAATGTTTGTTGTTATGCTGGCATCCCAACACTTACCCTCCTGTTTCTCCTCTTTGATTCTCCATAGTTACCCCTTATGGTCGGCCATGCCATTCCTTGTGCCCCTTTTCCTTTACGTATTTTCCAATTCGCCTCCTCAAATGCCTAATGTTTTATGGATGGTTGTTCTCCCGGAGGTCTGTGTGGAGACGCATTGTCTTATGTATGTGGCGTTCCCTGTAGCAACTTATTTTCTCTTGTATACTCTAATATCAATAATATTTGTCTCTATGTGTTTGAGAATGTATTTTTCTAACGTGGAATTTGATACTTTTTATAGTGTTATTTACACTATATACATCCACGAGTTTGGATGCTTTAAGAGTAACAAAGACGGTCAATTAGATTAAAATCATAACCTCGGTACCGCTTCACTATGGTTACGCTACACATAGCAGAGCGTATCGGGGAGCAGTTTGGCTGTAACAGTAACAGCAGTAACATGCTATTCGTAAACATATCCTTTCGAAGTGGTCAGTAACGAGAAGGTTGAGTAGTCTTGAATAAACCGTATCATGTCTTCATTTGAACTAAATAGACAGTTCTATCGACTCGGTTCCCATATTGCATAGAGTTTGTATTTGCTGTTGGATTTGAAGTTAAGATACGGAGCCGAACAAAATTAGTAAAGGATACATAGGGCAAACTTTGTGACAAACAATGAAATATGTTGTGAAGAATTTATTATAATGTTTTTCGTTTCACAAAATGTTCAAAAGCAATTCACAATAACATCGCTCTAGCCTATGATGTTCGTGGGTTCGTCGGCACTATAAAATATACACATAATACAGTGAATGAATAATAGTGTATGCGTGCACATGTATGTACTGTATATGTGTGTATATGTATATGTACTTATCTGTGTTTATACTTGTGTGTTTGTCTATGTGTACGTGTATGTGCCTATGTATACATGTGTACATGACTTTGTATATACATGTCTCCTAAATGGTGTTGCAATGGAGATGTTGCGTATGTTAGTATGTATGAAATGAAGTGTTTTGTTAAGAATTTTTCGTCATTCTGTGCTAATGTCTGACAGTCAACACCATCATTATCTATACACGCGTTCTTTACAATACTCAAACTATCACCAACAATATATATTATATAAACTTACTTACTCAAAATTCTAAATAAGCCTTTGACATTAAATAGTCATTGAAATGTAATATTAATCAAAATCTGACGTGAAATTGATAACTGTCTGGTTTAAGTTTATAACCTTCTATTCATGGAAGCTCAGATATATTTACGACTCAAAAACTGCATTGATAACTACGAGTATGTTGTTGTAGCTTATGCATGTTTATTGGTTGCAACACGTGAAGAGTTTGGAGTTGAATAAAGGTGCTCAAGTACACAAAGCATGCGGTATCATTGGTTAACAGATCATGCGCTATCATTGGTTAACAAATCATACGCTATCATTGGTTAACAGATCATGCGTTATCATTGGTTTTCAAATCATGCGTTATCATTGGTTAACAAATCATACGCTTTCATTGGTTTACAAATCATGCGTTATCATTGGTTTACAAATCATACGCTTTCATTGGTTAACAAATCATACGCTTTCATTGGTTTACAAATCATGCGTTATCATTGGTTTACAAATCATACGCTTTCATTGGTTAACAAATCATACGCTTTCATTGGTTTACAAATCATGCGTTATCATTGGTTAACAAAGCATGCTCTATCATTGGTTTACAAATCATGCGTTATCATTGGTTAATTCAGCAATATACTGTGGTACATATTGCGATATGTTGCTGAAGTTTGGCGATATATCGTGGTACGCTTTCATAGGCGTAACGTGGCAGCCCTTATTAAATTCATGTCCGTTACTTACTCTTTCTCACAAACAGAGTAACATTGGTGGTGACAATCAAGATCTGCCCACTTCCAACTATAGTGCGCCCAGTAAACAAGACAATATTCGTCTAAATGGAGCGGTATAGAATTCGGTTCGCCTGGACCCCAATCAGTGTAGCTCAAAGGTTCATCTGTGCCGTACCATAGAAACTGGCCTTCAATAACATCGTCAGCAGCTCCCAGCCACACATGAGCTCCTTGGTCTATCAGTTAGACGTTACAAACATAAGCAGAACATACAGTCACACTTTGAATTGTTTCCATCCCCTTAATACGCGAAATGGGCAATGAGAGAAATAATGTTCGGAGAAAGACTTCAGTATCGACAATATTTTTATAAGTTTAGCTACATGTAGATCTTACTTTGCTCTGATTATCTAAGTTTGAGAAGAAAATTAACACTATTTCATGAAATAAAATGTACCTACAAGAGTTATCTCCAATTTACAACATAGCAAAACATAGTGCCTGTATACAGACTATTTTTTATTCTGCTAAATTTGACATAGTTTGCATCAATTTGGGCATGTCGTACTTGTCTCCAGGAAGACACTTTACAGACATGAGATAATCTATTCCGATTTGCCCTTTTTAAATAAGGGCACAGAAAATCCCTACTTTCGCTTTGATGTCTAATTTCGGCTACTCTCAGAAACGCTTCAATATCACACCAAAAACAAATCATGGTGAAATGAATGCAACTCATGTGCTCTGAAACTACCATACAGTCATCAGAGAAGCGATGAGAAAAATGCATGCCGCTTTAAAGGATCTATGGATATAATAGTTTTGCTTCTGAATAGTAAATGCTGTGTTGAACATTTCTGCATTGTTCGTACCTGCCTTTTATGGTATGCTATCTCAATACACGTTTGCAAGTATCAAGTATGGTAAATACTGTAGTAACTATTTACAAACTAACATTTCATTTTTATTAGACGTAGCACGTTTTTAATCTGAACACTTTTGCATTCGATCGGAAACTGTTAGAGGTCATGCACAATACATATTTTGTCACATTGACTCACGATTAATGACATAACATAACATGATCATTTCCTCTCAGCCTTTTGAACAGTACATGTGTAACACATGTACATGCTAATATAAATCGAATACAACATTTAGATTTGCAAAATAAATCTTACCGCTTCCGAATGCGTTTATGATAAGTCCTTTGATGAACAAATTTTCGGCTGCATCTGTGACAATAGCAAGATGTGACTTGTGTCCAGCACAGACTATCTAAATAAACCAATGAAATTACAATAAAGTGAATGTAAAGTCAGGTTATGACCATCTTCTAAAGACGCGAAATACTTCACTTTATACATTATATATAAGATAATCGGAAAACAATATTCTCTGGGAAAATATCTAATGCAGACGTTCACTACCAATCTCCAACACTCCCCCAACTTTCCCCTTAGCATTACGAACGTTATATTTAACAAAAAGACTTAAAGGCGTATCCAACAATAAGGCCATTTTTTTCTAACGGAGAGATTTCCTTAAAAGTATGTATATTTTACCAGTGTAATATATCTAACCAGAATATGCAATAACATGACGGGTTACCTTGCTCGATTTTATGATAATGAAGATTAAAACGTGCATATGAATTAATTGCAAAATCGATACAATTTTACTATATTTTTCTAGCTGAGAGATTTTCTCACAACTTGGTATACTATATAAGTGTCACTGTTTAAAATATAAAATATGAAATAAAGAAAATATATAACCTTGCTTGATTTTAAGATAAAGATTAATGTGTTGTGTTTCAAATGCAATATATGGAAAGGGAAAGTTAAAACATTTACCCAGAATACACTTGGTAACCCATTATCGTTTTACATTTCCATAAAATGTGTTAGTTTTAAAAATTTATTGAATATCATTTTATGATTTCAATGACTTCTTTTTTTTTAATAATAAAGTATAATTATGGAAAAACAATGTAGAAGGAAAAATTCAGAAATAGAATAAAAGCCTTTAATTAAACATAATAACATCATTATTTGTATTGGTCTTAGTGACGCTATAAAGTTCAGTAAAACTCTTAGCATCGTAAAAGAAAATAGCAAAATACTCAAGGATGTGTCTTCAAATAAGTTGTTGTGTCAAAGTCATTTTTTATTTAACCGCCTACATCAGTCTTATTACTCTATGCTATAACTGTAACACTGTCAATGTGTAAAATATAAAATCAACAGATATACAACCCAAATTATAGAATTCTGTTAAAATGTTTGTGATGGCCGAGGTCTCAGTAATTTGTCAAGGGAAACCACTGTGTATGAGGTTGCCGTACTCCAGACAGCGGTTACTTCCCCTGAGTTTACGTGTCGTCAATTTTTTTATTCGTATATTAAGTTTACATGTGTGACTACATGTATATATGAATACAGTTACTACGTGGTTGTGTTTGTATCTTACCTCGGATTCATACCAGTCACCCTTTTCTTGGTGTAGAAGATAACAGGAAGAATCATGGTGCACCCATCCTGCTGGACAAAGGCTATCTTGCTCTTGCTGTGCTGTAAGGTTCAACATTAACATTGAGGTTGATGTTTTAATCATCGAATCATCAGAAAATCGGACTGCAATATTTACTTAATACGATCACTGCGCGACTTTCTGAGAATTTACTTAATAATAATACTCACTATGAGCAATGGCGATACCTCTAAAACAAAATAAAATTAGTTAAAATACAAGTGTGGAAATTTTCAAATTTAACGATATACACTGGTGTTACAATTAATCAAACAATAAAATTTGAATGACTTAAAGGTTTAGGTTACGTTCCGTGTTTATGGGTCTTACTAATACTCACTAAGCTTGTAAGAAAATAAAGAATGTTAAGATACATTATTAATTAACTAAGCAATATTAGGCGCGTTAACACTATCAATTCAGGGCCGATATAAAGTTTCTTACGACATTATAGAGAGAGAACTCGGCCATTACGAAAAAAACACGGCCATTATGAAAACAACTCGGCCATTATGAAAAAACGCGGCCTTTATGAGATTTGGACATTCTGATTGGTTGTTCAACTCGGCCATTATGAATCCAACGCTATCCGTAGAAAAAAAATCGACGCCATTTTGAATAGGAAAATTCGGAATGCTGATTCTTTTTAAATATACCTAGAAGCCCATTTTCAAAGGTAACACTACAAATCAATCAAGATCAAGGGGAAGTAAGGTATCCAGGGAAATACGCGGAATAAAGAACGGGTTGGACGGCTAATATCCTGATCATTGTTTTCGCCAGACGACCTACCTTGAAATCCTAAATAGGTCTACGCTACAATGAATGAAGGCGAGCGCGTACTGCAACAGCTGGCAGACGATATATTGACTTTAGACAGTATATTTGACAATCGTGAGTGTATCCAAAATGTGTTTGGTCTTGTGGATGGAGATCACAGTGTAGTGCCACTAGTGGAGGAAAACCCGGATATGGGGATAAGTTCGGATACAGATAATGATTTTATCGGTGAAAGACAATTTAAAAGATTTAAACATGTTGACGTCAGCGAAACGAAAACTTTTGTAGAGCTTAACAAAGCAAAGGCTACTGTGTATAAAACTAGGAGTGACATGAGGGTGTTTGATGAATGGGCATCTAGCATAAACGAGAAAAGGCCCATTGAAGATATTACACCTGAAGAACTAGACACTATTCTATTGATTATAATATGTTGTTGTTTGTTATAATATTGTTATTAACATTATAATAAAAATAAGTAAAAATGTTATTATGTTTTGTTAATATTGCATAGTCAATTAATAAAATTGTCAATAATCAAGAGTTTTCATAATGGCCTTGTTATTGGGCTTCGGCCAGTCATATTAGCCTTCGGCCTAAAGGCCTCAGGCTAATATGACAGCCTTCAGCCCAATAACAAGGCCATTATGAAAACTCTTGATTATTAACATTATACTAAAACACTTATCTTCAATAATTGACTTGAATATTTGTACAAACATTATATCTCCTCCTTCTCCTCCTTGCATTAGACATTGTATTTTACATTGTATATGTAAAGCAATATTGTACTCCCTTTTTCATATAATGTTTGTCATATATATTTGTTAATATTTAAGCTGTTCTTTTCAATGTTGCTATTTTGTTCATGTTTTGTTGTAATTAACAACTCATGCTCTAATAGGCCTAGTCTCTGAATAAGAACTTGAACAAATTTAAATTGCAAACTTGCAATCATGACGTCATATATCATGACATAATAAGTCTAAAGCATTCCATATGTTTCGATTCAAAAATAAGATTCGAGTTCTAATACTTAAAATGTTACAACGTAACCGAACTGATTCCTACGGGGAATAGAGGTGACATGTGTGAAATTATTTTATCTCGGAGCCACGACTGACTTACTCGTTTCTACGATTTAGTATGTCATGGTCACAACTTACTAACTCTGTCGTGGAACGAGATAAAAAATGATTTCACGCATGTCATCTCTAAGCTATCTTTGATTCCGCTGCGTCACATCTAACAAAAAACGACACTTTAAAACCTTCGTGTATGCATATCTCTATAAATACACATACAATGGGTCATTGTTTGTACATCGACGACTACCGGCATAAATATAAAAGCTTTTTGGTTAATTTGAAAATTCATCGAAACAATAAAACTCCATTTAAGGATGTATTTGTCTGTGCGATGGCAGTGGTTACTTCTAAACGCCAAGGGAAGTAACTGCTGCGATGAGTTTGATCCAAACCAAAAGACAATAAAGCCTGGGCAATTAGAGCAAATAATGAAGATATAAATGAGACCAAGTGAACACAACTTTATACATACATTATCAGCCAGTTATTGATATATTATATGAAACTTACCTGTTATCAGAAACGGAATCAGTATCATATACCACACTATATGTTGCCATACGACAACGTCCATGTTTAGAGATTGTATTAATGTGTCAAGGAATAAGATAAGATATTATTAAAGTACGTCTCATGAACTTGTTTTCGGTTTTACAAAGATAAGTATTGAAGAAATATGACCTACACAATTTATAGCAGCCAAGGTGTAAACAATGTCGCGCCATATGGATCCATATACATGTAATTATATATAAGTCGTTTTTATCAAAATAAAAACTTATTATTTATGACTTTTAGGGAGAAATTCAGCTAGTCTTACGACTTCCACCTGTCGGACAGTATAAAGTCCTCTCTTCGAATAATAGTGATTTTCAAAAGTTGATCTTTGTGATGGCAATCTTAAAAAACTGTTGCTTTTCAAATATATTAACTATGTACTGATGGTGATACAATCTCACTGCATAATGTTTTTGTTTTGACCCAATTTCTTCATATCTCCTCCAAATCCTCTCTTCTCCTCCAAATCATCGGTTGTCTGTGGCTAGCATAGTCTTTAATGAACATTGCTGGGTGTTTCTGGTGCTGTGGACGTTGTTCACTCACTGTCCACTTGCTATGTTCCTACTCTCCTGTTAGTACCTACACTTTTTTAATAGATAGATCCCACATCTTCAAAATTTACCTCCCTTGTTATTCAGCCATTTTGACAGGCAAAGCTGACAAGCGCTTATAGGTGATATTTGAGAAAATACCAAGAGAATTTGAATGTGGCAAGCAATTTTCTTCAACTTTCAACCTAAAGCAAAGTGTGAACCGAAAGATTGATGGATGTTAAATGTTATTTTCCTTGTAAAATATGTCAATTTCAATGAAACTGAAATATTTCGTCGGCAATGATGTCATTTCCTACTTAATAGGTAAAGAATACAAACAAAATTCTTACATAAATTACATAACTAAAATGTACGGCCACTTTAAGGACATGGTAATAAATTAAAAATGTGTTGTAAGTGTAAAGAGTTTCTGCTTACATCGTCCCTCAAATTGTTTTTTTCCATCTCATTTAATTTATTAAAATATTAACACGTTTTATTTAACAAAGTGCTTAAGTTTTCCGATTAGGGCAATGTGCCTGATTAAAAAACAATATTTAAGGAAAATAGTAATTATTTATTTAAGTTCTTTTACGTGCTCGATGTAAAGCATCATACACGGGACCTCGGTTTTTAAAGTCTCGTCCGAAAGACTGGAGTAATGCATAGTGATTAGCGTTACACTAGTAAATACTTGTGTCAAAAAGATACATTATATATTAATAATAAGTTGTTCTGTTTCTGATACATGTAGACATTATCTTTTCCAAAACTCCTGAATATATTTTATTAATTCAACAAAATCGCAAGTATCGTTAATGTCAGACAATTCCTTGCTACCCATCCACATACATGCTAATAAACTACATGCTTGCCATTACGATCAACTCCTTATGTTTTGTGGATTGATGTTTGCCTAGGACCTGTGTGGCTAGGTATTGTATTGCGTGTGTAACAACTTAATCCTTCCATTAAAATATCACAACCTAATACTGATGTGTTCACACCTGTTTCTTTCATGTCCTACCCGGACTGTCTTTGAATAAATATGAAGTCGGTTGGCATGCACAGAGTAATATAATATCATTCAATTTACAGTAAAATACAAATTCCAATTCAAAACATTCTAATCCAGTTTTATCCAATGATATCCAATGTTCCTTCGGCACTAAAATGCAATTATACAATGTGATGTTATGTTTACGAAAATGTAAGTCAACAGATCCCTTTAGACGTGACTTTGTGAGTTAAATAAACAATGTAAATATGAAATCGACATTTATTAGCTGACGAATTTAGTCTTTTTACACCAGCTTCAATCGGCATTACCCACAATGCGCGCACATCGGGTGTGTACCTGCACTTATATTTCTTACAAACTCCATTGTCGCTTTCATCTCCAATACAGTGGTCTCCCTTTACAAAGTACAGAGACCTCAGTCATCCATCACAAACATCTGATATTTCGGGTTGTTAGTCGTCTGATTAGATTAGATTTTGTTATTGTTCAGGTTAAATATTACGGAGAAATAAACCAAATCTGGATGGTTAAATGGAAAAATAAATTTGTCGCATCAAAGTAAAGATTTTGTTTCATTCAAATATCCATCATACTGTGACATTCGTGGAGGCAGTGATGAAGGTACGGGTCATGGAGTTTTAAAGCGTTGTGAGGAGACTGACCTACCTTTTCTCACAAACAGCGAAACATTGGTCGTGACAGTCAAGATCCGCCCATTTCCATCCGTAGTCTGCCCAGTAAACAAGGCAATCTTCTTCTAAATCTAACGCTACAGCATTTGGCTCACCAGGTTCCCAGTCAGTGAAGGTCAAAGGTGTATCTTTGCCGTACCACAAGAATGTACCTTCGACAACATCGTCTGAAGCTCCCAGCCACACGTGAGCGTCGTCCTCTACAAGTAGGACGTCAAAACGTGGAGGTAATAAAATATCTAACATATAATAATAATATCTTTATTTATAGAAGGTAACATGTAAAGAAGTTTACATAAACAGCTGTACAATTCTTAGATAAAACATGACCTTCTAACAGAAAACAACATAAATTGAAACACCATTACATTGTATTATATAACACACATTCGTTCATTCAAGACAATCACTCATGAGATGTTGTAAATAGTACATATATATATATGTATATTAATATAATAGTAAATGCTAATAATAACTTTCATAACAAACATAATAGACTGTAGATTATATATCATTTCTCTTCTCACTCAATGAGTTACAACAAATTCCATTTTTTGCAGAAAATCAGTACTGTACATACATACAAAACATTATTACTGCCAGTAAACGATGTCAGGACGGCACAGGATTTCCAAAATTGGTAGTAAATATAGTTAAGTGGTTGTTTTTTTCGTAGCACGACATAAACGGAACTTCTTACTAAATGATTTACATTTTGGCTTCTTTTGGTAGATAATCAGTAGGCCTACCATACATACGTACTTAACATTTCCTTTGCAAGTAAACGGTCATAGCTCAGCACAGGAGTTCCAAAATTGGCAGTAGATATATTTAAGCGGTTCTTTTTTCGCAGGGCGAATAAACACAAAATTAGCCAGAAATGAAGGACTCACATTTGCTTGAACTCGTCGAAACTGACGAAATTAGTTCGAGTAAAAAGAAGTTCAATGTATGAATGTTAATCCG
Source organism: Mactromeris polynyma (assembly GCA_032209605.1). Taxonomy (NCBI): domain Eukaryota; kingdom Metazoa; phylum Mollusca; class Bivalvia; order Venerida; family Mactridae; genus Mactromeris; species Mactromeris polynyma. The sequence continues at coordinate 308,785 of JASFXZ010000022.1, read as the reverse complement.
CAGTATGTACACAAGCATACATTAAACATACATGATAAACACATCAAGATAATTCCGAAAATTTGAATATATAAACATGGTACACACTGTATGATAATAACATTATTAAAAAAACACCTAACTTTATTTTGGCATGTTATACTCGGATATGTTTGTTCACGGCATGTTTTTTTAAGTTTTTGCGATTCAACCTCATTTACATTGTAGAATATCGCTAATTATATCTCTAAATATACGCTGATGATAGTTTGTTGCATAATTGTTACAAACGCGTCAATATAGCACAGGCCTTACAACTGATTAAGCACAATCGAGCTACGACAATTAAGAGGTCAGAAAATGTATTGTTCGACCTAAAGGTGCTACTTATAGAGTATTTTATGTTGCAGGGGCCACATAATTGGTTCCGTAGTAGAACAATATAGACTATATTGAGAAGTTTATTGGGACTTTTCCAGTCATCCAGGTTATTCGAAGCAATCGAGGTCCAGCCAACGAGAGCCCATTGTGCATAGCAAACCCAAACGTACAAGCAAACATGACAATATATACATACAGTTAAAAACAAGGCAAATGAGACAAGACAAACACAACTGCTGGTTGAAAATAGGATTGCCGCCTGGGTACGGTCACTGGAGAGATATGAAATCTGGTTAAATATTCAAACGAAAATATGAAATCTTACCATCGTTGAATGCACTCTGAATAAGTCCTTTAATAAACGTGTTTTCGGCAGCATCAGTGACAATAGCAAGGTTTGAGTTATGTCCAGTACAGACTATCTGAAAGTTTGAGCAGCAAACATTGAAGTACTCGAAAGCGCTCACGTTATAACTGTATTGAATACACTTAACAAAACTTGGTGTTTTTGTAATCAGATATAAATAAGCGTAGTTGGTTTTTATTTACTTCTGTGCGGTTGTAAATAATTGTGAGGTGGTCATCCAATGAAAGCAGGTTTTTCAAAATATTCTCCAGTAGCCATAGTGTACAAAATAAAGGTGTTTCCAAATTATTTTGAATCGAGCATTGAGCTGATGGCGGCCGTAAATATAATATATTATATATATTTAAAATATCCATTGCATACGAATTATGTCATCTAAATACCGATACTATTACGAACGTATAAATATAAAAGCTCACTCCTACTTGCAATAAACAACCAAAATACGACTTCAAATGTCAATAAATGCATTTAACGGCAACACGGCGCATTGTGTTACTTTGACCAGGTTCGGTGTAAATGTGATAAGTAATTGTACATGACGAATGCATCTTCGGTTAAGTTTTCTCCTAGAACACTTTAAATGTCTAGGTTGCTACAGAGAATAGTGTGTCTTACCTCGGCTTCAAACCAATTGCTTCTCTCTTTGTGTAGAAGATAACATGATTGGTCATGGTGTATCCATCCTGTTGGACAGAGGTTGTCTTGCTGTGCTGCAAGGTTCCAAATCAACATTTAAGTCATAGCAACTACATGTAACTAGCTGCAGCATACCACCTATCAGTTAAATATTATATAAAGTATGCCACACCGTCATCTTATGGGCCACATAACCGTATGGGTTTAAAATAAAAACAAGAGAAAAATGATGCAATACATGTACATCAAAATCGCCGGGAAATGTTTCGCAAAATGATTAAGGGAATATTATGTAGAAAACATAAAACAAAAGTGACGTAATAACACAAACAGAATTGTGCACATATTGAACGTGCAATATATTTTGTGTAAGAAATGCACATATACAATATTGATGTTATAACGTTGCCCCCGTCAACAGACAAGTAAGGCGTATATAAATTTAACAAACGACCGAGTGTGGTAAGAAAATCCGCTTATTTGTTTATTGAAATTACTACAGTTTCTTCAAATATTAAAATAAACATTTTTAAAATGTGCACTTTTTTCGAATGACTGAAGAAAGTTGGGAATCATAGTCCTAATTTTCATTACACAGAGAAAACTCTCGTAATGGTTCAATCACGTTTAATACAATTATACAGGTTTCTGTAACTTTTAAAAAACTGATTAATGGAATATAACTTTAACCATCTCTATTGATATCTAAAGCAACACAAACAGCTAGAATGATATGAAATATACCTTCCGTCAGCAATGGTATCAGAAGCATGCACCACGCAATTTTCTCCCAGGCGATGTTGACCATGTTAAGAGTTTGTGCAGATCTGTGTCAATTGAAAAATTCTGTTCGACATAGCGCCGTTTTATTACCTTGTCTCGGCTATTACGTGTCTTATCTTCACATAAGAATGGTCTACAAATAAATTAATTTAGGTAAAAGCACATTTATTGGCCTTCTAATGAAATTAGTGTTCAAGTTTTACTCAGTCAGTGAAAAGGGTGATATTTTGGAAAGTAAGTACCAATTTATGACATTTGAAAGTCGATAAACGGTGTATTCTCTGCAGTAAGAGTACGGAAACGGAGTTCAGGGAAGTCAAACTGCAACATGATTCGTCATTAGGCCAATAAGTGTTTTAATTACAGCTGTTTTGAGTGCAGTTATGTGCTTTTGCTTTGTAGTGGCCGTAGAAAAACAGAAAATCACCCCGTATGGTCACTAAAAGCTTGAATAATCATTTCATTCAACCGTTAGAGCAACTGACCTGTATCAGTCCTTACCCGCACTACTCCTCACTTGTATAATCCAAGCACTGAGAGTGCTAATTGGAACGGTGATTTATATTACAGGAATGAATGTGTGGGCTTTGCTTCAAAATATACATAAAGTATTTATTTGCATGAATCATGTATTTATAAAATTGTGATATTTTATACTTTATCTTTTAAAGCTACTCTGGCTTTATATTTTGGATGTGATTTGCTCAAACAATTCCTATGCAATAGCGCATAGTTTCTTGTGGGGGATAAACTCTAAATTATTTGTTTACGTAGATATACAATTCGTCTTAATCAGTAATGAACAGTCGTTTTAATAGACACTAATGCGCCGGACAACAATTCATTACAATTAAGATGCAGATCTACCATTGCGAGGCATGATTCAATTTGCTTCAGTTAATGTTCTCTGCGATTCAAAATATTTTAATAACGAGCAGTACATGACCTTTGAGAAACAGATTTACAATGATTGTAAATTCAACGAAGATTACTTTTCAGCTAATTTTAGATGTGCTCGTATATATATCTGAACCATGTCACGATCTATTGATAGATCGAGCTAATATTTGATTATATATATAATGGATATGTTCTAATCATTCTTATTACAATTGAAGTTTATACTTTATATTTTCTGGATCCATATTCTGATATGTATAAATAACTTGTTGAGTAATAATAACAATAATAATAATATCTTTATTTCATGAAGATATCACAATAAGTTTAAGGTGTAACTTTTTTACAATGTTGTCTTCAAACAACATTAATGTAAGAAATCAACATTAAAACATATCTGAGTTCCATACCTCACGAGTATAAAAGAGAATGTTCGTTTACCATAATTTCGTAGCGGATCCATAGTCCAGCGGTAACGCGCTTGGACTTGTAATCCTGGGATCGCAGGTTCGATTCCCCGCTCCATCACTGACCGTACTAACAGTCTTTCGGACGAGACTTTAAAAACCGATGTCCCGTGTATGATGCTTTACATCGAGCACGTAAAAGAACCAGGGATGCTTCTGGAACTGGGGCATCTTCTGTATCATGCACTATCCTCCAAAAATCTAATATGACTAACATTCTTCCGGAGGCGTCGCCCATGTGGGAAACCGGTGGCGACGATAAATAAATGCAAATACAACAACCATAATTTCATTTAAAGGAAAAGAGGGCAATGTCACTTCGGGTAGTGGATCTTAACGAGTATGTAGAATTGTGGGTGAAAGAAAGTATATCATGAAATTAATTGGGCATTTTATTATGTGAGAATTTATGCACGAGAAATTTACATCTATGTCAGTACAGTCTTGTCAGTTTATAAACTTATCAGAAACGATCACGGCATTCTAAGCAGGACATATACCTATTACAACTTCTTATAGTTAAACATTATATCTTAATGGGCATCAACATCGGAATATTGCTGACGTCATGTGTAGTCACTCCTCATATTTCCGTAGTGCCCATAATTCCACGGCAGTAATAATTTCTGGTTTGAACTGCATCATCGTTTTGGATTACGGACGGGGTGTAACGTTGTGTGCCTTTAAAATAAATCACAACCCTCTCACAGTGCCACTTCTTTGAACAACAAACTCTCTTACACAACAGTATCATATTGCTCTTGTAGTAAGATTTAACTATCAATTCAACATCTCTAACAGCCTCGGAAGTCTAAAGGAAAACATATTTTTATCTGCAAAAGCATCAGATGTTATCCACCGCTTATGTTGACATCTAGATATGAGATGATACGACTGTGTGGGTATTTATAGCCTGAAATGATAACATCAACACAGATTAATCGGTCATCTTTCTTAATTAGATTCCCGTACATGTCAGTATATGTCTTCCAGTGTCATTTGATTACGGTACATTTGCCATCCACCTCTTCCCGTAGGGGTAGTTGTCAGCTGCTTGCGGAATGGAAATTTAGTACTGTTTGATAATTAATTTTGTTTTAATTTTGTTGTAATTGTTTAATAATTATCTAATTAATTTAAGAAAAATAACGGGTTAAGTCACCTGTCCGCCATGAAAACTTGGTCAAAATGACACCAAACGAATAAAAAAACTAAATTAAAGTTGTTTCGGCATTTCAAAAACGAATCATGACAATGAACAACTTATATATAGACTTATTTCCAAAGTACATACTGTCAAATTCTTATTGTCAACCAAAACAATGTCAAGGATCGAGATAAGATGTGGAACAACTGGCGTGAACATTTAAAACCAAAACTTGCGAATTTAAAGAAACAGTTTTTGACCTCCTCAATGAAATGATAATTCATGAAAAGTACAATCTGTTGTAGAAATATTAGTATTAGTGCCGCATGGACGATTTATAGTACGTCCAGTGCAGGCGACACACAGAACAGCTTCTTATTTGATCTGATAGAGTTATATTATGTTATGCGCAATCCCATTAGAATGGTATTGAAGAGAACTAAAATAGTCTGAAACTTCGAACAGATCATCGAGCAATTGATAATTAAGAGGTACACATGTTAATTAAAACAGTATCATGTGGAATGTGTTTTATTTTTCAAATTGACAATTACTAATAATTCATGTTAAAATTCAACGTGTGCGTTTCGCTGACAAAGAGAAAGTCGACCAAGTTACATCTCTATCATACATGCATGACATTATCTTTATGTGCATGATTTCTGCCCAAAAAAGCGTAGCTGTATAACATTGATTTTGACCTACATTATTGACCAATAAAATGTTGTCCTCGAAGCGGGCTTTTGTTTAAATCTGACCAATCATATTTTCACCCGAGAGGCACCAAACGGGGTTTTCGTACACCCAAGAGGCAATTTTGCCGATAGTAGTCAACAAGTTTAAGCATATTTTGTATACAGTCAAACCTGTGTTAAATACCACCTGCGAACAAAGACCACTATTGCAAAACCTGTCTGCAAAGACCACCAATTTTATCTCCCATCAGACCATTTTCAATGATATTTAATCTGTTAATAGAGACCACCTGTAAACAAAGACCTCATTTTGCTGTTCCCATGGGTGGTCTTTACATACAGGTTTGACTGTATATATAATGACCCTGCTAAGACAGGTCCCATGATTGTAGTATATATAGATTCATCCGAGTTAGGATTTTTTTTTCAACATGTTGCAAAACACATTGTTTCATTTAACATACCGGAAGACATCATTCTGTCTACGCCGTTTATCTTTTTTAAAGATATTTCTTAATTGTTTCAACATTGGACCATATTTAAAATGATGTCAAGATTTGTCTGCTTCGATTTGTTAAGAAACTGTTCACTATTTATAAATGTATGGTTGTTGCAGCTCCCGTTGCTAAATTAAATGTGAAATACCGCTGATAATATTGTTGTTATTGTTACTGTTGCTACTATGAATACCAGCACATATTTGCGAAACAATGTTTTATCACGGACCTATATAATATAGGTCCGTGGTTTTATTAACACTTTTACGTAGTGCGTTTTCTTTACACGAGTGTCGATCGATATTTCATGAAAGTGACAAAGACTTTGTAAAAACGCAGACATGTATACGTACAGTTGAATACCACAAGTAACAACAAGTAAAATATTTCGCGACTTAATTCTTAGAATTCGCACATTAAGCAACACAATATTAAGTATAACGCAAAAGGTTTAGTTATTTACAGAATATGCCTACAAGGGAATATGTAAATAAACAGACATGTAAGCTGCTACCAAAGCAAAACGGACCATGGACGAACATTTATAAGGACAGGTTTATTCCCCGGCGCCTACCAACATTTTACTGAAATTAAGATTGAAAACATGGCGCCCCCTATTTACTTTTTTATTCATCATCAGATCTTGATGATTATAGTATCAATTTAAAGGTATTGTTCTATAGTTTTAGAATATATTAAAACAATAAAGATCCATTGGGTATTTATATATATATACCTATTTAAAAATGAGCAATTTTTCAGATTTTTTTCTCAGATAATTTTGTGTTGGAAAAACATGGCGGCCTCTATTAACTTTTTTATTAATCATCAAATATTTCCAAAATGTATATCAGTACAAAGGTTATCCTATCTAGTTTTTATATATGCAAACGGTTTTAAATTTGATTGAGAAAAACTCGAATTATCGCGATTTAAATTGGACTCATTTTTGTAATATTTTATCGCGCGAGAGAATTTGCTCGGAAAACATGGCGCCCCCTATTTATTTTTGAGGCGCGTTAGCGTCTCTTTGCTATCATCGTCTCAACCGGAGGTATACTCGAAGTACCGCCACAATCATATTCCTCCTCATGAAAAATAGTACACGTAAAGTCTTATGATTTTATTATAGATTTGAAGAGTGTAATTTATGATTTGTCAGGAATAAGTAATTAGTGGAATGGCGGTAGCTTTGATATACTGACGGCTTTCTTTGATTATTTTTGAATGAGCGAGATTTCTCGAATAGTCGCGTATTAATTTGTATGAAAGTTCTGCGAGTGCGTTATCAATCCGACCCACAGGTTGTTGAAAACTATTTGTTTAGTTATCTGTATGACCTTATCTGTATGGTCAACGTTTAAATGGTATGTTTCAAGTTCCTCTGGAATCGACACCAGAACATCGGGCAACTTGTGGGATCGTGTGCAAATTTATATTCTGCGTCGTTAATCCGACCCACAGGTTGTTGAAAAATACTTTTTTTTATATCTGTATGACCTTATCTGTATGGTCAACATTTAAATGGTATGTTTCAAGTCCCTGTGGAATCGGACACACCATAACATTTGGGCATCCTGAGAAGTTAGAATATCGGTTCTCGTTTATTGGTGTTGGACGGATAGGGCCGCTACAGCTAGATAGAAATCTGAATAATATGAGTTGACATGATACAACAGTTGTCAATATTCTATATCGCAGATTACGCAAAATCGAGAGAGGATGGCACAGCAATTTGAGTTATTTCCCTTTGTGATTGTCATGAATATTATTATTAATTATTATTATCAAAGTGCCATTTTAAACGAGTAACACTGATTGATCATGACCCAGATTTGTTCGATTGTACCAACTTCGGATAGTCACAATTTTCGGATAATTTTATGACAATGTTTCAAATTTGTCTATTTTAGATGACGGCGGTTTAAATCCAGTGAAGAAGATAAAGGGATAATTGATGAATTTCATCCACAATCAAGTCAACCACTTACTGCCCCAAATTGAATTATACTAGACTCCTATGCTTTTTGGACTCATATTTCTTCCCAGGGACGCAAATCCAAATCCAAATGAGAACCCTGACTCCTATGTTGATGTCGCATACCAAGATGACTGGTATACCCTGTCCACTATTTTTGCCTCAGATATTTATGACAGTTGTAAAAGTCGCCTTTTCGAGAGACTAGAACATACAACATGTGACCATGCGGAAAAGACGTTAAATGAATACAGAAAGCATAGATCTGTGATAAAATGTGACTTGATTCGAGATGTTGTATACATTCAGAGAGACAATGGTTATACTGGATTGTCGGAAGATAAAAAACTTTTGAATTTGTAGACGAGTATTTTTGAGAAGAAATATTACTGTATATGTACTTGTTATTCATTGCTTTTCTATAAATGTGTACCAACATAACTACAATGGAATGAAGGAAATAAAATTACAATATTAGATCTTTATATTGGTTAAAGATATCAAGAAAGTTGGAAGTAAAATATTATGTCAGTCTGAGTTAATGAGGGAAAGTAATAATTAATATTTGACTACCTGTGTTGCTAGACACTCATTGAAAACAAAAAGTATGCAAGACACTGTACGTCAATTAAACATAGTATTATATACTGTCTATACGGCTTGAACAAGTTTATACACTGCATGAATGGGACTCTTGATGCTGAAACAATTAACAGCGTAAACTTTGCGTTGTATACATAAAATGGTCATTCTTGGTATTATTTGTTAATCCCATTTAGCCCTCACAAAAGCAAGTTGATGGTTATGTATGCATAATTACAAATGTATTTCAATATGAAAGTCCAGACTCCTATATTGCAAGTCATATAGTGATATACTACAGCTATATACAAACGTATTGTTATTTTACAATTGTAAAGTAACAATATGTTTTTAAAGTTGAAGACTGAATCATTTCATTGAGATTTATTACTGCACTATATTCCATCTGGAATGGGTCAGGTTACTTGAGTTCATCATGTTAATTCTTGAAAGTACAGAATATTTCTCAATTATATACCAAAAACCCAGATGCCCATATTAAACTGATTATCGAAAACAGTTTAGAAGGTTTTCGAGTCTAATTCCTTTATATAATTTTCTGGAAATATATATCGATCAAGCATGAGTGTGTGATGGGGTTAATTCCAAGAAGAGAGCGGATGGATGGCATAGGAAGATGATTATTGAAAATAATCACCTTCAAATATTATAGAAAACGTGCCCTGGAAGCGCCTCTCAGGACCTTCAGTCCTTTGATTTTATTAGTATTTGTATCTTTTAACAATTTATACGGTCTTAAAGGTTATGTTGTCTAGTTTATGAATATGTAAACTATATTAAAATTAAATGAAGTTGACCAATTTATGCATTTTTATCGCACTCGATAATGCGCTCGGAAAACACGGCGCCTTCTATTTCTTCAAAATGAGCTAGGCAAAATACATATTTTCGCAAATGTGTGAACTATTACTGTATGTATTAATTTTTGCAACTTCATAACTGTACCATCATAATTCACATACTGTGTTGTATTATTTCACCTACTACAGTATGGATGTTTAATGCATAATAAACATATATCACTATTTTGTGTTGTTTTTTCTCGGACAAATGTCCAACATATTCTCTTCACTAACGATAACACATTAGAAAAGTAAAGCAAAAATAAGGACAATATTATGATATTCACAATTTAATAGACATGTATTTTATTAAATACAATTATCATATGTCACAACAGATACAAAAGTCAAAAGCATGTAAAACAAAATGACGCAACATATCTATGCGACCAAATACAGACATCACATTGAATACAAACAAGAATTTGTTACTATGAGCATATTTTTTCACAGGAAATTGTTGTCTACACCTAATTGCACACATTGATTGTGGTACCATTTTATTTTACATTTTTGATTGCTGCACCTAATTAGATTATCAATAACGTCTGGAAGTCTACATGAACAATACAATTTTATTGTATTGCATTTTGGATCATTAGTCGGCATATTGGGCATTTTTAGAACTTTAGGAAAAGGCAGAATTGTATTGTATACATAACAATTCAGTAAATGTGATCTCATTAATGGAATACCGAAACGAATTTTAGAAATGTCAACATTAAAATCATTAAAAATAAGTTCAGTGAGATATGCAATGGAAAATACACCACATTCTGAAGAGTTAGTTTGTCGTTGAATGTCTGGAATTAAAATTTCAAGAGATCTAGTATTACTACTATATAGCTGAGCTAACTGAACTGACATACTAGTATTTATTGATCGTGAAGATTTAATGCTGTCTAATACATATATAGGTCCATTTGCTAAATTTTGATAAGATATCAGCCAATGATGACTACCATTGTAATGCCTCAGCACCTTCACGACTGAGATGAAGTCCGTCTCGGCTCAGCATTTCTCTGCGGATGGTGCCGTCGTCCACAAAAAAAATCGGGCTATAAGACCGTGGAAGATAGATCTATCACAGGTTTATAATATATATCACATGTAGCTTAGGTTCTTATACGAAGTATTTATAACTCACCGAATATTAAAGAATGTTTCGGGATCCAAACAAATCGGTCTGTGAAAGTATTAAATAATATTTTTATATATGAATACAAGACACTACACCCTATCACACATTCTAATATCACATGCAGTTCTTTATATAAACCTAGGGATATATATTGGATTAGTTGTAGTACATTATGTTGTTACATCAATCCAGCAATGACGGTACCAAGAACAACAAGGCACATGTGGAAGCCATACTGCAGTGGTACCCTGCATGATGCAGACCCGGAACCAACCAAACTTTGAACGAGGCCGGGTTCAGCTGGTTCCCCTGATGTGCTCGTTAAGGTTGTAGGCTTGTGGGAAAGGTTTGCAGCCGTGAATGGCGTCTGTTTTATCGGAATTTCATCATTATCAATGGCGTCAGTAACCTTGGTAGACAAGTATGTGCTTTGTCCCGTGATGTTGTCTGCCAATGGTTTTGTGGATTGTTGGATAACGGTTTTAGAGGTGGGGCGTGCACGCTTGTTGTGGTCCGGTAAACCGTTTGTTATATGGATAATGGTGTCCGGCTCATGTGTGGTTGTTTGTTGGCTAACAGGATGCATGGTTGTTGCTGCTGTTTGTGCACCATTGTCCTTGGTAACAGACGCTTCTACAATTATAGAAATGTACGAGTCACATTTATCATCCTCGGTTAAGTGAGACACTATGAGGGAACTGCATCTTTATAAAACAATACATTTGATAAATATGCAGTATTATTGCACCAACACACCACAACATGATGTAACAGACAATTTTTACAAAACGACATCACAAATAAATGATGCAAACGACTTCACAAACAAATCACACACAAACGATGCAATATTAATATCAACTGTACCTATTTGTTTACACAAAAACAGACATAGTTTGGTATATCCTTTCAATGACAAAGATAATCAATGTTATGAGAGACTGCTATCAAAGATGGAGGTGTAATAAGGGGTCAATAAAGGGTTTATATCCGCTCTGTGTGAATAAGTAGTACATTAAATCAACATATAAAACCTGACTTAAACACAACAAATAGACAGCATCGTATCATGCAGAATAAAAATGAAGGACACAATTTAAATGAATTCAGGGACATCAAACTAGACACTGTTTATTGTGTCTGTGTATTGTGGTATCAATTTTGTTTTTAGAATCCATATTTTTACTTTTACATGGGGTTATTCCATTTTTGGACAGATGTATCAGTTACAACTCGGTCAGTAACACGTAGCTAATATGGATCACTGAATGTCTCGAAGTATCGGAGTGGCATACACACAAATAAACAAGTACTTCTATATAAGGCAATATAAGATATCATAAATAAAATTGACAGCCTTGTGATCGACAGTGCAATATAAGTTCGCTATATGTTGTGAATAATTGAGTTGGAGACATGTTAGGGGCGTAGTCAGTGCTGGTAGAATGTGTTCGCAAGCAATCTAGTGGGTCAAGGGGACAAATGCCATTTTCTAAAACATGCCAAGTGCAATCTGGTAATATTTTCACAAGCAATAAAATAAATTTTCAAGCGTTTTATGTACTTAGACAATTTATATCCCGAAGTGTAATCAAGTGTTCATCTGTTGCATTCATCGTGTTTTAATTTATTCTGTTTTTGATACCCGGGTTTACACAACGGCGTATTGTGCGTACGGGTAGATACGCGTGCAGACGTGTCTTAGACTTTCATTCTGTTACCTTATCATCATGGTTTAGGTCAAACAGCAACAAAAGTTACATTCGTGTACCTATATCATCATGGTTTAGGTCAAACTGCAACAAAATTACATTCGTGTACCTATATCATCATGGTTTAGGTCAAACAGCAACAAAACATACATTCGTGTTACCTATAGCATCGTGGTTTAGGTCAAACAGCAACAAAACTTACATTCGTGTACCTATATCATCATGGTTTAGGTCAAACAGCAACAATACTTACATTCGTGTACCTATAGCATCGTGGTTTAGGTCAAACAGCAACAAAAGTTACATTCGTGTACCTATATCATCGTGGTTTAGGTCAAACAGCAACAAAACTTACCTGGCTGTGCTGTTGGTCGTGGTTCATCGACATTTTCCGGATCTTCCATCCGTATGAGGTTACTTCTCACATATATGGGTTCAATAGGGGACTCCCTCCTTCTTCTCCTTCCAACTGTTATATAAAGTATACAAATATCGTACTGACATTCAACAGTGTGCATATACAGTAAAACCTCACTTAAAGACCACCTCAATAATAAGACCATCTCAAAATAATGAACACAATTTTCAAGTCCATTTTCACTGTTTTGCTCTATATTCAAACCTCAATATTAAGACCACCTCAATAAGAAGACCAGTTTTCAATGGTCCCAAGGGTGGTCTTATTTCATATTTTATAAACATATCATACAATTAAAAAAGTATTATGTATATAATAATCAACAGCACGTGTTGGATACTATTCAAACTGTTCAGTGTTTCCAGAAATGGTAGACATGAATGAATGATTGTAGTAAAGCGCATGTATGATATATATATATGTATAGTGTAAATATACTAGTATGTTATCCCGTTGGCGCCATTGACCGATTTTTCGTGTTCTTCAAAACATGATTTTATATTATTATTGAGGTGTTACCGTATGGAATATTTACCTGCATTCACACGACAAGTCCTGTCGCATTCTATACTGGTATCATTTTCAGGACAAATGTAAACGTTACAATGTATGTACACGTCACGATAGTTGACAAACTTGAATGTCTGATATCGAAAACCCGACAAAAGTTGACTTATGTAATGGAAACTCACAGTAGGGTCATTTTGGCATCTGAACAAAAATAAAAGATGTATAAAATAAACGTGTACAGTCAGATCTTGTTCGATTTCATCGGCTCCGAAATTTGAGTTCCAAAAATACTTTGTTTCGAATACTAGTAGCTCATTTCAATTCGACTAGCATACGAAGATACATCGGGACCTGATATTTCTTTCGGATGATACCAAGTATAGAGTAAATATTTTACCGGTGGCGCCATTGACCGATTTTTCATGTTCCTCAAAACATGATTTTACATTATTATTGAGGTATTACAACAAGTGATGTAAAGTCACAGTAGGGTCATCTCGGCATCTGAACAAGAATGTAAGATATATATAAAATAAACGTGTACAGTCGGACCTTGTTTATTCGAATTCTTCAGGTCCGAAGAAATTTTAGTTCGAAAAACACAGGGTTTCGAATAGCTCATTTCAGTTCGACTTGCATAAGAAGATACATCGGTAACTGATATTTATTTCGGATGATACAAAGTATTCGGATAGAAGGTAATCGAATAAATGAGGTCCGCCTGTACTATGCTTCAGAATAAAAAATTGCTGATGCAGCAAATCTGCCGTATAGAACTGCATCAATGTAAAGTCAATTCAATGTACCTTTAAATGCATGCTTACAATATTTGTCTGCAATGCACAGCAGGGAGCTTTGAATGTTTTGGTATGTTTCATTTCTGTAGAAATACGTTTACATTGAGACTTTGCAAAGAAATCTGACCTCACTACACTGTTTGGTCGTGGTGGTTCACGACTTGCGGTCACACTATTGTGTCCAATTGTACATGAGCGCTGCTATGAGATTTACAACCTCTTCTGTAAGTGACGTCATTTCAAGAAAATGCAACATGTGATGTCACTATTTGCAAGCAGAAAACAATATTTACTCCATATACGTAGTCATTTCGATTTCATACTGCCATATTGGGGTAATTGCGTATTGTCAGTACATGATGACGTCACATGTGACGTTTTCTTGAAATGACGTCACTTAAAATGAATACTTGCTTGTTAGTGAAGAGTTTATACTGTACTTGGTTCAATCTGTTCACCGAAGGTGTAGAGTAACAATCACGGACAACAACCTTTACCTGATGTTTATTATCTACCAGTTCTATTCCAACATTGAGCCAGTTACCAATAGGTATAACCGCGGGGTAGTGGGTATACTTAGTAACAAACTGGTCCCTGCAAATATCAAATTATGTATACTGTGTAACAAACTGCTCCCTCTAAAGGTGAAATTATGTATACTGCGTGACAAATTAGTCCCTCTAAAGGTGAAATTATGTATACTGCGTAACAAATTAGTCCCTCTAAAGGTGAAATTATGTATACTGCGTAACAAATTAGTCCCTCTAAAGGTGAAATTATGTATACTGCGTGACAAATTAGTCCCTCTAAAGGTGAAATTATGTATACTGCGTACCAAATTAGTCCCTCTAAAGGTGAAATTATGTATACTGCGTAACAAATTAGTCCCTCTAAAGGTGAAATTATATAGACTGAGTAACAAATTAGTCCCTGCAAATGTGAAATTATGTACATGTATATTGCGGAACAAACTGGTCCCTCCATAGGTGAAATTATGTACATGTATACTGCGTAACAAACTGGTCCCTGCAAATGTGAAATTATGTACATGTATATTGCTGAACAAACTGGTCCCTCCATAGGTGAAATTATGTACATGTATACTGCGTAACAAACTGGTCCCTGCAAAGATGAAATTATGTACATGTATATTGCGTTACAAACTGGTCCTTTTAAAAATAAAAGTATGTATACTGCGTAGCAAACTGGTCCCCCAAAAGGTGAAATTATGTATCCTACGTAGCAAACTGGTCCCTGCAATGGTGAAGTTATGTGTATTGCGTAACAAACTGGTCCCACCAAAGGTGAAATTATGTATATTGCGTTACAAACTGGTCGATCCAAAGATGAAATTATGTTTCTATATTTTGTCACATACACATGTATAAACAAAACACAGCAAATAACTGAGAAGAAACTGACCATCTTTAAACTTAACGTTATTAAGGTAAATGTGTTGATTACTCGTATTTGAAGTTGACCTTTATTTCGACCTCTGTTCAAAGACAATCTTTCTTCAAAACCGACCTTTATTTCGCTCTATGACAAACTTTAATTGAATTAGACCGTTTTATTATTCTTCTACAAATATTATTCGACGGTGGCCGTTATTTGACCTTATGACCTTCGTTCGAAGACAACTTGTATTCGAAGTTGACCTTTATTATAATATAATATTTGGTCCAGTCTGTGTATATTGATACACGAATGTTATAAGATTAATTAAAAAGTTAAAATTTAAGTTCAAACTTTTGACTTACGTATAGAAATGCATTAACACTTGATATTTCCCCGGAGCAGAGGCGGCAATGCTGTCGGTCACTGGTATAATACCTTGATACACGGTGTAGTCACGTGGAAATACACATTGCAGATATATCATATATGTCTTGATTCGTGTGATGATTCCCGTGGGTTTCGGTACGTACAATATACTAGTAGCGTTTTTGTAGAAGATATGTGTAGCGTTCATCTGTAAAAATCATAAAAACATTCTTATTTAGGTTATCATTATACAATGTAGATTTACGGTCTCTTACCCCCCACCTCTCCAAGAACCTTGTGCTGAAAAAAACGTCTGACTTTCGTTTTCGTATCTACCTACCCAACTTCACAAAGTAGAATCTACGATCGGGAGAAATCAAGCAAATACTTTTTTGTGTGGTCTAAACAAAATCGATTATTATAATTTTATGTCAGATGAAACAGAATTAGAGTAAGGAAGTACAATCATTTTCTACTCTAGGCCTACGTGTAAAATAATCACCAAAACGCACAAAAAATCAACACTTCAAAACGCGTGAACAGCCCCCGCCCCCTCAAACACACGTGTACAGCCCCCACCCCGCCCCCTTACACACACGTGTACAGTCCCGCCGACTCACACACACGTGTACAACCCCACCCCCTCACACACACGTGTACAGCCCCCGCCCCCTCACACACACGTGTACACCCACCCTGCTCCCTCACACACACGTGAACAGCCCCCGCCCCCTCTTAAATATGTGTACAGCCACCCGCCCGCACCCCCTCACACACACGTGTACAGCCCCGCCCCCTCACACACACGTGTACAACCCCCGCCCCTAACAGACACGTGTACAGCCCCCGCCCCTACCCCCTCACACACACGTGTACAGCTCCACCACCCCCGCCCCCTCACATCCGTGTACAGCCTCCCCGCCCCATCACACACACGTGTACAGCCCACCCAGCCCCCGCCCCATCACACACACGTGTACAGCCCACCCAGCCCCCGCCCTATCACACATACGTGTACAGCCCACCCAGCCCCCACCCCATCACACACACGTGTACAGCCCACCCAGCCCCCGCCCCATCACACACACGTGTACAGCCCACCCAGCCCCCGCCCTATCACACATACGTGTCGTTTTATCAAGATGTTTTAATTTAATATGTAATATTCGGAGTCCGAGGATAGCTGTTACATTTTATACACCACATTACGTCACCACGTGACGTCACCATGTGATCACGTGACATCCTATTTCTTCCAACAACTATCTCCGGTCTAAGTTGTTTAAATATGTCTGATTGTGAGGAATGAGCGGTACTTTCAGTACTTTGATTATATCATTGTATGTACTTACAGATATTTGTGTACCGCATTCGTCGAATGGTATACTGAAAGTGACGTAGGCGCCCTGGTTATTCGTAATAGCGCTACACGGACCATTTGATGGCCACACCAATTTCATAACACTGTATGGAACAAACGCTGTCCACGCTGATGTAAAGTTGACTGTAATCTGACCGTTGTCGCAATCCAGCGCCGGTGGTGCAACTACAGTTGTCGTAAAATAAGACGTAGAATCAATCGGACTGTATAGAACTAACCAATGAGGGGCTCTTGTTTTGAGTCTGTTCTCTCAAGTCCAATTTATATCTGAGATCCTGAGAGTTCTATAATTTTCTTTATTCATAGTTACTACAAAAACGTTCAAACGATGTAGAGGATAATTTGACGTCAGATTTGAACCGTATCGGTCGCTAATTTATTACACAGATTCATTCCATGATTTATTTAAGTATACGCAACAATATCAACCACCAGCTGGCGTGTAGTTATGTACTGTATGGGGTGTGTACATATACAATAGATGCAAACATCACTTACTTGGAGTTGGACGTGACGTCATCTGAGCACACGTGACTCTTGCCGCTTTATGACGTCCACACACATTGTATGTCCAGGATGATTGGGGGCATTGTATCAGATCACTTTCAGCGCCATTGCAACCAAAGTTAGTGAGAGTGACAGCTTCCGCAATATTAGAAGTAGCAAAGTTATCACTACCTGGTACGGCATCAGCTGGGCTGGAAATACAACATGTTAACTGACTGGGCGTGGTATCATGTGACTAGGCGTGGTATCATGTGACTTGGCGTGGTAGCATGTGACTGGGTGTGGTATCATGTGTTATTCACTGCCTGGTACGGCATCAGCTGGGCTGGAAATACAACATGTTAACTGACTGGGCGTGGTATCATGTGACTAGGCGTGGTAGCATGTGACTGGGCGTGGTATCATGTGACAGGGTGCGATATCATGTGACTGGTGTGGTATCATGTGTTCTTCATGATATAACTTATGTTTAACTATGCAGAATGAATTAATGAATTCAATTTAAGTAAATGTGTGTTGGCCTTAAATATATAAGCATTCGTGTGTACAATACAACTTTTTTAGTATGTTTCCACATAATTTGGATGTTATGAAAGTTGTTTTTAAGCATTTTGGTAATTGCCTAATGAAACAATTCGCTCAAAATTTCACAGGCGGCGGGTATCTTTTTATACGTTTTTTTCTTACATTGCTCAAAATTCCACTGACGGCGCTTTTTTCTCCAATTTTTTTTAATGAGTAGCATATACACAAAAACATTGAGCGATGTTGGTCGTAAACTTAAAACTAGACATCACGCAATCACATAAGCTCACATTAAGCACCTTGTGCGTATGTGAGCTTCCCATTTATACTTGAATGTTACGAAGAGATGCACAACTAATTTCTGTTAATGGGTCGTAACTCCTTAATGCCTTGGTGGATATGCATACAAAATGTCTTACACATGATTGCTATGTTTGCCAGGTTACATTTCCTTGAAAACTGATTAAGTATTTCTTGCCTTAAACTAAATATCTTATATCTGTACACACCGTCTGACAGACAGTGTGATTCTGAACAAGGTGAAAACTGTATAGCAAGTCTTCACATGGCATTTGAAGCTTAAAATTATAATATAGCACCATGTTAGTCTTGGCTGAACTTCAACAGAATTTCAAACTTCAGAATTTCGTCTAAAAAAACAGTTTCATCTGATTTCCACTGTCTTTGACAAAATACTGTCATAAACATGTCATAGATTAAAATGCAATGACATTTTGTATATTACCATTCCCTAGTGTGTGGGTTTATTTAAAAAAATATCAGAAAAACTATTTAGCATGAACAACTCATTTAGAATGAATGAAATATAATTTTTCATAAGTTCGTGGAAGCCGATGAATGGGGATTAATAACAGGGCACGGTCAGTAATTTGCATGACTGATTTCAAACCACGTTTACAAACAAGTAAAGTGATTATTTATTATAATGTCACCCCTATTTAAAGGGCCAGCCATTTCTGACTTGTGAGACACCTACTGTCTGAGCACATTAACTTCCCGATACCTATCCTTTAATGCCAGGCATCAGGCAGGTAGGTTGTATATGCTTTTATTTATCGTCGCCACCGGTTTCCCACATGGGCGACGCCTCCGGAAGAATGTTAGTCATATTAGATTTGGAGGATAGTGCATGATACAGAAGATGCCCCAGTTCCAGAAGCACCCCTGGTTCTTTTACGTGCTCGATGTAAAGCATCATACACGGGACCTCGGTTTTTAAAGTCTCGTCCGAAAGACTGTTAGTACGGTCAGTGATGGAGCGGGGAATCGAACCAGCGATCCCTGGATTACAAGTCCAGCGTTTTACCACTGGACCACTGATCCGCTACAGGCAGGTAGGCACACAGTAATACTTATTTAACAAGCTGGCGGCTCACCAACCGGCCTTATCAGAACGGACACCTACCGGGATTCGCATGTTCGACCTCCCGATCCTAAGGCGGATGCCTTAACCACTCGGCGAAGGGAGACATGAACGAATCATTAATAAACCAACAAAAAATAAACACTCGGTTTAATACGTGTGAATAGTCGCTGTGCTATTTGCTTAAACAACCAATCTAGGTATATATATATATATCGATTGCGTGTTAATTTCATTTAACAACTTATGTTTGTGTTCTCATTCGGTTAATCGGTTAACCGTCCGATAGGATTTCCGGTAAGCATAGTGATCTAATAGCTCCATCACTGAAAGCTCTATACAGAATGGGTTCTACTAAGAATTGCCACGTCAGGATTTTTAATTACCAAAATCGGAAATATCTTACTTGTAACATAACATTCTACAAGCCACTTGCGCATCAGCCCTGTCCCAGTTAGTGTCACATATTGTTCCCCACTGACCATTTCTGTACACCTGGACAACACCGGCATCCTGTAAGCTAGCTGGATGTACCAACCGGATAGACGTACTCTGTGGGTTACCTGTCACATTAAATAAGTACGATATACAGTAACCCCGCATACGTGTCTCTGTACTCCGACTTTTACACGTGTAACAGCGAGAGTATAGAGCAAACTCCACGCAGCGGTTGTCATCCTTTGCAGTACAGCAATAACTCCGATAACTATAAGGGGAGATCACTGCGTAGGAGATTGAGTCAATCGGAACACCTCGGAGATATAAATGCCGGATACCGCCGAGTAGTTACGATTGAGATTGAGTATAGAGATCAATCGTAACTACTCGGCGGTATCCGGCAGAGCTCGGAATACATACCTCGTAAAGTGGATGGATACACCCAATGTGATGTGTCCCCGGCGAATAACGCCGAGTAGATAATCACGAGATTACCTTCTGAATGCATAAAAAAAATCTATTTTTCGCTAACAATTCCTACAAATTGATGTTATTTCATTATCAGGGATATATTTATTTGTCGTTCCAAATGTATTTGATGTTGGTTTCCCAGAAATATCGTATATATGTCTCGATTCCATAATAGACAGGTACAGCATATCTCGGAGGCGGCCATCTTGCGGACTACTTTCTAACCATAATATCTCCGAGGTTATTTATATCTCCGAGGTGTTCCGATTGTATAGAGATGTGACGTCGGTGGCTGGAATACGAAGCCGCGTGTAAAAGTCGGAGTTCAGAGACTTGCATGTGGGGCTATATATACAGGGATATAATATATCAAATCACGAACGCCGGTTTGTAACTTACGTGGAGAATATCCAACATAATATTTTATTTAACTGTGGTACCAACAGTAAAATTTAGAAGTCTAACGAAACTACAAATCACAATGTCAAACATAAAATAAGCAGTGCAAAATGACACGTACATACAAACTACGAGGTCACGTGTACAAGTATGGTGACAATTAAAATTACGTACCAACTGTAAAACATATGACGCGGACAACTTTGCCGTCATGGACATTTTGGTGTAAACTATGTCGACTATGTCACCTGTGAAAATATGTCATCTATGACATTAATGTCAACTATGTCAACTATGACACTTTTGTAAACTATGTCAACTATGACACTGGTGTTAGCGATGTCAACTATGACACTGGTGTAAACTCTATCAACTATGACATAGGTGTAAATTATGTCAACTATGACACTGGTGTTAACGTTGTCAACTATGACACTGGTGTAAACTCTATCAACTATGACATTGGTGTAAATTATGTCAACTATGACACTGGTGTTAACGTTGTCAACTATGACACTGGTGTAAACTCTATCAACTATGATATTGGTGTAAACTATGTCAACTATGACATTGGTGTTAGCGATGTCAACTATGACACTTGTGTTAGCGATGTCAACTATGACACTGGTTTAAATTATGTCAACTATGACACTGGTGTTAACGTTGTCAACTATGACACTGGTGTTAGCGATGTCAACTATGACATTGATGTAAACTATGTCAACTATGACACTGGTGTAAACTATGTCAACTATAACACTGGTGTAAACTCTATCAACTATGACACTGGTGTAAACTCTATCAACTATGACACTGGTGTAAACTATGTCAACTATGACACTGGTGTAAACTCTATCAACTATGACATTGGTGTAAACTATGTCAACTATGACACTGGTGTTAGCGATGTCAACTATGACATTGGTGTAAACTATGTCAACTACGACACTGGTGTAAACTATGTCAACTATGACACTGGTGTAAACTCTATCAACTATGACATTGGTGTAAATTATGTCAACTATGACACTGATGTTAACGTTGTCAACTTTGACACTGGTGTAAACTATGTCAACTTTGACACTGGTGTAAACTATGTCAACTTTGACACTGGTGTAAACAATGTCAACTATGAAACTGGTGTAAATTATGTCAACTATGACACTGGTGTTATCGATGTCAACTATGACACTGGTGTAAACAATATCAACTTTGACATTTGTGTAAACTATGTCAAGTATTGCACTGGTTTTACCTTTTAAAAGTGTAAAACTATTTTACTAGTTGACAAAAGCACCGATTAGCAATATGACAGTGTAAATATTTGCTTGATAATCAATGTATTTGTGTACATACATTTCCCGTAATCTTTAACAAGTCCAGTCCCGATCCCGCCACTAGGGTGTGTCGTCCACACGGGAGGAGGGTAGGTAGAGGCTGCTGTGGTACCCCGACAAACCACACCAACATCATCAGCATGGGTACAAGCGTTATTCCAGTACGTGAACATACAGTTCAACAAACGGCGTTCCATACCAAAACAAGTGATATCGTCCAGCAAGATACGACCAGTGCCAGGCCCGAACGTATTTGCATTTGTTATTGGGATGGATAAATTTAGTTGATTTCTGTATCAATCAAATAGTCATTTAATGAAGCACAACAATTTATGAATATATTTAAGCAAAACTCTGATAGGAAAACAATTGACGTGCGATTTTGTCATCTGACGTGACCATGTTAAAAATCTTAAAAAAGTTGTATTAAAGTGCCGCTATGTGTTGTACCTTTAGATAGATTCAATGTTTTCTTAACGTTATATTGAACTCAAACAGAAATAGTAACCGATAGTTTAGGTGATTTTGCAAGTTAAAGGCAAATAGTCTTTTTTCTGACATATTATGCTTTGCAAAAAAAAAATCATGCTTTGCAATAATTTTGAGAAAATGACATGTTAATGCCTTCACACAGACAAACTCTAAAATATCGCATTGTAACTTTTCATATTAGCTTCCTGGAACCGTAAAACATGAGTCCGATACATTTCCTACACTACCTCTAACTTTGCGCGAGGGTCAGGATTTAAAACAATAAATAAAATTTTAAAAAATGTGGTGTTGGGAAACATGTAAGAATAGAGACAATGCAGTGTTGTAGAGTACATTTGTATAAAGGTAATTGTCACCGATTATTTCATATTTATGACGTAGCATATTTGTCTAAAAATAAGACCTATTAGAAAATACAGGTACTAAACGTCAGAAAATTTGTGATACTCACTCCGGGAAGCCAAGCTGTCGGCACACAACCTTGGCCTCTTGTAGACGGAAATATCGGCTACATATCGTTCCCCATACGTTGTATTTGTAGATTTCCACCCGGCCTTGATGTGTATCACTGTTGATGCCAGCAAGGCGAATCTCTCCGTCAACTGAATTAAAGACAATTGATAGACAATGAATACATCCAGACATGAAAGCAATGTCCGTCCCCTTATGTATAATGTTATTTTTAGTGTGAATGAAAGTCATATTAGTCATCAAGTTTAGGTATAGTTATGTTTGTGTACATAAACGACCTTTATTTTGTGTGGAGATGGACATTACACAAAAAGGGATGAATATCAGGATTATTTCTCAAATCTTCAAATCCTGAAACATATATTTCTACAAATTCCAGAAATCATACTGTAAAGATACGATGATAAAATAGAAACAGAGACAGACACAAGGCATGTACATAGGTTGGACAAACTATATAATTTTATGCAATAAACAATAATGTCGCATGTGTGCACTATCTAGATGTAAATCTTATCCAGCCCGTAATCAGCATTTCACAGTCTGGCCCAGTGGGAGTCCAATATGCATCCAATCAGTTTTGGCTGTCACCATCCGACACATATATACAGCAACGTTGAGAAATGTAAATTATTTTTATAGCCTTAATTAAATGACCATTTATAACAAATAAATGATCAGACTTGTGTTGAATGTTAGAAAATAGGTTTATTTATTTAACAAAATCAACATACTCGTAGGTGTGATATTTAGGATTTTAAAGCAGATATATTACTAATTTCTATACGTACATAAATTGTAAACCCCCAATGCAATTGAAATACATGTAATGAAGAAATAAGAACTTTTCTGACATATAAATTACTTTCGAAAGAAATACTTGACATTGAGTAACCAATACCGGTACATCACATGTACTTAGATTTTTCATCAATATCAATTGTTACCAAAATTAAGATATTTTCTCCATGTATATATGTTTATAGCAATACATGTTTCAGTTTTATGTTTTTAATCGCAATAATAATTGATTTTATAATTAATTCTGGTCATTTTATTTATACAAACTCAGACTTTTCATTGACTTGTAATGTTTGTCCCCTCCATGTCAAACTGATATTTAAAGGTAAAAATAACAAATACCAAACAAAAAGTTATCTTTTTATCAATGGGGCATATCTGTTTGCATTAATTTTTGATGGATTTAACTGGTGATGCGGTCTGCTGCATAACTTAATCCACCAACTTAATCAAAATTTGTCTTAGGTTTTGAAAAAGGTAAACATTTCACGCCACCTATCAGTCTGGATATCTATTGTCACTTTCACACAGCCCGAAGCTACACATTTCACCATTGTCTTAGATCAATAATAAACACCCTGTAATTTGCTTTCCCGAAAACTATCACTCTTAGACAAATTTGTTGACAACTGTAGCTGTCAATCAATATCTGCAGAAAGGTCAATTTATGTTAATTGGAATCGTACTGACCTAGGAATTTAAATATCGATTTATTGCGAGTAAATATAACTGACTCCTTATCTCTTCTTATATCTTGTATGCAAATTTCCCAATATGTGGTAAAGTTTAACAATTGATTCCTTGCTTGTAGTTACATCAAATATATTAAAACGTATATTTTTGGAAAACATAGATTGTAAACTTTCCAATGGTTTATTGTATTTGAAAATGGAACAAGAAACAATGTTATAAGGGCAGTTTTGAAAACAGCATTTTCTATAAACTTTTAGCATAACACATCGGCTTTACTCACAATTCCGGTTAGGTAACTCTTTGTTTCACTCGATACGCTTCTGATATTTACGTTGTACAGTGTGAACCTGTTAACTGGTGTATTAACTAAAGTTGTTTTACTTCTTTCTTACTCTTACCCCAATATGTTAACTCACGAATGTACCCTGCTATCTGCTCAATATTGATTTATACACTTAACAAGTGTGCAGGTATAAATATGACCTATCTTGGTTAATATTAGTCTGATCTTGCTGAAATTTTTATCAAATATAGCGTAGATACCTGCATAATTTTTTGTTTCATGAAACGGTAATTTTTATTGCCAATTGTCATGTCTGGATAAAAACGTGTAAAATTTTAATAAACAACTTGCCACGCGGGGGTCGTTTCGTATTTTGATCAGTGTTACCAAGCACTTAATTACATGGTTGAGAGCGTCTATGTAACCCCGATGATTTACGGAGGTTTCGGTAAATGACAAGTTCGGTAAATTGATTTTAACGTTCATTTCGTTTGGAGGTTTCGGTAAATTGATTTTAACGTTAGTTTCTTTCGGAGGTTTCGGTAAAAAGATTTTTTGTACTTACTAGTATCCACCCCGATAACGTGGTTTGTGCGATTTTCGGACTGGTATCGATTTTACCACTTCTTGTTATCAGTTTGAGACGTAATTTCTGCAAACCATTCGGGAATTAACTAAAATATACCCGATAATAAAAAAATACGATGTTCACGAGATCGCGCGTGAGTGGCCCGTCATAACCGGGAGCCTCCCGCGAAATCGGGAGAGTTTACATGTATGAAAGTTTAATTCATTTGTAAGTCAATGACGTCAGTTATTTTTATTGACATTCTTTTACTGGTACGCCAGAAAATATAATTATGTGTTGCATGTACTTTCGCCAAACTGAGTATTTTATTTTAATAAATAAAAACTATAATGATCATTTAATGCTTTATTTATTGTTCATGCTAAACACAAATGCTTATTATGCACATTGTATAGTCTTAAATACATTCATGTAACACACAGAACTAAGCACAAGTGTAATGCATTCAATATACATAGTATTTGGAAGTGGTCATAAGTCACTGACTGTTTTATCACTGTATTAACAGACTCCCTGTCATATGTGACCTTATCGGCTGATTCCTAATGAATGTCTCTTAAAACAGGGTAGACTGTATTTCGTTTCATTAATCCACAGATTGAACAAATAAAATAAATAAATGTGATAATGCGAAAACAATCATTACTGCAGCTACCACTTAAAGATGATCTGGTTGCTTGGAAAGAGTCTAACACTGTTACAGCGTGTGTGTCCATCCGTACTCGACGAAACGTGTGATTTAAACCAATACCACACGAGAATTATGATCTACACGTAGCCAATAGCAAATATACATAGAGATATACTGAGGCGACACGGAGAGACAGGCAGTCGTCCGGACGGACGGACGGGTGCACTAACATTTATGGTTTATGTGTTTGTTCCTTCTGTAGCCCCATAGCAGGTGATTTTATGTGGTTTTCATATAGAAAACAGAACAAAAAATCCCCTAACTCTAATGTCAATAACCCGTAAACCCTAAAATGTTTGCCCGGACGCACAAACTTTAAACCCTAAGAGAAAAATCACGAAAACAGCATGGCAAATGATACAAATTGAAAATTACGGTGATTTGAAACATTTATTTGTTGCTTTAAGTTGATTATGTCAAATCTCTTAAGCCTAAATCTTTTGTAACAATTTGCCAATTTTGCTGAATAAAATCTATTTTGAAAAAAGAAACTTGCGGACCGAAGTGAACATATTCTCAAAACTTTATTTGGACGTTATTTTATTAATCACTACATATGATAATATTTTGAACAACTTTAGTTTTATTCATTTTTAATGGTTTCGTCATAAAACTGTTCCCAATTATTAATTTAACCTCATAAAACTAATAAAATTATTTGCAACAAAAATATGCGAGAATTATATCTCTAAATATTGAATAAAATTAATTAAAATTGTTTTTATATACTCACTAATCGCAGTTGTCTGTGCAAAAAAACACAACAGAACTATCCCGACTGGCGCCTTCATTGTAAAATTTTCAACACGATGCAATATTAAAATAACTGATTGAATAACCCGAGATGAATCGTAATATGCAAATGTTCTGATTTTCGAACGATATTATGTAGATGCGTGCAAGGTGCGTATGATAGTCTCCATAGAGACGAGAGCACTTGTGATAGGGGGATCGAAACGACGACAAGACTTGAAGCGACATATACTGTCGGTGAAAGAAAACGCACCATGAATTATGCTTATTGTATTTTAGACTGCTCTACTTTTTGGAATGTCAAAACTGAAATAAAATAATCATCAGAGACTTACAACAAATGTATCGTGAAAGAACAAATGAGCTTTATTGCATTTGAGCTAATGATGGCGTGATTATCGAAAATAATCGAAAAATCGTCAATAGACATCCGACATCGGCCACAATCGATTATGAACTACAATAATCGATTATAATCGGAAATTTTTACTTTTTTGAAATCTGTAAAATTGTGTATATCTATTTCTTCAAGCTATTTATACATGTACATGTATGTAAACAAATAAATAACGAAACAGGTCACTGAAAATAACAAGCCAAACATTTCGGTGCGTTTTTATTGAACACGAGTATATTACCATATAAGGGCATACCATTTTATAAAAAAATCGAAACAATGCTTGCTCGTATCAGTGAAAGCTGAGTTGGGTTTTACAACTTGAACCACAATACTATCCCCCTTTTATCCGACGGCTAAGTGACATCATACAGCAATCTATAGCACCCATCGAGTTGTTCACAAACAAAACAACAGCAACTAATTGAGTCATTCGGAAAACCTCGGCTTACAACGTCCAGTGCGTCAGATGTTCGTAAGGCACTACTTTCGGAAATACCATTCGAATATCATGTAAACAATATGGCGGCGTGAACGCTGGAGTGCTGATGAAACGGGATTAGAATCACATATTTAAGCTATATGAAAACTGGAATATGTGAGTTGTTAACTAGAAATGACAACGATAATCCATTTATTATGTGAATTTATCGAAGTTATTAAAGTTAAATCCGTTTTACGAGAACTGTTTTGACCGAACAAAATGTTGAATTTTGCCACATAGTGCTCCGCCTGACATACACTAGAGAATATTCGTAGAGTAACGAAGTGGTACGGAAATGTCCGAGAGCTGTCGAAAATGCATCTTATCCGCCATTTGCTGTACATATATTATATGATTGTAATGTAATTATGGTTTAAAATGTCTTTGTCGACGGGTGTCTTCTTGAAAATTAATGTACAGATATCATTGGCCACTCAATGTCTAGGAAACATACATGTACTACTTGCAAAGTTATCTTTGCCTTTGAGATCCATTCTGATAGCAAGCCTAAGCCAATTAAGTGGTGACCCAACATAAGTTTTAAGTGAATTTCTGCTGAGTAAGTTGGTTTCATAGGTTAGAACAGAGATAAATATAGCATGTATGTTCTCGTATTAAATTGGATTAAATGAATATGAAAGTACATGTACTATGAACCTACCTCACGGGTAAATAGATAACAGGCGTAATAGTGTAGTTCGGAGGTCAATTTGTTTCGATAAAATTTAATAGATCCCTGTGGGTTTGATACATTTGTTAAACTGTCCGAAAAATGCGAGGACTGTAATTTGATTAGATTAAACATATTTATTTGTCTTAATGGTCGTGCAACTTACAGCATATAACAAGATAACAAAGTACATGTAATAGACAAGTGGATAGAACTGCAATCATAAAATTGTATAAATTATCTCCGGTTACATTGATTATAAACAGCGGGTGATTTAGATTAAAGTCAACAAGTTGTTATTGTCAATTCATACGATATTTCTATCTGGTCCAGGACTTTGGAAATGACTTGACCACAATGGTCACCATAACCAGACCGCTCCACGAATAGCTTGAATTGACTAGGCACTGATGGTCACCATAATATGGTGGCTTCCTCCACGAAGGGCTTGAATTGACTAGGCACTGATGGTCACCATAACATGGTGGCTTCCTCCACGAAGGGCTTGAATTGACTAGGCACTGATGGCCACCATAACATGGTGGCTTCCATCGTGAAGGGCGTGAAATGACTCGGCACTGGTGGTCACCATAATATGGTGGCTTCCTCCACGAAGGGCTTGAATTGACTCGGCACTGATGGTCACCATAACATGGTGGCTTCCTCCACGAAGGGCTTGAATTGACTAGGCACTGATGGTCACCATAACATGGTGGCTTCCTCCACGAAGGGCTTGAATTGACTAGGCACTGATGGTCACCATAACATGGTGGCTTCCTCCACGAAGGGCTTGAATTGACTAGGCACTGATGGTCACCATAACATGGTGGCTTCCTCCACGAAGGGCTTGAATTGACTAGGCACTGATGGTCACCATAACATGGTGGCTTCCTCCACGAAGGGCTTGAATTGACTAGGCACTGATGGTCACCATAACATGGTGGCTGCCTCCGTGAAGGGCGTGAAATGCCTCGGCACTGATGGTCATCATAACATGGTGGCTTCCTCCACGAAGGGCTTGACTTGACTAGGCACTGATGGTCATCATAACATGGTGGCTTCCTCCACGAAG
The DNA here is from genome assembly GCA_032209605.1 of Mactromeris polynyma. NCBI lineage: Eukaryota > Metazoa > Mollusca > Bivalvia > Venerida > Mactridae > Mactromeris > Mactromeris polynyma. The sequence goes on along the minus strand of JASFXZ010000022.1, from coordinate 279,327 downwards.
GGCGTGAAATGCCTCGGCACTGATGGTCATCATAACATGGTGGTTTCCTCCACGAAGGGCGTGAAATGCCTCGGCACTGATGGTCACCATAACATGATGGTTTCCTCCACGAAGGGCTTGAATTGACTAGGCACTGATGGTCACCATAACATGGTGGCTTCCTCCACGAAGGGCTTGAATTGACTAGGCACTGATGGTCATCATAACATGGTGGCTTCCTCCACGAAGGGCGTGAAATGCCGCGGCACTGATGGTCACCATAACATGATGGTTTCCTCCACGAAGGGCTTGAATTGACTAGGCACTGATGGTCACCATAACATGGTGGCTGCCTCCGTGAAGGGCGTGAAATGCCTCGACACTGATGGTCACCATAACATGGTGGCTTCCTCCACGAAGGGCGTGAAATGACTCGACACTGATGGTCACCATAACATGGTGGCTGCCTCCGTGAAGGGCGTGAAATGCCTCGACACTGATGGTCACCATAACATGGTGGCTGCCTCCGTGAAGGGCGTGAAATGCCTCGACACTGATGGTCACCATAACATGGTGGCTGCCTCCGTGAAGGGCGTGAAATGCCTCGACACTGATGGTCACCATAACATGGTGGCTGCCTCCGTGAAGGGCTTGAAATGACTCGGCACTGATGGTCACCATAACATGGTGGCTGCCTCCGTGAAGGGCGTGAAATGCCTCGGCACTGATGGTCACCATAACATGACGGCTGCCTCCGTGAAGGGCGTGAAATGCCTCGGCACTGATGGTCACCATAACATGATGGTTTCCTCCGTGAAGGGCTTGAAATGACTCTGCACTGATGGTCACCATAACATGGTGGCTTCCTCCATGAAGGGCGTGAAATGACTCGGCACTGATGGTCACCATAACATGATGGTTTCCTCCGTGAAGGAATCTTGAAATCACTCCGCATAAATGCCTACCATAACATGACGGCTGCCTCTATGAAGGAATCTTGAAATTACTCCGCATAAATGCCCACCATAACATGACGACTGCCTCCATGAACGAATCTTGCTATGACTCGGCATTTATATGCCCACCATAACATGACGGCTGCCTCCATGAACGAATCTTGCTATGACTCGGCATTTATATGCCCACCATAACATGACGGCTGCCTCCAAGAACGAATCTTGCTATGAGTCGGCATTTATATGCCCACCATAACATGACGGCTGCCTCCGTGAAAGAATCTGGCTATGAGTCGGCATTTATATGCCCACCATAACATGACGGCTGCCTCCGTGAAAGAATCTTGCTATGACTCGGCATGTATATGCCCACCATAACATGACGGCTGCCTCCGTGAAAGAATCTTGCTATGACTCGGCATTTATATGCCCACCATAACATTACGGCTGCCTCCGTGAAAGAATCTTGCTATGACTCGGCATGTATATGCCCACCATAACATGACGGCTGCCTCCGTGAAAGAATCTTGCTATGACTCGGCATGTATATGCCCACCATAACATTACGGCTGCCTCCGTGAAAGAAACTTGCTATGACTCGGCATTTATATGCCCACCATAACATGACGGCTGCCTCCATGAACGAATCTTGCTATGACTCGGCATGTACTAGTATATGCCCACCATAGCATGACGGCTGCCTCCATGAAGGAATCTTGCTATGACTCGGCATTTATATGCCCACCATAACATGACGGCTGCCTCCATGAAGGAATCTTGCTATGGCTCGGCATGTATATGCCCACCATAGCATGACGGCTGCCTCCATGAAGGAATCTTGCAATGACTCGGCATGTATATGCCCACCATAACATGACGGCTGCCTCCATGAAGGAATCTTGCTATGACTCGGCATGTATATGCCCACCATAACATGACGGCTGCCTCCGTGAAAGAATCTTGCTATGACTCGGCATTTATATGCCCACCATAGCATGACGGCTGCCTCCATGAAGGAATCTTGCAATGACTCGGCATGTATATGCCCACCATAACATTACGGCTGCCTCCGTGAAAGAATCTTGCTATGACTCGGCATTTATATGCCCACCATAACATGACGGCTGCCTCCATGAACGAATCTTGCAATGACTCGGCATTTATATGCCCACCATAACATGACGGCTGCCTCCATGAAGGAATCTTGCTATGACTCGGCATTTATATGCCCACCATAACATGACGGCTGCCTCCATGAAAGAATCTTGCTATGACTCGGCATTTATATGCCCACCATAGCATGACGGCTGCCTCCATGAAGGAATCTTGCAATGACTCGGCATGTATATGCCCACCATAACATTACGGCTGCCTCCGTGAAAAAATCTTGCTATGACTCGGCATTTATATGCCCACCATAACATTACGGCTGCCTCCGTGAAAGAAACTTGCTATGACTCGGCATTTATATGCCCACCATAACATGACGGCTGCCTCCATGAACGAATCTTGCTATGACTCGGCATGTATATGCCCACCATAGCATGACGGCTGCCTCCATGAAGGAATCTTGCTATGACTCGGCATTTATATGCCCACCATAACATGACGGCTGCCTCCATGAAGGAATCTTGCTATGGCTCGGCATGTATATGCCCACCATAGCATGACGGCTGCCTCCATGAAGGAATCTTGCAATGACTCGGCATGTATATGCCCACCATAACATGACGGCTGCCTCCATGAAGGAATCTTGCTATGACTCGGCATGTATATGCCCACCATAACATGACGGCTGCCTCCGTGAAAGAATCTTGCTATGACTCGGCATTTATATGCCCACCATAGCATGACGGCTGCCTCCATGAAGGAATCTTGCAATGACTCGGCATGTATATGCCCACCATAACATTACGGCTGCCTCCGTGAAAGAATCTTGCTATGACTCGGCATTTATATGCCCACCATAACATGACGGCTGCCTCCATGAACGAATCTTGCAATGACTCGGCATTTATATGCCCACCATAACATGACGGCTGCCTCCATGAAGGAATCTTGCTATGACTCGGCATTTATATGCCCACCATAACATGACGGCTGCCTCCATGAAAGAATCTTGCTATGACTCGGCATTTATATGCCCACCATAGCATGACGGCTGCCTCCATGAAGGAATCTTGCAATGACTCGGCATGTATATGCCCACCATAACATTACGGCTGCCTCCGTGAAAAAATCTTGCTATGACTCGGCATTTATATGCCCACCATAACATGACGGCTGCCTCCATGAACGAATCTTGCAATGACTCGGCATTTATATGCCCACCATAACATGACGGCTGCCTCCATGAAGGAATCTTGCTATGACTCGGCATTTATATGCCCACCATAACATGACGGCTGCCTCCATGAAGGAATCTTGCTATGACTCGGCATTTATATGCCCACCATAACATGACGGCTGCCTCCATGAAGGAATCTTGCTATGACTCGGCATGTATATGCCCACCATAACATGACGGCTGCCTCCATGAAGGAATCTTGCTATGACTCGGCATTTATATGCCCACCATAACATGACGGCTGCCTCCATGAAGGAATCTTGATATGACTCGGCATGTATATGCCCACCATAACATGACGGCTGCCTCCATGAAGGAATCTTGCTATGACTCGGCATTTATATGCCCACCATAACATGCCGGCTGCCTCCGTGAAGGAATCTTGATATGACTCGGCAAAATTGCCCACCATAACATGACGGCTGAATCCGTGAAGGCATTTTGATATGACTTGGCATTTATATGCCCACCATAACATGGCAGCGCCATCGTGAAGGGTTTTCAAATGACTGGGTATAAATAGGACCACACTATAACATGGTGGTAGCAGACACAAGACCCTGGTCCGAACTTGCTTATGGTTACACTCACTTTAGTATCAAATGTTTATCATTGAGTCAGTCTTTCTGTTAGGTCACATAAAAGTGATATACATGAACAATCTAGACTGCATGTACAGTTCTTCGGAGCTTTTTAAATATGGAGCCAGTGAGCGAAATGTTTTCTCACTGTTTAGAGGTGGATGCAATTTTATTGAATCGAGCGGTATGTGCATAAAATGGTAGTTTACTTTTATTTTTTTTATCATGAACTTCACAATCCCGTTCAGATTAGTTACCCAGGATGCAATAGTCGAGAAAGATTACACTAACATGCTCTTCTAACTTGTCACGTCTTGATTATTTTTCAAAACAAATACAGTGAAACATACATTAAAGTTAACTATATTTGTTTTACTTCATTCTTATCGCAACCACTATTTTTACCCAAAATCCACCCATGGTTGTACAGAATAAGCTGCTGATAAAAATGTCAACCAAAATTTAAAAGCACCAAAGAGTAGTATAGTCTTGTTATAAAATTGATGTCCAATACTTAAAATCAATAAAAGAGATTATAAAAAAATCTTACATATACCAAGTACATCGGCTTATATCAGGAGAATAACGCCGAGAGCTGATTACTATCATCATATGATGGCATATTTCTGCCACCAGTTAACTACCTAATTAACTAGATAATTATCTGGTTATTGCGTTAAAGAAACTAGATAACAACTTAATTAACTTAGGTTGTTTAGGAAAAGCCTCTCAGGAGAGGTTGTCTATGAAAAGGCCTCTCAGGAAAGGTTGTCTATGAAAAGGCCTCTCAGGAAAGGTTGTCTATGAAAAGGCCTCTCAGGAAAGGTTGTCTAGGAAAAGGCCTCTCAGGAGAGGTTGTCTATGAAAAGGCCTCTCAGGAAAGGTTGTCTAGGAAAATGCCTCTCAGGAGAGGTTGTCTATGAAAAGGCCTCTCAGGAAAGGTTGTCTAGGAATAGGCCTCTCAGGAGAGGTTGTCTAGGAATAGGCCTCTCAGGAAAGGTTGTCTAGGAAAAGGCCTCTCAGGAGAGGTTGCCTAGGAAAAGGCCTCTCAGGAGAGGTTGCCTAGGAAAAGGCCTCTCGGGAGAGGTTGCCTAGGAAAAGGCCTCTCGGGAGAGGTTGCCTAGGAAAAGGCCTCTCAGGAGAGGTTGCCTAGGAAAAGGCCTCTCAGGAGAGGTTGTCTAGGAAAAGGCCTCTCAGGAGAGGTTGCCTAGGAAAAGGCCTCTCAGGAGAGGTTGCCTAGGAAAAGGCCTCTCAGGAGAGGTTGTCTAGGAAAAGGCCTCTCAGGAGAGGTTGTCCAGGAAAATACCTCCATGGCACAATAATTGGTAAAACAAATAACAAGTGCCATTAAGGACGGACAGACACGATCTCGTTTATGATAAATGTGGATATACGATAAATATTTCGTTTAAACGTTTCTAAAATTTGTCAACTCAAAATCAATATTTTTTTATTAAATTATGTAAATAATTCATATTTGGTAATACTGTCATAGCCTACACGGTGAGTTTGATACTCATTTATGTCATTTTTAGAATAAATTATAAACGTGCTTAAACAAGCACTCCCTTATCTTCTTGACATAAAAGGAACGAGTTTATAAACACTTGTGATGCTTGAAGTTTTGACACAGTTCAAGTATCAAAATCCTTTATGTCAATATTGATACACAATTTATTGCACATACTTGCAACAGTGTTACATAACATTATATGATTTGACCGAAATACGTGCCAGAATGAACATCGGAGCTTTAAAATACAACTACAACTACAAATAGTGTATTGCATTAAAACATATTGTCATATTTTTTAGCAATTATACAAAATATTTGTGACATACATACATATTTATCAAAATATGAGCATGAAATTATTCAGTTTCTTATAAGATTGGCGTAGAATATATATTTGGCCAAATTAGGGACAATATTTTTTTATGTTACTGTCATAATGCCTCGGTCACGTATCCGTACGATGTCCGTACGATTTATAAATCGTACGATTCCATCACCTTTAAAATCCGTACGGTCTCCGTACAATCGTAGCTTCTGGGCACATGCCTACGGGCCCCGTATGATCTCTTGGAGGATGTAATCGTAGGATATCCGTACGGACATCGCGGACAAGTCGTGCGGAATTCGGACGTACCTCGTACGATGCATGTGTGTTCGTACGGCACTCGTACGGGGCTATAGTCGTACAAGCTTTTACGGGCCTCGCGGTGTTCCAAATCCGCACGGACATCGTGCGGTGCCCGTACGGGCTCTACCGCGGCCCTTGCGGTGCCCATACGAGGCCTTGCGAGCTGCTCCCGACATCGAAACTTTCTACGAGCTCGGCGAAAACTCGGGAGTTCTTTGAAACATTTTCAGAGAGTCCCCGAGTCCTCTACGAGTTTAAAAAATCCGTACGATGCTCGCAAGAGTCAACGATGTCCGTACGGACTCCGTGCGATTGTGCAACATTTCGAATGAAGACCTACTTGTACGGAACTTGTGGCGTGAATGTGACCTGGGCATAAGAAAGGACAATTTCTGTTTCGTGGGCCATGTGTAGTAGTATTTTTGTTTATATATTTTGATCTTAAATCAGAGAATTTTGAGCAAATTAATAGAAAATGATATTCGTTTTCTATAATTTCTGTATTACAGTTTCTACAAATTCTCTCGTTTCTATGTAGATTTAAATATCGTCCACGTTCTACGGCTAAGTCATGAGATGATGTTCGAAATCTTGCAAGAGCAATTTTAAATTTAGAACACTGAAACCAAACTATAGAGTCCTTACGGTACCAGATAGTTTACATGTTCATAACTCACTAAACAGAGAGCAGTTTTATAAGGGGATACATTTATCCCCGATTACAGTGACCTATATAAATACATGTAGTCATGTACACTTAACAAACGTTAGAAGTACTCCGACGACATTTTTAGGATCTTGCAATTAAAGATGAATGTATGAAATAGAAATTTCACATGCAGAAAGTCAAATATATATGTAATGTTTCTTCTAATTTTCAGCGCAACCTACAACATATTCATTGAAATAAAGCCTATTACATGTACATAACACCGCGCGGAAATCCTTAGATAATAATCTGAGTTTCATGTTTGTATGCACTGTACGTTGTTATGGCTTTTTTGTATTTACGTTTATTTATCGTCGCCACCGGTCTCCCATATGGGCGACGCCTCCAGAAGAATGTTAGTCATATTAGATTTTTGGAAGATAGTGCATGATACATGAGATGCCCCAGTTCCAGAAGCACCTCTGGTTCTTTTACGTGTTCGATGTAAAGCATCATACATCGGTTTTTTAAAGTCTCGTCCGAAAGACTGCTAGTACGGTCAGTGATGGAGCGGTGAATCGAACCCACGATCCCTGGATTACAAGTTCAGCGCGAGACCACTGGTCTACGGATCCGCTACAATGGCAATTTTCAAGTCGCATCGCTTAAATACGAAAACTACGTTTTTCCGGAAGTGGCGCAAGAATATCAGGTAAGTGAATCGGTAAAAAATAGTTCATCATCTGAGCGTTACCTGCATAACATACTCAATACTGAAAGTAATCTTTACAGAGCAATTAAATTTAATGGTTCAACAATGGAAACACTGCTTCGTTCTTTCTGTGAATCTGGAAGTGTTGAATACAAAAACAGTGATCAATACCGAAATACTTCAGTGCTTTCAGTGCTTTGATGTTAATGTGAAATCGATATTTCGATACAAGACGTGAACTGGTAACATTAAAACGTTTTATTGCTGCAAGTGAGTAAATTATTCTTCAAAATGACATTAAACTATGGCCTATATTAAACTATTAAATTGCCTCTGTTCCTTAACAAGTGTGCCCTTTGACCTCCTTAAGTGCCTTACTTTTGTGGATTGCTGTTTTCCCGAAGGTCTGCGTGGGAGGCACTGTCTTGTGTATGTGGCGTTCCCTGTAGTTACGTATTATCTCTCTTTTATTCATACTTAAGAACTGACTAAGTATAGAAAATTGTGTTTGAAAATTAAAATATAATTATTTCTTTATAATGTCGCCGTGCTGACGCAGACAATATTTAGTTGCGTTATTAAAGGCGTGCAGTCTCGTATAAATTTACGCGCGTTATTAAATTTTATTGAACAAAGGAAGCCGGCGTCTAATAAATTAAAACAAACGAGCGGAAGTAGAATGTTAATAGATTTGTGTCTTTATTAAAATGTTATTGATTATGATGACATGTGATAGTGCAAGTACTCAAACTCTTATCTCATAAAACTACCTCACTTTTGCTTTCTCTTTCTTTCCACGTGCTACGAAAGAATGAAACAGCCAAACACTTTACGCAGCCTTTACTCTTTCTTATTCTTCCTCAAAAATGGCAATATTGATCAACCCGTTGGGTGTGGCCATCAACTGACAGAAGCAGTAGAAGAAGCTTTTGCATTCTTGCTTATAAACATGGTAAGTAATTCCGTGAAATAATTAAGTTACTGAGAGCAAGGTCAGTATAAGGCTGTTTGTTTACTTGGTACTATTACATTTACGGTGTGTATTTTATTATTTGAGTAATGGTAACCCTTTGACATGTGAACCCTTTGACCTTCTTAAGTGCCTTATGTTTTGTGGATTGTTGTTTTCCCGTAGGTCTGCGTGGGGAGGCAGTGTCTTGTGTATGCGACGTTCCCTGTAGTTAGTATTCTCTCTCTTTTAAATAGCTTTTTTTAAATGATGAGTTACTGCCACTGGAGTCTGGCACGAGTGCTTTTCCTTAATCCCTGAAGGGACAAAGGGAGAGATCTGTATAAGGGAAGAAGGGGAAAAACTCATGACAATCTCCTGTTGTTACTGCATGCAAGTAGTCAATTTATGTGTAATTAAATGGAAATTAATGACCATACACTCTCCTTGGTAGATTTTGATATTCAGCCAAACAATTTCTAATTGCCCCATCCCCATAGATATAAAGTTAATAGGGAGCTGGGTTTTCAAACATCATTTTCGTAATGTTTAGAGAGGCTCCGTGTTTTATATAAACGTTGCCGTTAGATACCTTCTTGCTAAAGGTAAGTCAGCAATCAATAGTAGTCACCAATAATATTTAGCGCTCAATAAAATAGAGTAACTCCCCTTGAAATTTCTAGCCGACGAGAGTAGGCCCGACATAGGATCTTAGTGGATGATACTATCTAATTTCAAATAAACTTAAAGGATAAAATTCCCGTAATAATGCCCCTTGTAAGGGTAGGTATACATGAGTAGTGAAGACTAGCACGATTCTATATGTGGATTATTAACGCAAGTCCCTCGCGATTGCTAGCGAGATTATTCACACTGGCAACGAAAATACACTGAATAGGAAATTATGCAAGCAACGTAATTATATCACTATAACGGGTATGTGACCAGTAAGACCAGGTATACATATATACCTTCTAACACACCCTTCAGCCCAACTGGCAGAACAAGTAGAAATACTATGCTACCGTAAGGAGACCGGTCGGCACGTACATATCGAGGATCGAACTAACACCGATCTTTGAATGAAAATACCATTTTAGATCCAACTTTTCATAAGAAGTCTAATGTAGACAAACTAGTAATGCTATTCACACATCCATTGTTGATTCGTATATATGTGCCAAAACCTGCTTTAATATTTTACAAAGACGTAGCTTATATATGTGTAAATAATGTCTAACATTTTCTTACTGTTATTGTTGCACATTTTACATATTCTGAGAATCAGCTGCTAATTAGTTCACTCTCGATCTGATCGAGGCTGATAAATGGTTTTCTAATTCTAAAATGATGGGTTAAGATCGATGAAAGTAATCAGTTTCATTGTTGTTTATGAAATCTACATGTGTGTTCATTTAGCATTATTCAACGTAATTGGGTCTGAGTGCCACACTCCACATTCAGACTTAATCTAATATTACACTCAAATCTCTACGAAAATTATATGTCCACAAATATTGTTCAGCACTCATTTAACATTATTATATATTTTCACGGTCATTATGAGTCCACTTTCAGACTCATAAGAGTAAATTTTGTGATTTGAGATTTGAGTGTACGTATCCGTTATAATTCCGGGTGCTGATAACGTTGTCCTGTATTCTGAAGGTTATACTGGGTCGGAAAATTATGGGTACGAAACAAATATCATACCACTTGCCACAGTTATCTCCCTTTTGAGATATCGTACGTGTTGGATCTCAAATTTGAGAAATTATCACTCAAGCGTAGTAAAACGATGTTTTCTTCTGTATTTCTGTCCATCCATACTTATAGCTAAATGCTGTTGTTACGTACAGGTATGTGTTCAAGTTGATCGTTGTATAAATTGCCTAATTCGGTGCAGTTTCTTTTTAATATACCTTGTTTCGGATAGTATGGTTCGGATATTCTGCAGTTCTAATAGCCAAGAACGTTCGCTTAAGACGTATTTATTAGTCTTAATGAACGCCCTAACTATGACCAGTGGAATCGTGTCCACTATTCCCTTGCAGTATTAATGTCCAATAGTTCTCATTTTCGAAATAGTATGTTGTTTTCTTGTAGATTTGAGTCCTAACTGAAGAAAGGATCGAAGTGTCTACAGTGTAATCCTAGATATACTGTGACACATACTAGGATAATGGGACACCTGTAAGTGTACGTAATCAACACTGCACAGGCTACAATTACAGTACTTTGTAACATTTAATAGAGTAATCATCTGGATTACTGCAGACAATCATTGAACTATTTGATGCAATTAGTTAACTGACAATTTACCTGCGATATAATTATTTGAAAATAATATATAAATTAGTGAAAGTGGTCACTCCATAAAAATTTCATTAATTTAAAAATTGTCGTCATCAGGACAAATTGTTTGGAAAGATCCATTTTTTGTATTATATACATGCTTTATCATGTTCGTATTTGTATACAAGTTGCATAAAATAGAATGATGGTAGCAAAATAGTCTAATGGTTTCTTTATTCATATGTCAACAGACAATTTCCAATTTTCCCTGCGGTATTTATATTTATAACCTGTTTCTAGATGACGGCGCTATACTGTTAGTCAATATGATGTTAAAACGTAAATAAAGAACATGTATGTACGATAATAGTTATGATAATACAACAATATTTTACACTAATTGGATAATCTGCTATGATCAGTGATAACTACATGTTATATCTGGCTTTTCTTACTTTTACACATAATTTACGACAATAACGTGAATTATGTTCTTAGATGTTTTTTATGTGATTCTCCATAACTTGTATGACTTATTTGGTAATTAGTTGGATTTTTTAATTGTTAATGACTTATAGTTAAAATGACATATGTACAGCTTTAAACAAACTTCCATGAATTTAGCCTGTACAATGTTGAATATCTATGATTATGGGACCCCGCTAGAAGCAAAGTCCATATAATTTAGTTACATATTCTTGATTAACCTAAAAAACAACATAAATTTACAAATAGTGACGCAACATTTGTTTATATTTGCAATGAAACATTTATTTAAAAAACAACACAAGTTTTGTAAATCAGAGGTAAAAATTTATCAGCTAATTGTCTCTGACTCTCCTTGATTAAATCAATTTTCAGAGAAAGTTCTGTCCGCTTCTGCTCATGTAAGATTTTGTAGCAATTTTAATCAAGGAAAATAAAATTCAAATATGATTGGCTGAAGGGATTGAAGTGTCATCAATTAAATTGTAAACACATCTGAATTAACATCATGTGTGTTCTCGTCTCTCAGTGTGACTAAAATCAATACTGTCCTTTTTGGGACGGTACACATGGTTTTATTTTCGAGTTGAACATGTGTTTTTATTATTGATCAGGACCTGAATAAGCGGTCGCATTACCCAGTGAGTGACGTTGTCATGATGAAGATGGAAATTTCCATTCAGCTCTTTTCTCTTTTTTTAATATCTTTGCTCCGTATTCATTCTTCATTAATTCTTTACAAATTGCTCCTTTTTTACAATGCATACACTGGAATTGATGTTGGTAAGTTAATGTCATGCAGTTTCGCGGTATAACATACATTAAAATTACATCCTTTTTTTGCAGCGTTAATTTCTGATAATCACTGTCATACAAACTCGGAATTTTACAAATCAATAACGCCCTCAATGTGTCCCGCTCACGTCTACATGACGTCACTATAGCGACAGATTAATTTGTATAGATATTGGCACATAAAAATAAAATGGCATCGAAAGAAGAGATAATATGTAAGATACATATCCTGAAAATTGCACGAAAAAATATAAGAAAATGAAAAAGGTACAAAACTTGTCCCGAAACTTTTCAAACACCCCTTGTATGTTCAAGTGCATGGGTAAATGTAATCATTTTGTACCTTGATAGTGATGTTACCAACCCTATAATTGGGTACTTAAGTACTTGACCCAGCTCAACTGGTCACCAGACAGTCTGTGGGTGAAGGTGTCTGGTGACTGGATGGTGGCCTGCCCTGTATGGTTGGCTAGGTGTGTGCTAAATGATTTATGGGTCTTTATAAAATACGTTATAAAAATATAGAAGCTGTTTCACAACAAAACCTGTATTAGTGACTAGAAAATCAGTTTTCAGATTTTTACCTTCACCAAAAGTATTAAAATGAGTCTAATTTTCTTTTTAAAGCGATTCAATGGAAGCGTCCATGTATACTATATATATGTCCAATTATAGTAAAACCTTGTTGACACTCCACAGGTTACATTTTTTACGTTATCTACATGAGACTTGGTCAAAATGATTTCCTTAATAAAATCTAGGTCAAGATTGAAACTGGGTCATCTGAGGTCAAAAACTAGGTCACAGGATCAAATGATTGAAAATCCTTGTGGATACTCGGGAGGCTGCATTTTCTACCGGAACTACATAAATCTTGATCAGAATGTTTGTCTTAATAATAAAATGCAAGTCCAGTGTGGTACTTGGTCATGTTGGGTCAAAAAGTAGGTCACAAGGTCAAATCATTGAAAATCCTCCAGGACTGTCTTGAAGCCAACATGGTGAACGATATAGAGCAACCATGGCCCTCTTGTTTATATCAGGAAAATAATAATTATTTCTTAATCCTATTTACTGAAACTGAAACTAATAACATAGCAAGCATAATTGGATGTTATTATAATGTAAATTGCTAATTATAAACATGCAACGTTTCCACCAGCTGTTATAACTTGTTTGACCTGACATTCCTGCAGACAAGGGGGCTGTTTGAGTACAAAGGTTTGACCTGACATGCCTGCAGACAAGGGGGCTGTTTGAGTACAAAGGTTTGACCTGACATGTCTGCAGGCAAGGGGGCTGTTTGAGTACAAAGGACAAACATCTTTTGTATTGTATTTCAGACTGCTGTTTGATGTAGCAAGTGAGTTTATCACAGACTAGATACCATGACAGCTCCAGATATAGATATTATCAGGGATATACCTGGATACAAGGTTATCTTGAAAGCTGTTCTGAAAAGCCAGATTCAGCAACTGGTAAGTTTTCCACTAAGTCTTGTTCTTACTGTGAATTTCAATTTTGTTTGTAATTCGTATGCCAAATCTACATTGAGACTTATATCTCCTGTTTGTATTATTTGTATGAAAGAAACTTCGAAGGAAATTTCAAACGATTTATCCAGACCAATCCTCTTTTGCTAAGGTGGACAAAACCCCTCCCGTGATTTTAACTGATAGGACAAAATCCCTTTCTTGACTCTTAACTGGTTGGACATCCCCTGTGGAGGGGTTTTGTTCTACCATTTAAAATAAGGCTGTGGGTTTAGCCTGCAGAGTTTGCTCTGTCATAAAAGCATTCAATTGCTAATCTAGAGGTTGAGGGTTCTAGACACAGATAAGGCGAATGTTTTTCTGTAAGAATTTGAATGAGGATAATGCATCCAAAGTCATTTCTCCTCCAGCTCTAAACTCTGATTTATGTGGAGAAGTTGACAGTTGCTAGGCTAGTTATTACTGGTTGGTAACCCAGGAGTACTTGTTAGGTCAGCAGACTGCTGTATATGACTGAAATGCTGATTTCTACATTTTGTTTGACTGTTTTAGTAAGTACAGTGAAACCTCCATAATAAGAACATCATTGGTTCTGAAGAAAGTTTGTTTTAATTGTGAGGTGGTCTGATTATTGAGTTAAAACTTGGAGGAAAAAAGAAATGGTCCATCAAAATATGGTATTATTGATTATTATTAGAAGTATTGATGAGGCGGTCTGTATTTCGAGGTGGACTTTAAGTGAGGTTTACTTATTGCTTGATTGTAATGTTACAGGTTGAACAATTATCTAGTCACACAGATGAGGAGACAGTGATATTAACTGCTAATGTATGTGACGGTTCACTCAGTCATCTGGGATCCAAGTCTGGAAGGTCATTTCTGGAAGATCATGAGGATATGAAGTCACAGTTCCTAGGATTCTGCCTCAGACGTGAGTATAGTTTCTATATTATGCACCTTGCTGATAGTATGCTTTGTTCCTAAATCGGCATTCTCAGTCCATATGCATGAGGTACCCAAACTGTTTTTAAATTGGAAAATGTTGATTTAATTAGGGATCTCAATTTCCGAACTTTAGTGCTGATAATTGGCACCATTCCCCCCCTGGAAAAATCAATGTCGTTTTGAAAGCCAGATCTACTTGTTGTTGTATGATAAATTTATTTTAGGGGTACACATAATAGGTAACGGGTCAGATTTTGTTTAACGATTATATCTGATTAGTGTACTGTTCTGTGATATTGTATTGGAAAACATATTGGATTTTTGCTTGGAGAAAGACAGAATAAAAAGTTTTTTTACTGAGAGATCTGTTCACAATCAACAAACAATCCATTATCTTATTCTCAATTGTAGCTCATGATTTGACCTTTTATTTGTATGATATACAGTCACTACACTTGTTGCTTCATGACTTCATGAACTTCTTTAAGTACTCCAGGATGCTTGTCAAACTGGTAATGTCCATTGAGGAATCACATTATATGACTATAGAAGGTTTAAAAACTTCCAATTTGAAAAAAAGATTAGTCACATTCTATCTGTAGCTGCAATGAGAGCAGTCGTTTTTCCATTTGTTAATTATCTTCAGTCTGAAGATTATTCAGTTAGTAAGCTGCAGTTTGATTGGTTGATATTTGGTCTAGGCTGATTCTGTAAAATAACAGCAAGATAGCTAATTAATCCATTGTTGACAAATGTAGTAAAATGTCATGGTCAATCATGGTCATCCAACAATGGTGAGGACTGCAATGAAACATGTATTATCCGTTTGCTGCATGTGTTTTTTTGTTTACTTCCAGGACATCACATGATTAAAGAAAACAGGAAAAAGGACACAAATACACTGTCTGGGTATTCTCAAGACATATTGCATGGGTCACGATCTGTCTATAGATCAAGGAATTTATCAGACAATAGAATTAGGGGCTCACCGTATCACAGGGAAAAGGATCTGGGTCAGAAATCAACCTTGACACATACATCCGGATCTTCAGTGCAACAGGACGAAACAGTTACTTTACCAGAAGTTGTTGATGAAGTATTAATGGTGAATAACACTAATGATTGTGAGCAGATGAATAAAACAGACAATGAAACTTGTGAGCCATTGGATTTGAACACAACTTGTAATGAATCAATTTATACCAAGCAGGTAGTGGAACATAGTTTAGGAACTGACAATGCCAAAACGACCTCTAATATAGAAAATTCAAGGGCAGGAGAGGAGGAAGAATCAAATTCTAGTCTGTTTAGAACTGGTGTTGTTAACATAAAAACCGAACCTGAAAATGATTCAGATGTTGAGATATTGACTGAAGTTGGTCAATATGAAGTGTCTGATATTGATAATAGTTGGGATATGAATTCTTCCGCTGGTCTGACCTTTGACCCTGCAGGAATGGCAGGGAGTTCGACCGGTCAGTCGGAGTTCACTCGCAGTAGATGGGACCCTAACTCATCTGGTCTTTCTACTGGTATGACCTTTGACCCGGCTGGAATTGCTGGGACCTCAGCCAGTACAGCATCTGTTGCCTACAGTAAGTGAATGTTTGTGTACTCTCATTCAGTCATTGTTTCATGGAATAACTTATTGCACAAATTTGCTGACAGAAATGTCCCAATTAGGGTCATAAATACATCTGTTTCGAAACATCTGCATTATCCAAAAAATCCTATATTTAAGTTCACTCTAAATAAATTTAACTCAATTATTCACATACTAATACATTCCATCAATTTAAAAAAATTAGATATGAATGAAACAAATGCAGTAAATTCTTATTTAACCTAGTTTTTCATGTTAGTTTACACTCATTGACTGCTGTTCTTCCTGATGGCAACTGACAGGTGCACGCAAATCTGTGACGTCTCGTAACAAACTAACATGCTTGCAGTTATAAATATAAAAAGTTGATGTTGTTGTTGTGTAAACTTGCATTTGATGTCATCAATGCTTGCGCTCTGATGAATATTTAAATGACATACAAAATGTGACAAAGGGGCATCAGCAATTTGTGGAAATCGCAACAAGGTCACATATATGACGTACTTTGTAAACAACAAATAATGTCCTTTCAAAGACTTTAGAAATAAAAAGTACTGATAGCCATCAACCAGTTGGTGTGAAATTGTTTCTTTTACTATAGGATTAAAATACCATTTTTTGGCCTTCACGCATGTGTAAACGATGTGTATTGATGAAAAAACTTTATTGGGTGTCGTTTCAATAGTCTGTTTGGAATTATAAGGATTTAAAGACCATTTTTTAGCGTTCACACATACATGTATGAGTAAATGCCGATCAGTCCATACACATTTAATATAAAGCCCCTTCAGTGTCTTGTGTCCTGCTGGTATAAAGGTATTTATCAAGGTATACATACGTCAGCAACATTGTGCAACAGGTTAAGCCATAATCCTTAATATTACCATGGCAACCATAAATGCAGATAAGCAAACAATAATAAGTGTTAAGAAACCCTGTTTATTTGTTTTGCATACTTTGTGCCTAACGATGTAACAAGTACATTGGTAGATCATTGAAGTTTCTCATAGTAATGAGATTTTGCTCATAATTTTACAGTCTTGATAATTTTTTATACGCCCGTTTGAAAAACGGGACGTATTATGGGAACATCGCGGCGGGTTGACGGGGGGCGGCGTCCACATGGTTTCCGCTCTCTAACTTCTAAGTCAAAGAATTTTCATCCGATCTTTACCAAACTTAGTGAAAATGTTTGTGGGCATAATCTCTCGGCCTAGTTTGATAACCAGCCACATCGCCCACGGCACTTCGGAAGTATGGCCCTTGAATTATCCAAAATTGGCATCCACATGGTTTCCGCTCTCTTAGTCAAAGAGTTTCATCCGATCTTTACCAAACTTGGTGGAAATGTTTGTGGGCATAATATCTAGGCCAAGTTTGATAACCAGCCACATCGCCCCAGGCACTTTGGAATTATGGCCCTTGAATTATCAAAAATTGGCCAAATTAGCCTTGTCCGCTCTCTAAGTCAAAGAGTTTTCATCCAATCTTTACCAAACTTAGTGAAAATGTTTGTGGGCATAATCTCTCGGCCTAGTTTGATAACCAGCCACATCGCCCCTGGCACTTCGGAAGTATGGCCCTTGAATTATCCAAAATTGGCGTCCACATGGTTTCCGCTCTCTTAGTCAAAGAGTTTCATCCGATCTTTACCAAACTTGGTGGAAATGTTTGTGGGCATAATATCTAGGCCAAGTTTGATAACCAGCCACATCGCCCCAGGCACTTTGGAATTATGGCCCTTGAATTATAAAAAATTGGCCAAATTAGCCTTGTCCGCTCTCTAAGTCAAAGAGTTTTCATCCGATCTTTACCAAACTTAGTGAAAATGTTTGTGGGCATAATCTCTCGGCCTAGTTTGATAACCAGCCACATCGCCCCCGGCACTTCGGAAGTATGGCCCTTGAATTATCCAAAATTGGCGTCCACATGGTTTCCACTCTCTTAGTCAAAGAGTTTCATCCGATCTTTACCAAACTTGGTGGAAATGTTTGTGGGCATAATATCTAGGCCAAGTTCGATAACCAGCCACATCGCCCCAGGCACTTTGGAATTATGGCCCTTGAATTATAAAAAATTGGCCAAATTAGCCTTGTCCGCTCTCTAAGTCAAAGAGTTTTCATCCGATCTTTACCAAACTTAGTGAAAATGTTAGTGGGCATAATATCTCGGCCAAGTTCGATAACCAATCATATCACTCATGTCACCAGGGAGTTATCACCCTTTGATTTTAGAAATTACCTAAAATTTGTCTTGTTTTAACTCTGAGCTCCGACTTATGACAGGCGTATTTTGTGACAGTTTGCCACTCTTGCTAAATAAACAGTTTAACTTCGATAACTTGAGGACGCTGGGGTCCGTCCGAAAAGCTCGAGTTAACCGATATTTCAAGTGACCCAGAGTTTTCATAATGTCCCTTCAGTGTTTTTTTATGAAATGTTTATTTTCATAGTTTTTCACACTTGCACCAGTTGTTTCATATTTGTTTCATAGTATCATATTTCTGTTCTCTACATTTCCTCATTAAAATAAAAGTAAAGACAAATTCTTAATAAAAGTTGTATACAGAATTTATAAATATTAGAATTATAAACAAATTAAGTGCTGCGGTCGCTGACGCTCGCTCCCTTGCACTTAATTTGCTTATAATTCCAATATATGAGCTATAACCTATACTTATTGTTGTTTTACAGACGAAATAAAGTTCATGAATATACGTGTTTAATCCGGATGTTTGCTTCACGCTTACACTGTTACATTTATGCGTCGTGGAAATTGCTTTTAATTGATATCTGTATGTTTTGTGAAAACTGCGATAATCGTTTTTCTCACCTCAATACTTGTCCTTTCGACCGTGATTTTGCAAATTGTACAACTCGCAGCGAAATGTTAACATTTTCATTGTTTGTTTATTAGGAGCTCCCATTAGAAAAATGTGTGAAAATGTGTGAAAATGTTACCTCGAGTTACCAGATATTGTGTATAGTTTGTGTTCTGGGGACCAACAAGTGTGCTAAAGTTTTTGACTTATTTCTGCTTGAGTTATCGGCAGTATATTTTATATCAAAATAGAAGAAATAAAGTCCAGGACTCTGCCATTTCCTCGACAAATCCGGGGTCTTCGAGTTGTCACCTGTTTGAGTAATCGAAGTTTAACTGTAATCTGACCGTATCTGTCAGTTTTCTTATATGTTTGAAGAAACTGTTTACTTGTCATAATTCACTAGACTATGTGTAACTTGAATAATCTGACTCTTGTTCTATCAGTATCACTAGTTTCCACAAGTATAATTTAAATCATTAATTTCAAGTAGACAGACTTTTTACCACTGTCATTGGTCATAAATGTCTATACTAAGTACTGCACTTTTCCATAGATTGTTGTCACTGTGTTAAATACATACATTGTTTGAGAGAATTACTGCATGACCAGTATTTAAGGAACTGTATGATGTACTCCGAGGATAACTATAATTGTATACTGTGCAATCTCCACAGAGCAACACTCTTTGGAACACAAAAATGTGTTAAATGTGTGCATACTGATCGGCATTTACACATGCGTGAACACTAAGTAATGGTCTTTTAACACGTAAATGAGGCTGTTTTTTGAGGGGCTGTTGCTCTAGGGAGGATAAATTGGTCGTAAATTCTTACAACAAGCAAATTTGATAATGCTTTTGTCTGCTGAAAAGTGATTGTTGCTGAAGAGAGGCCCCCTCTTGTTGGTTGTACTGTACGTCTAGACACTGAGTGACACAGTGGTAAATGTAGTTATTGTCACATGTAAGCAAGACACCTCTGTAAATACCATCTACAGTATGTTGTCGAGGGCCAATGCTGGAATTATTCAAATGCTTTATAATTCTATAAGGCATTGTAAACACAATTTTTGTTTTGACTGTGAAATAAGTAGGTGGATGGCATTTTGGACTGGGGAATTTATCTTGGTCAGGAGAGGAGACGTGTTTTATATGTAAGGTTGTAATTAATATTTCTCTCCTGGTCTTGAAAGATTGCACAGTGAAACAGACATTGTCAATAGCACACTTGTTTATTGCATATCTTTGGTTCTACCAAGATCCATGCTTATACCCAAAATAATGCTATAGTCTATAGGAGGCTTTCTCCACCCAAATAGCAGGAAAAGATAATACAAGCACTGGTTGTTAGTGACTTGAAGCCCCATTACAAAAATGATTGCTTTCATTCTGTCACCGAGATGTGTTGTAGCTTAAATAAAGTATTCAGGGGCGTCAGCTGTCAGCTTACTTTATTGTCTGAAGTATTCAGGGGCGTCAGCTGTCAGCTTACTTTATTGTCTGAAGTATTCAAGGGCGTTAGCTGGCAGCATACTTTATTGTCTGAAGTATTCAAGGGCGTCAGCTGTCAGCATACTTTATTGTCTGAAGTATTCAAGGGCGTTAGCTGGCAGCATACTTTATTGTCTGAAGTATTCAAGGGCGTCAGCTGTCAGCTTACTTAATTGTCTGAAGTATTCAGGGGCGTCAGCTGTCAGCTTACTTAATTGTCTGAAGTATTCAGGGGCGTCAGCTGTCAGCTTACTTAATTGTCTGAAGTATTCAGGGGCGTCAGCTGTCAGCTTACTTAATTGTCTGAAGTATTCAGGGGCGTCAGCTGTCAGCATATCACATTTTGGTTCATACAATCTTTGGCAAGGCTGATAATTGGCAGTAATTTCTGTGTGATGGTTCTTGAAATTTTATGTTAAAATTGCTGTTATACACCTTGTTCATGATGTGAAGACCACAGGAGTTAGTCACAAGTTCTCGCCCTTCTAGAGTTCTCTCCCTTTATCCTTTCTATAGTATGTATATACATGTACTATACCATTCATTTAATTATCAATACCTTGTTTCATTGGAGAGAACTCCAGAAGGGATAAAGGGAGGGAACTCACGTAAATATCATGTGGTGAAGACCAACTTTTGTAAATACACGAAAAATCACTCATGGAACCAAGGTTTTGATAATTTAAATATTTTTTTTGATGAATTCACGAAATCACAAAGTTATGATGCAGGGTGAATTTTCTCATTTACAGAAATGTATTTGTACATATTTTTAATGCACTGTGATTCTCGTTGTCTGTAATTGCTCTGTTCCTGAAGAAGCATGGATGGACCCATATAGTTATATTTATATAACTTACAGATATTACACACATACTCCTTTCTGGGATTCACAAATATTTCTGCTCATGAATGCAAACATCTGAATACAAAAAAACAAATTTATTTACACTGTAGTGCTATGATAAGATAACATTTTTCTAAAAATAGAATGTTGTAAATTCATGATGCAAATAGAAAAAAGAAGTTATACGTGTTGTCTGGAGTGTGATGCCTTCAGCGGCGTAGATTCATACCGTGGCCTACAATTTTTTTTATGAAAAATAAAAAAAATACCATGGCCAATACTGCAGTATGATATTTAATGTATGTTTTTGATGTTATTTGTAAGCATATTAATTTATCGGAACATAATATACACCTAAACGCATCTCTGATGATATAGCTTCAAAGATTGTTCTGGGGGACCTTGCCCCTGTAGCCCCCTAAAACTAGGCCTGCACATCAATTTCAGCTAAGCTTTATAACGAGGGATAGACAACCAAGCTACTGGTCAATTGCCATGCAAGCTTGTTTTGATGTTTTCGTTGTAGCACAGTGGAATTTTTCTGGTAGCCCACGGGCTTCCAGACATTGGATTTTTTTGGCTCTGGGCCAAATATGATTGTTACTTTTATTTAAGAGTGGAGTCTATTGTTTTATAATCATTGCACAAACGCTGTAGTTATGTACTTCATATGATAGATGTTTTTAACAAACATTCGTCAAGATATTTGGTGATTGAATAATCTGGCTTGCTTTCATATGGTAGGTGGATTTTCTTGATGTTTTCTTTTATTATTAGCATGATTTCTGCTTACTTTGTCTTTCTATTTAATAACAAGAAGGTTACATACATTATGAGGGGAAACCAGTGGGTATTCGGCATTTATAATATAAATCTGGCTGAATGCACATTATGGTCGGGGAGGCAGAAAAGTTACATAAACCTCTCGGCTTGAAAATTGTTTTCATCTTTTCAACTCTTGGGTCAATCACACCCCTGATAAATTGTTTGAAATTATTGTACCCCTTTCATATAGAATATTTATGCCTGTTACAAAAGATAGCATCAGGAAATATCAATGTTTCAAGTTGACAATACAGGTTTCTGCATGATTGCAAAATTGTGTCATCGAGTTCTGCTTTAAACGTTATATGTTAACTGTATAGATGAACTTTGGGCATATCTTTAGCTTGATAGTACCGTTAGTTACCAAACAGTAACATCTGTGAATGTTTATCCTTTCAGGTTTCAAGAAAAGGTTTATTGGACGCCAAACTTCAGAACAATCACACTCTATTCGGTCCCAAGACAAAAAATGTTTTCAAACTAGTCAGACATGGTCAGAAAAAACTTGCAACTTGAAGAAAAGATATCTTCCTGTCTGTGATAACATTAGTGCCTTTAATCATGACAACTCAGACGATATCTCACAAGTGCATGATTTATCTATAAAACATGAAAGAATAGAGGAAAATGATGACAATCAGTTCGGTGAGTCAACTGAGCTGATGTATGATGGAAAACACAGGAGATACAAGCCTGTATCGCGTTTAACCGAGGCTCAGCGTCAGAGAAGACGGCTTATGGATAGAGAAAGACAGAGACGACGTAGAGAGAGAATTCGAGCGGCCAATTTAGACTTTTATCCGATGTATCAGTATTAGTGACACATTTATCATTGAAGTAATTTCATAATTATTAACATAATGTTAGCCAAACTGTACGGTTATGGGTGAAAGCATAGCAAGTTGGTCAACTTCTTCATTTATAGACAAGTTTCACTTTCTTCCCTTGTAATGGACATTAATGGACCATTATAGGCTTGCAGTATTATACATCTTGTTGTAACAGTTCCACAGGCTATTGAGATATAATTCAACAACGCTCACTAATCCGCCAACTTTTTTTGGTACAGTTTGACATTATGGTCAAGAATGCATGTGATAATTACACATACATGTATATATTGAAAATCGTTGTATGCTTTTCACTGATGATAATTTACTGATTTGTTTAAATATGCTTGAGTGCCAGTTATATAATTTCTGATGATACTTAGTGATACTGTGATTTGTTTATTTTCTTCATGACAAAGGATTGTACAATCATAAGTATTGTTTAATGTGAATTTTTCCTCCCAGTATTATTGTTTGTTTACCTACATCAGAAGTTTAAATATTGTATTTGAAGTTTTTGTGTAAGCTTGTTGAAATTTATTCAATGAATGACACTTACTGGTTGTATTTTGTTTTAAGTTTTATTTTTTATTATTCATTTTATTCATATTTATTTTTATTTTATTTTTAAGATAAATGCTTTCTAAGAAATTTCACATTTTTTTGTTTGCACACGTTCAGTCATTACACTATGACTCAGTATAGACAGTGGGTTACTTGACTAGCAAAACTGACATGACAAAATTCTATACTCATGAATTACGAAGTGAATTACGAAGTAAAGGAGACATTTCATTGAATCTGTAGTGAAGAATACCACAGACAATTCAACCAATGAAATAACATGTTATATCACCTTGTTCAATGTGGAGTGTGTTTCTGAATTTAATTGAAGAGTATCAAATTGTTACACGCAACTTCATTGGTCAGCATAATTATGACTCATTAATATTACTGAAAAAGTAGTCTTTGGCAGTCATTTCCCCAACTTTATATACTGTGGTGATTTAATTTGTGAACGGAGGGTTCTGGCGATTGTGCTGTACATTAAGGTTGTCAACATTTCTTAGTTAGAGTTTTGGATTCTGCTTGGCATTGCTGTATGATGTGAAGTGGCCAAACCATCAGCTTGTGACCCTACCGTCAAGTTTGGTTGTGCCCTCTGAAAAGACTTAATTATTCTGCCATATTTATCTGTTTTTGGGGAAGTATGGCGGGTCCTTTTGATAGGGGAAATTTGCATCATGAATCACCAAATTTGGGTATTTATAAGGCTAAAATTTTTAATAATTTAACAGAAAGGGAATTTTCTTTCTAAGTAGTGGAAAAATCTATACTTTTTTCATTAGGGAATGGGGCCCAATATCGGCCCCAAATTTGCCATAAAATAGGGCTGTTATTATTTGTGACTTTCTATCTGATGCATAGAACCAGTACTGGTGTAAGAACTTGAATGATAAGACTGATTGTATGTATGGTATTGGGATACATGGTTGTTGTTTAAACTGTTGTTCAAGAACTATATAAGCTTCACTTTGTTTACTGCACCAATATCATGATTCACAGTATCTCTACTGTCATAGATTTCTGCTTGATTACAATTATACCACAGTTCTAGTTCTAATTGACATTTAAAGGTTTTGATGCCTAACTGTTGTAAATACTTCTTTACTAGAACTGAATTCCAACAGTTGTACAATATAATCTCAAAATGACTTTCTGCTTGAATTCCTTACTTATCAAGTTGGTCATAGATTTTCTGTGACTTACATTATCGGTGAGCATTTTCTAAGAAATCGTTTTGATTGCATTAGGTATAGTTACATTACACGTCAATATCAAACCAAATTTTTTTTTTGTAAAATGAAAAGTATCTGAGAAGAGAAAAATATGTCGCTTTAATGTGGTACAAATCACCAGTGTACATATGTCTGTCTATGTCTGAAACTTTTAATGCATATTTTTATTGATTAGTTGTATGCTAGGGTGCTGTTTGATATCATGGAAACTGGTGCAGTGTGTTTGTGTGTGGATCGCATTGCTTGTTTTTGAAAGTGGTTTGGGTAAATATTACCCATACACAATGTACATTTGTTGCTTAGATCTGTTCACAAGTTCGTTTGCTTGCTTGCATATTTGAAATGTAGATGTTTTATACAATTTTGCATTGTAAGTGCCTATCTCGTTCATTGTTTAGTGAATTTTTAGTACACAGGGACTTGCACCCTAGGGATATACATGTATGGGGGAGGCCTTGTTGGCTGAATGTCGTCTTCCCATCTCTTTTTTTCACATTCTTTGATATCTGGTCATGTACAACCTGAAAATGTTACCTAAATGTTACTGTCATTGGATTATTATAAACAACAATAAACAAATTTATTATGAATTGAGTGCTTTGGAAATTATTTCAGTTGATGTTTCTATCAGAGGTGCTTTCATTGTATTGTATTCAGAATGATAAATTGGAAAGATACCACAATTTTATTGGACACATTTCAGGTGCACATTATTTTGCCTTCATCCCATAAACTTGGTTAAATGTAGACTGCATGGAATTGGAATTGAAAGTATTACCTTGATCTATGTCTCCATTTCTGTATCGGTTTCTAATGACTAACTAACATCATTGTGCAGCATTTGTTAAAGGATGTTTTGTTTTTTAGATTAAAGAACCTATAATTTCTGGAAAAAACCATGTACTATTATCATTTTATCTGTATTAACCTGTTTGTATGATTGTTTTCATTCTAATGTTTGATTTAACCACTGTTCTAATGTTTGATCAATTTTGTTTTCTAGTCATTTTTAAGTATGCGTTATTATTTAACTTTGTGTTTTTTTCTGTTTGGCTTGTTGGCAATCATTTTTTTAATGTATGCTCCTTAAGGGTTGGCCATTGCTAGAGAATCATCAGAATCAATAAAGAATACAGGAGTGATTGATTTCTGTTTTTTATGAACACTGTAGAAAGGGCATTGCTGACTGTTAAACATCTGTCGTGATGCGATATATTCCATGGTGTGGAGAAACCATGTGGTATGTGATGTCATTTTTGCTACTGCAGACAGTAAATTGGGAAGTTCTGGTCAACGTAACTTTTTCACTTCGGTACTGAATTTTACAAAGTATACCGCAGTCTTCATGGGTTACTGTATACCGCAGTCTTCATGGGTTACTGTATACCACAGTCTTCATGGGTTACTGTATACCGCAGTCTTCATGGGTTACTGTATACCGCAGTCTTCATGGGTTACTGTATACCACAGTCTTCATGGGTTACTGTATACCGCAGTTTTCATGGGTTACTGTATACCGCAGTCTTCATGGGTTACTGTATACTGAGTCTTCATGGGTTACTGTATACCGCAGTCTTCATGGGTTACTGTATACTGAGTCTTCATGGGTTACTGTATACCACAGTCTTCATGGGTTACTGTATACCACAGTCTTCATGGGTTACTGTATACCGCAGTCTTCATGGGTTACTGTATACCACAGTCTTCATGGGTTACTGTGTTCCATATTTGTTCAGCCTCCTTGTATTAAACAGTGCTTTCGTTTCATCAAACACCAGAAACCTTCACCAACAATATACAGTAAAACCTTAATAATAAGACCAATATTGAGGTGGTCTTAATATCAAGGTTGAATGAAGACCAGAACAGTCAAATTGGACTTGAAAAGTGTGGTCTTAATTTTAAGGTGGTCTTATTATTGAGGTGGTCTTTAAGTGAGGTTTTACTGTACAACAATGCACTCTTTGATACATGTATATTGATCAGGTGTATAACTAAGTAAGCCGCGTAGACTGCGCTTTATTTCGTAAAAACACGTAAAAACAAACGTTTCATTGACTTGAATTTCCAAATGCAGGCACTGAATTCGACTGGATGCAGTTGTAAGAATGACATCACAAACCACATAGTTACACATACTGTACTACTGTCTTTCGAAAGGTCGGAAGGTTTTACCATCTCTCCTTCTTATGCCTGATTTAATTCCTAGAGGAGCAAATCACAACTTCCTCCATCATGTCAGCTTGAATGTCATTAGCAAAGTGGGATTGTACATGCCAGACACTGTCGCCATAGTGATGCTGGTTCTTCTACGTATTTCATCATGAAAGAACAAACAAGTCTTGATATAGGCAAAATATTCTCCGAACTTCAGGAGGAGACGTTGTGTAAGAGACTGAACACTAATACTAAACATTGTAGGACCACAATCTCTACTCAGAATATGTAATAAAACATCGTGCTGCTTAATATGGCATTGTGCAACTTTAAACAACAACATTTAAATGAACTACTTGCTCTTCAAACTTTATAGCTTAAAGGCTTATCGTGTGAAGGAATTTCCTCTCCCATTTTCCATGAGTCGAGAACAAAAATATTTGTATATTGAATTTGATACACAGAAGTGTGAAATAATGAGAAGATTATATGAGAATTTGGCACAACACTAATGCACCATTGTTAGGTTTGTCCCGTTCTGACACACTGTATCGGAAGTATAGTCAAAGGGGAACATATATTTTCACTGAGAACAGTTATCAGTAATCGACGTATCAGAGATTTATTCTGACTAGTTTAAAGTTACGAATAATATGATTAGTGTTTGTGTCCGCTTCAGTGCATTGGCGTTTGTTTTAAAATGACATCTCTGGAATAAATGGGTCCATTTGGCTAAAATTTCAATGGACTGATCATACTGATATTGCCTTTTACCAAAGTTGGTTAATATAGTTTTATTGAAGTCAAACAACGCGATGGCAACCAATCAGAAAAAAAGCTTTTAGAAAATTTTCCGAAACGTCAATTGTCAGAATTCAAATACTTTAGAAAAGTCACAAGCAGTGTTAACACATTTGGTGACCATGTTCCATGACAAATATTTATAAAACTACTCCGATCAAGAAATTCAAGCTAAACATAAAAGGAACACATGAATAAGATGGGCAAAGGGTTACTTGATATTCAGTTATCAGTTTGTGATCACTTAACTTACAGAGCTCTTGTCATGTTTTTGAACTCACTAACAGTTTATGATAAAGGCAATACTGTCTAGAAGACTCTACTTCACAAATATTATTGTCTTTGAAATGATTGGGATATTTTCTCAGGCTTTTTTCTTACATTTTCAGTTCCACAAGTCAAGGATTACCAACACAAGATTGCCCATTCATCAATGAAACTATTTACTTGCCAATACTGTGGGTCATCATTTAAATATAGAACAAGCTACAAACGACATTTGACCTTACATACGCCCGAAGACACAACATATTATAAATGTTCCGAGTGTAACTACTCCTCCAAGAGAAAAGATCATCTTAAGACACATATGATGAAACATTTTCTTAAAAAATGTGTTGATATGTAGTCTGCTGCTATGAAGTAATTTCTGAATTGCAGTCTCACCTGTACAGATGTAATTAGGTCATTCTAACACATACCTGATATAATATTCATGTTATTTTCTCCCCCATTTCGGCCTATTGTTTCTAACTTTCTAGGCACGTTCCGTGATGTATTCCATCAATATAATCCCCATGGTTATCCTCCTTAGTCGTTCTTTGTGGCGGGACAGGCCATTCCTTGCGCCCTGTTGCTGTGCGTGTTTACCCTTGCACCTCCTTAATCTCACTTGAATTCACTTCTGTCTGACTGTGTTGCCCTCGGTGTATGGGGCATCGTTTTACTTTTTAATACCTCCTAATACTGTAGATACCTGATCCTGGTATTTGAATATGATGTAACCTATTCGAATTGCAGATGTCTTTTAAGTGTTTCAATTGCAGACATCTTAAATTCAATAAGAACTGGCGGCATGAACTATGCGAATACGAATACTAGTACTACATATATATGTGTACTCTTTAAATCGATAATATTTAAATATTGTTATAAACAGTTAAAAGATTCTTTGGTTTTCGTTTGTGATTTTAATGATGACTGAAATGTTGATATTGGTATGTTTCGGGGTAATGTTTTGCAATTTCTTACCTTATTTTCGGAACCTGAAGGCATTTTTACAAGAGGCCTCAGGTATACTCAGTGTAACCAGTAGGCTAACTTGTATCTGTTTATGGTGTTATGTCCTTGTTTTAGCTATAGTTTATTTATGTCATACTCTTCTCACGTTAAAGTGGTTCTACATCTTTGCTCTCTGCTCAGATGGCTCTATGATAGTTTTAAACCATCAGAACTGCATTTCATTTTACTAGAAGATATCCTGTTGGTTTGATATTAACATGTTTCTAAACCGAAACTAACTGATTTTGTCTCATAAACGAAAGTAGGAATCCTGAAAGAACGGAGAAGATTTTTTTAATTTATCGTTTTGATAACCAACATTGAATGCCATTAGGCTTATCTCATCGAAAATATATTTTATACATGCTGTCATGTGACATTGAACAAATAATGCCTAGAGTTCTTCAGCAACAGTCGGAAGGTTCTCAGAGAATGAAGTGAGTTAATTAAATGTCTTATTGATTGAAAATTATGTCAGATTTGATTAGTGAACTAACAATTTAGTTGTCGGCAAACGTCATTTCGTAATAAACACGTAACACAGTTATACATACATTAATTACATAGGATATCTTATGTAATGTCGCTTTGTTTTGTTTTGTTATTGTGTCCTTACACTTCTGACTTCTTGAGAGAAAATTCATTTAAAAACCCCGACCTACACGAAGTATGAAGAGTTTATTTCTACATTAAAAAACAAATTGCGACTTTGGCAGTTCAATAAATTTTGTAGCAGTTTTATCGTAGTCTGGTGTACTTGCGT
Organism: Mactromeris polynyma; assembly: GCA_032209605.1. Taxonomy (NCBI): domain Eukaryota; kingdom Metazoa; phylum Mollusca; class Bivalvia; order Venerida; family Mactridae; genus Mactromeris; species Mactromeris polynyma. The sequence continues at coordinate 249,777 of JASFXZ010000022.1, read as the reverse complement.
TGTTATCTTCATTGAATGAATGCTTCAGCAAATATTAATTAGGCCTATAGATATCTGATACATTGATTTATAATGTATTAAAGTCTCATCTTTGTTCAATCATAAATATACATAGACAAAAAAAGAACATAAAAACATTGCACAGAACCATTCAAAAAAGAATTATAAGAGATTATACTCACGCATATGCATCATACATAAAACAATACAAAATGTAGACGACGTATTATAAGGCTACCGTATAGCCAAAATGTTAACATTAATATTTAATTAAGACCATAATAGTGTGACTTAAAAGCAAACATTCACATAATCACATAAAAACATAAGAATGAATAACCATCATTTTTGTAAAAAAGTTGTCTGTAATGTAATAATAAATTATCTATACAAAATACTTTTCCTTAATTGTAAAATCATATACATGTAGCAGGTTTTGGCAGAAAGTTTGACAATATCGTCGTTGGAGAGAAGTTTCTCAGCATATGTGAGATTGGTAAAAGTGATGTTTTCTTCAGAGCATTGCATTTTAACACTGTACTTGCCATTTCTATGTAAATATACTTCAAGAGCAAGGAGCTATATATATAAGTCATTGGCTTTCGGTCTGATCCTCTTTACATTGACTACTGAACAATCTCGTTTCATGTAAAATGTTGTATATTGTATTGTATTATTATGTTGTCCATAGTATGTAAATAAAATATGTTTAAACTAAAAGCAATCGGATCAATCTTATCTCGCCCCATATTGATGCCACATGTGTAAGGCTGTTAGCAAAATTTAGTGCTGTTATATTAACCACGAACGTATGAATATATTACCTGGACCATTACTTTTCAAAATAGGTGTATTGAAATGTTCGTGTTTGTCCGTAAGCTTCACGGAGAAAAAGCCGCAGCTGTGTTTAAAAGTAATCCAAACAGCAGTTATAGCTTTACGGACGAGAGTATGTCGTTACCTAAATTAGCATGGATCGGTCCTGAACGTTCATACACATGTTCACGGTCAATCTAACAGCACTATAATAAGACCTAAAGAATAACAGAAAAGCGACCAGGTGTATCATGTACGTAACAACAGTTCCGCTTCATTGAAATGAGACACATGCCATAACAGTGGCAACACTTGGAACCACTGTCGCAGCGAGCATAACATGACTTGTGTCATATTTTACTTTAGCACTGTTCTTCAACATGTGAGGATACATCAGATATGGCAGTCGTGGTAGTGGTAAAACACGGCAGAATATGAAGATTGTAGTCATGTAACTCCAAACTCTATTGATTATTCGGATCTTCAAATTAAAAACCTCTCGATTATTGTTTTATATCATGTTTATGCCCTGCACGTTTGATGAAAAGTTATTAATTGTTTAATCAGGATACTAGTAACCACTGATTCGACTTAATTACCCTTTTGTTTTATTTCAGATGATGATGATTTCATTGAAGCACCAATGGAAAAGGAGCTGCATAACTATATCGACTTAGAAGGTAAAGTTGGATATTATGCGCATTGGAAATGTCAAGTATGTGAAAGAACGTTCGGTGATAAATCCAAATGTAAACGACATACAAGAATGCACACAGGACAAAAGCCATTTTGCTGTGGATATTGTATGAAATATTTTTCAAGGAAAGATAACTTAAAGAAACATATAGCCTCGAAACATCCCACTATTGCATAGTACAGGGATTTAATCATTTGTCGAACTGGACAGAACTTTCAACAGAAGGATTTAATGTTTCATTTGCATCTGTTTACCAAAATGGCTAACTAGTACAAGGTGGCATTTACGTATATCTTTTCTGGATGTTTTCGGCACAGCCGTACTTAAATGGCTTGGCTATTTGCATATCAGTGTTGTGTAAACCAATCAGATATCACGCTATCCACTAAACAAACTTCTCTTCAACCGAACAACGTTTGTAACCTTGACGCGGATTGGTTAACCTTTCGATAAGGGGTACGTTACCTTACTGAAATCCAATGAATTTCAGTGAATTTATCAAAATCCATTTTGGTTCTGGAGAGACCAGCATCGTTACATTTCAGCATTTGTTTTCAAGATATTTCGTGTTAAGTTTTATTGTCGAACCCTGATTGAACAAAACAGTGAAAATGGACTTTAAAAATGTGTTCTTAATTTTGAGATGGTCTTTTTATTGACATTGGTCTTTAAGTGAGGCTTTACAGTAAATAGAGAATAATAGGTTGGTGACGTGGATTGACACTGGTTTATCAGGCAAGAAGGAGGAATTTATCGGGTGTTCCGATTGCGACCTCGGTTGCGAATCGACCCACGAACAAAGTGAAAAGAAATAATGATAGAAGCCTGGTCGACGACTCATGAGCCTCAAACGATACATTTTGGTGTTAAACCACCGTCGGTTCTAATAGAAGATGTTCTGAGATGTGAGGTCACTGAGTATGAAAAAAGGAATGACAGGGCGGTCGCATTCATGGGGTGGTCATAATGTCGCCGTGTCCTCAAAGAAACGTTATTAAATATTACACTGTTTTCGGTGGTTACAGTGGGTTTTCTGTACTTGCGTTTCGCACGAAACCACGTCTACTACAATTTACATCTGCCTTTGATGTTTGGTTCATATACAAAATCGATGCACATCACACATAATTTAATCCGGATATATTCAAAACAAGATGACGCCACATGTTGTTAGAATGATAACTTATATTGACAGATTACAAGCAGTTTTCAACTATTTTGTAAAACACCGAATGGATAATTGTTTGACATAGGTTTGAGTGAATGTGATTCTGAATATATTATATTATAACTATTTGGTATGTTGCACGAATGACATAAATCAATGTTTTGTGTATGAAAATCCCTGTTTTCAAGCAGACGAATAATTGCTTCATAATGGATTGAGTTAAAAATAAACACGTGAAAATTGTTTCTCACCTTAAGTTGTAACGAAAATGACAAGAAGTATGTTTTGAATTATTCAAATATTTTGGTCAGAATAATAAAAAATGTAAATACATTTTATACATGTATAATACATTTGTTTACATTTTATCATTAAAAAAGACTGGAACGTATGTATACATGTATATCGAACAAGTAATGTTTTGACAAACAGTATGTATAAGTACATGTACAATCTCGTATTCATGATACTGTTTTTTTTCTGTGGGATAAATGATGTAATAATATGTATATTATATATAGTGTAACGTATTACAATAACAATATTTATTGCGAGTAATTTAGGTCCATAATACAATCATTCATATGGAAAACAAAAAAAACCCAATCATTTACAAATGTACATACACTATATGTAAAACGCAAATGTACATACAATATAAATAATTACTGTACAGACCCATAAAATGAAACATCAATGAACTGACTGGATGTTAAATGACGTTCAGAGTTTAAACGTCGAAAGAAACGGAACTACATGTTTTATGCTGGTACATGGGACATGTGCTTCACCATGCACACTACCACACGGGAGTGTAACAATGTCCATAAATCAGCCACATTCTCATCTATAGTATATACGGTGTACATACTATAAAAGGGGAGATAACCTAGTTATGAAGATGGCTTCAACACAACAAGTCATTATATCACTAAGATACCCTATGGGTTAAGGATCGGAATACCATACATAATTAATACGCCCGAGCTGAATATTAAGGATTTGAACAACGTACATCATTCATTTACCCCAGTGGTAAGAGTTAGAGAACCATACAGCATTCACATACACAGGCGGTCTAAACTTTAAACATTTCCACTATCGTATCGTGACTGACTGGGAAATCATTTAGCGTTAAAGCGGCATGTCATTTTTTCCTTTTCTTCTCCGATGTCTCTGGTAGTTTCCAACCATCCGAATTGAATGTCATTTCACAAAACTGCATTCGGTTAGTTTGGTATTGTTGCGTTCTGAATCAAAAGTGGCCTATTGTATACATCAAAAGTGGCCTATTGTATACATCAAAAGTGGCCTATTGTATACATCAAAAGTGGCCTATTGTATACATCAAAAGTGGCCTATTGTATACATCAAAAGTGGCCTATTGTATACATCAAAAGTGGCCTATTGTATACATCAAAAGTGGCCTATTGTATACATCAAAAGTGGCCTATTGTATACATCAAAAGTGGCCTATTGTATACATCAAAAGTGGCCTATTGTATACATCAAAAGTGGCCTATTGTATACATCAAAAGTGGCCTATTGTATACATCAAAAGTGGCCTATTGTATACATCAAAAGTGGCCTATTGTATACAGTACATCAAAACGACTGCACGGATTGTATGTGACCTAATCAGAAAATCATATAAATCGGAGATTTTCTATTTTATGATATTAATTGATTGTCTTTATGCATAATCGTACATAAAAACGACGAAGCTTATGCTTAGAGATCATCAGTGACAGCAAATTGTCTTCCGGAGGACAATTGGTAGTTAAAAGTATTTACCGCAAAATATGTCAAATTCATGGAAATAAAACTATTTCGTAGGTAAGGTAGTAAATATGTAAACATGTTGCCTTCCCCATGTGCAGTTCCTTGACTTGATATAATATTCGTGTCCTCCATCCCCCTTTTCAGCCCATATCCACTTGGTTTCTTGGTTTGTCCGGCGATGTGTTCCATTCGTTCCTTCCCCCTTGTTGTCCCCTTATATTTTCCATATACATGTATCAATGATGGTTGTTTTTGATAGTCAGTCAGAAAATTGCTTACATCCCCGTTTCAAAAGTGTTTTGCCCTTACACCACAACTTCTAATGTTTTGTATGTTGATGTTCACCTGGGATCCGTATGGGGGGAATTGTCTAGTGTATGTGGCGTTCCCAGTAACAACTTAATGTTTCTTTACATTCACAAGTTACTTGAAAATGTTTATGCCGCTTTAAGATACACTATCCGTTTAGGATAAGTACTGCATGAAGCGTTCATAACTTCTTAAAATCCTGGGCCATTTTAAGCATGTCTGGGTTACGAAAAGGAAATTCTCATCATTTTACTTGTCATCCAGAATCGACATTATGACACACCAAATTAATTTGCTGTCTTTCCGATCTACCTTACCAAAGATTTCAAGACGGAGTACTAAGAATGGTATAACAGAAACACAGAAGGTTTGATATAAAAGCGAGCGAAACAAAGCCATGTAGATAATTACATAATTAATTGACATAGAGTTATTGTTTCTGTACTGTAGTCTTCAATACCCGCTGTCAATCTTTGTAAAAACCATTTCGTATACGATACATGTCTCCATTATGTCTCTTTCTCACGGTCTCTTTCCTTCTCGTCTAATTCTGGTCTTCCCTAACTTGTCATGTTACATACATACATGTATGGAAACAGTTTAAGCATTAGTGTTAACCGGATTGTAATAAAAATCTTCAAGTTAACAGAAACATTTATTTTCATCAGGATATTACTTGAAAACACTATACAAGTTTAAAATAAGTATTTTTTCCGAAGATTGAAAAGTAAATATCGAGCAAAAAAACCGAGTACGTTAAAGAAGCCGTTTAGTAACACGTACACAGTTTTAAGAATCAATCTGTTTTTGTTACAAAAAGTCAAAGTGGACAGAAATGTTTTATTTCGACATTAAATCACACGGAACCAATGGACAAATGTACAATAAGACTTATTTAAGACAACGCGGATTGAGTCCCAAAATTGGTATCACAAAACGGTTTCTTAAAGAATACTTATTTCACAGTTGTTGATTGGTTTCCAGTTATTTCATGATGAAATAAAACGGTTCTGCCAACTTCGATTTGTTTTATTACAAAACGGGTTGTAACACAGCATTACTTTCACCAATTTTCAATATTTTTATGTTGTTGGAAAGCTAGAAGCTTTACCTTTCTTTTGATAATTTAGTATTGTATGTCAAATATTAAGACCATAGACCTAAATACTATTAGGTCTTTGTTAAGACCTACCGCCGTTTTTTTCATTCTACGAGTAATATTGGTTGTAAAGTATGACGCCGCCGCCTGTTACACTAGTACTATTACAAAATTGTCAAGGATGGAAAACAACTAGCCTGGATTACCTGCCCTTACCATCACATTATGTGCAGAGTACGCTGGGTATCAGACTAGGAAAACAACTAGCCTGGATTACCTGCCCTTACCATCACAGTATGTGCAGAGTACGCTGGGTATCAGACTAGGAAAACAACTAGCCTGGATTACCTGCCCTTACCATCACAGTATGTGCAGAGTACGCTGGGTATCAGACTAGGAAAACAACTAGCCTGGATTACCTGCCCTTACCATCACATTATGTGCAGAGTACGCTGGGTATCAGACTAGGAAACAACTAGCCTGGATTACCTGCCCTTACCATCACATTATGTGCAGAGTACGCTGGGTATCAGACTAGGAAAACAACTAGCCTGGATTACCTGCACTTACCGTTACATTATGTGCAGAGTACGCTGGGTAGACTAGGAAAACAACTAGCCTGGATTACCTGCACTTACCATCACATTATGTGCATAGTACGCTGGGTATCAGACTAGGAAAACAACTAGCCTGGATTACCTGCCCTTACCATCACAGTATGTGCAGAGTACGCTGGGTAGACTAGGAAAACAACTAGCCTGGATTACCTGCACTTACCGTTACATTATGTGCAGAGTACGCTGGGTATCAGACTAGGAAAACAACTAGCCTGGATTACCTGCACTTACCGTTACATTATGTGCAGAGTACGCTGGGTAGACTAGGAAAACAACCAGAAACCGAATGTTTTCTTCACAGGAGCTTAATGCTCACATCTACTCCAGCTGGTCCCCCTATTCCCAATCCCTTAGTAATCAGTCAGAGTAAGCCCAAAGGAGGACAGCCCGCTAGACTATGTCCGACTTCGGACGCACATCTAGTGTTATGAAATATTGGATAGTCTGAAGTGGTGCAGGTTAGATTTCTGACGCATAGATTCGTGTTCAAAATAAAAAGGATCTGGTTGCAATTCCCATCCAACCGAACGTTACCCGTTAATTAATACACAGAATGTGAACAAATCCGAGGTTGACCAAATGATGATCTAGAGCAGTAAGGAATTAGCATCTTCACTTGCCGTACCAGTGTACGTCCGACAACTATAAGGGGAGATCACTGCGTAGGTGATTGGGGAATTCGATATTCGCACACTATAGATTATCAATAGTTACTTCCCTTTGATATATTTACTCCATTTGTTCTTAATAGGACACAACTTGTTTGCATTTCGTTCTGTCGTGCATTTCTGAGTTCTATTTGCTCGTCTCAACATTTTTATTGACGGTAAGTAATAAATATTAAGCAGTCTCATTAATTTGTAACGCTGTCAAGCTGTCATGAACTTCTCACAGAAGTGCAATGGACTCAACATTGGGCATGCATTAGTCCAAATCAAAGGGGGTCGGCACGTTGAGGAAATGATCTAAAACAGTCATCCAAGACAAAAAACTTTTACTGATTACAGGTAATGGAAATTCTGTATAAATGGATATTAGGGAAGTCAAAATGTTAGCAAATGGAACATAAACAGAAATGTTCACTAATGGGGGAAATGAGAACTGTTAATTTAATAGTTATGTATATAAAATGTACTTATGTGGACAAGGAAAGTTACTGATTATGCTGGCTGATATTTTTATGACTTCCTTGAATTCACAAAATTCCCAAACATTTCCATATTGCGAACATCACCACTTGTACAGTAAATGTGTGATACATTTATAACAACATGATTTTATTGTATTTCAGGTGATAAACTATAAGGATTAATTATGATGAGCGAAACTGATAATTTGGATGACGAGTTGTTGGAAAATCCTCTCATTATTGATGAGGGAGGTGACAGTTCTGCAACTGATACTGAAAAAACATTCACTGAGACGAATAAGACCAAACTACCGGAAACAATTCCTCCATTCAGGAGAGGAGACGTAGGAGAAAATAATGAAACAAACAAAGGGCCCAAGACTGTAACAATTGCTTTAAAACATAATACTCATGTTGAGGTGAATAAAAAAGTACCAGAAGGTGTTAAGATCATTCAAATCCGTAACCTTAAGGAAGGATGCAGCAGAATTAAACTGGGCACAAAAAATCACCGTGGTAACTTGAACAGCTTTTTGATTTGTGTAGGAAAAAAGTCCATGGATTCATTACTGAAAAAAGGTACTATCGTTAAAACTCATCAAGTTGGTGGATATCCAAATCATACACAGAAGTCGGAAAACCAGACATTGGGAATGCATGCGGGTAAAACAACTCAAATTTATGCAAACAGCACCATTCCAGCTAGTCTGAATGCACATCAAATTGGTGAAATTCAGAATAATGCGGAAAAGTTGGGTAACCAGAACTTGCAAATAAATGCACAAGGAACAACACAAATAAATGCAAACGGCATCATTCAAGGTAGTCAGAATGCACATAAATGTATTTGCATCACTGATGCTGATAGTGCAACTGTAAGTCAACAATATGGAAGCATCCTACAATCAGAATTAGGTTGTAACAGAATTAATGAAGAAATGCCTGCTGAAAGGAGGAAGGTGACGCAACTGAATGATTTCTGTTTACCAGTAAAAGTGTTACCAGTACATTCAGAAATTGACCCTGAGAAAATTGTGCATAATATTCTAAACTGCAATGAATCAAGTGTTAACTGTTCTAGTAATGCTGTGAATCAGGCAAATGAGACTTGTACTGTTTCTAATCAATTACTGAGTAATGCAATGGAATCAAGACTTAACAATGTTACAACTAATACTGAGGGTGAATCAGTCACTGAAGATGAAGCAAATGACAAATGTGTAACTTCTCAGTCTACAGTATCCACTGATTTTGATGCAATTAATGCCCCAGAAATGATAGAAATTGTAAATTTGGAGCCAGATTTTGTGCCAGAAGTTGACTCTGAAGTTGATAGTGTCACAAACTCTGCAGGTGACAATATTGAGATTGATACTGTTGAAAATGAAATGTCAGTAAATGATGTATGTGTTATTAAATCTGAATCTGATACAGATGAAGGGAATGCATCTAAGACAAACCCATCAGCTGACTATGACAGTAATGTTCCAGAAATTAAAGCTTTTGTATGCCAAGGCTGTTGGGCAGTGTTTGAGAATCCACACAGTTTAGAGGAACATCATTGTCGTTCAACAAATGCAGATTATTCATTTAGAATGGCAGAAAAACGTCACTTTACATGTGGGCATTGTGGCAAGGTAAGTTGAATCTATAGAGAAATATTTCTGTTCTGCTTAAAGTCTATGTTGTGGCAATATGTGTGTACATTTCTATAGAACTCGATTCAGCAATAAGTATTCATTGGATAGGTTTCAAGCTGAAACTGAGTGGCCATGGTAATACAGGCAATAGATCAATTAAATTGGCAGTATGCTGTAAAGCAACATAACATTTTTATAATGTAATTTTTTTTTTTAATTAACCATTGAATGTTACAACTTTTCCACATACAATGTATTTAATAAGGAATGCTATCCTTGCCTACAAAAATATTTTGCTGAATTTATCATAATGACCAGAAAAGGAAGTTGATACATGTACATTGTTATCTGCACATTTAGATAGAGGTTAAATTCTACGTTTTACATATTCATTGTCATATTTTATGTAAGCAGATTCAACAAGGATTTGTTTCTTATATTGCAGGAATTCAAGGACAGATTTCTGGTTAAAAGACACCTCATGAGTCATACTGGTGTGAAGGAGTTTCTATGTGACCTTTGTGACAAGTCTTTTCTACTCAAGCATCACCTCATTAATCATATAGAGAATCATTTTTCAAACAGACCATTCAGATGTCAAGTATGCGGTGCAGCTTTCAAACGAAAGCCGCACTTATTGAAACACAGCCTGTCTCATTCCGTCAATAGGGAGAGAAAGTATCAGTGTCAACATTGTGACAAGGCATTTTTTATGTTGGATAAACTACAAAGGCATGAGAGAACACATGTACCTGATAGACATAGGTATGTCTGTGAAATTTGTCAATTACAATATACACAATTGGGTACATTGAATAAACATATGAAAAATGCTCACTCCAGTGCGGATAATTATCGTGCGAAAAAGATGAAAAAAGTGCTACGTTGTAAATTTTGTGATGCAGAATATTTTTTAAGGAAACAAATGACCATTCATTTGACAAGTCATGATATATTTATTGATAAAGATGAGGAGATTGATAATTATACCAGGAAGAACATTAAACATGGTAAGGAAAAGAAAGGCAAAGAAACAGACACAGGAATTAGAAGCGCTAGTGCATTAAGGAAAAAGTCCCACAAAGCCAAATCTCAAAAGAAGAAATAGAAATTAAAAGACTGTCTTTTACAGTAAGACCCACTTTTAAATAGTTATCATGTGAATGTATATGGACTTGGATATCAAACTAGAAAGAAACTCAAATGCAGATATTGTTTATAATAGATTTAGGGCTAATATCAAACTATGAAGAAACGCAGATGCAGATATTGCTTATTATAGATTTAGGGCTAATATCAAACTATGAAGAAATGCAGATGCAGATATTGCTTATTATAGATTTAGGGCTAATATCAAACTATGAAGAAACGCAGATGCAGATATTGCTTATTATAGATTTAGGGCTAATATCAAACTATGAAGAAACGCAGATGCAGATATTATTTATTATAGATTTAGGGCTAATATCAAACTATGAAGAAACGCAGATGCAGATATTATTTATTATAGATTTAGGGCTAACAGTGTTACTACTTTATCAGCTTCTTGATTTATATGTAAGCATAATTTCTTATATTGACTAGTTTCACTTTCACCCACCAATATTGATCATTGCGTAAATACGTTCAGAAAATAAATCATTATGTCTAGTAAATAAATATATGTATAACTGTATCTTTATTATTTTTTGTCTGAAATAATTACTATTGTTTATTAAGAATAAATAAATGAAGAAGTTAATATTCTTGGTAAGAATTTGTCACTTTGTTTGGATGTGTTTCTTGTCTTATTCATCAGATTTTTGCGTCTATCCCAAGTTTTGTCCAAAATGTCTAAGTATCTCTTTGTCTGTTTTAGCTCACCTAGGCAAAAGCTCAGGGTGAGATATTGTGTTCACTCACTGTCTGTCCACACTTATTTAAATGACATTGCATTTGAAACAGTTAGGAAAATGAGGAAAATGCTGAAACCAGACAAGGATGTTCCTTGGATTGTCCTCTACCCTAGTTGTTCGAAGAATTCAGCTCATTGCAGATTTCTGGTTGCCATGGCAACCAAAGTGAAACATTTTAAAAGTCATCTTGACAAAAACCACATGGCACAGAGCTTTATAGATATTTTGTTTGTAGCATTGTCTGGTGATCCTCTACAAAGATTGTTCAGGGCCAAAATTGACCCTGCCCAGTGGGATTCACTTGTTTTACATAGACTTATATTGGAAAATGTTTGAAATTATTCTTGTCAAAAACCACCGGGCCCAGAGCTTAGATATTTAATTTGAAGCTTTGTCTCATGGTCCTCTACCAAGATTGTTCAACTCATGCCCCTGAGGTCAAAATTGACCCTGCCCAGGGGTCACTTGTTTTCTAACTTAATATGATAGATGATTCAGGTGAGCAATCATGGGCCATATTGGCGCTATTGTTGATGGTTAAGTGCAGTCACTGCATTATTACTATTTTGTATGAAGACAGTTCTCGTGGTGATGCACTTGAGTGTTAGCCACTCTGATGCATGAATTATGTACTTTATATGTGAAATTATGACATTTCAAGCGTTAACATATTTGGCAGGCATTGATTCTTGTGGTCCCACCAAGTGGGTGGGGGTCACCTAGATTTAGACTCCATCCATGGTATATTATACCTCTAGATCTGCATCTGTCTGTCCGTGCACCTAAAGGTTGTGTCCCTGATATATCAAGAAGTTTATAACCTGGAGTAACGAAATTTATAGTGATATTAGTCGTCGTATGAAATTGTGCACCTAGGATTTTGGATAGGATTTATTTAGGAAGAGCAGAGTTATGCTCCTTGATTGAGTGATGTGGGGGCATCTATGTCCTAGGGATGCATTTTTAGTTTTACTATGGATTTTTGTTTCTCACCTCAAAATCACTGAAATAAAAGTAACAAGAAATATCTTGAAAAAAGATGGTCGGCGCAATTTGAAGGTTAAGATTTGTTGTGCAACATAAAAATGCCGAGATGTTACGATTGCTGATCCAAAATGGATTTCGGTAAATTCACCGAAATTCAGGGGATTTCGGTAAGGTAACGTACCCTTTATGGAAAGGTTAACCAATCCGCGTCAAGGTTACACACGTTGTTCTTTTGAAGAGAAATTGCTTTGGTGGTTAACGTTAGCTTTGAATGGTTAACTCAACACTGATGTGCAAGTAGCAAAACCATGTTAGTACGGCTGCGGATGTTACAGGGAATGCCACATACAGAAAAACAAACTGCCTCCCCACACATATTTCAGGAACATGCAGCCTACAAAACATCGGGAGTTGTGGTGGTGGATGGGCAAATATCTATGGGGAAACAAAAACCATGGAATGCAATTCTCACTAATGAACCTCGATAAATATAGAAAACAAACGAAAACTTGAACCTATAAAGTTATAAACTAATAACCAAACCCGGATTTCGTATTTATAAACATAGAATAATTTAATTAGATTGGATTGAATGCTAGCTTCATAACATTACGTTATGATACTAATCAGGCTAACAGCAAATTTCAAGTGTTGTTCAAGTGTTGTTAGTATTATGATGCAAGATTTGGCCTGTTTTGTCATAGCTTTTAACCTTATTATGATCTGGGGCATAATTATAGTCGTCGACGTTATAGTAATATAACGATTATAATACCCTTTAATCGGCTTGATAATCTATAAGTTTATTTTCAATATCGGTAGGCAACAACAACAAGAACAACAACAACCTTTATTTCTCTCAATTCATGCATTACATGAAAATATGAGGTTAATTCAACATTATTAGTTATTATTATTCTCTTTATTCCCCTTGTTAATTCAAGGATTAATACCACAGTATTATAAACAAACATGACAATATATATAAACATGCATAGACATTGACAATATAGATTACAAGAGCTGTGAAGCACATCGGCATAAGGAAAGCACAAACATAGGAAATGCACAAACATAGGAAATGCACAAACATAGAGAAAGCACAAACTCAGAAATAGTACAGACAAATACATATTTTCAATAAACATTACGATGAAGGACATAGACTTATGAAAGGCATGAACATAGAAAAAGCACGAACACAGAAAAAAGTACACACAGGTGCGTATTGAACATAAACATTACAGCATTGACGAGGCGCTTTGACATAGGAAAAGTTTTTGAACGGAACAACACACGCCTAGTAAATATACACACGTATAGAAAAGAATCACAGAGAAAGCACAACCAATAACATATTGGCAATAAGTATTACAGAAACGATGAAACACTTAGACAATAGGAAGAGCATAAGCATAGGAAAGTCACAACCATAGAAAATGCACAGACATGTAGAATGCACAAACATAGAAATTAGAAAAAACACAAGAACTGAGAGTTTGCAAACAAATACACTTTGATAATAAACATTACAAAAACGATTAAGCGCTTAATCATAGGAAGATCACATATCTAGAAATGCACAATCATAGAAAAAAGGACATACGAATAGACATAGGCAAGGCATAAACATAGCAAAGCATAACGTTTAACACTGAACATGCATATATATGTAGAATACGGCAAAAGCGCACACATATGCGAGGTTAATATAACATTTGCACAAGTACAAATTCGAGATTGATATACAATCTTCAGCTTGACTTCTACATGTACTTTTCAGAAACAAAACAAGGACAGTAACTTTTAAGTGCGGTAATATATAGTCAAGTTCCATTACAACATCATGCATGCTTTCATTTTATGTAGATTTCTACAATTGATGAGCGATATGTATACATTTTGAAACGTAACTTATAGCTATTCGTAAAAAGTGTTTATGTATTCTTTTGGAAGTTATTGATTGCAGATTTCTTCCGATCATTAGTTGCAATTGTGTTTCATAATCACGATTTAAAAGTTCATGTATAACGTTCTGACCAAAATTAGTGTATATTTGGCTAATGAACAGATCACGGTGTGATTTAGTTCTGTAACATTCAAAGAGAATATGATTTAAAGAGTTCTCGTATAATATTCCACAAAAATGACACAGATATTTAGTGGAGTTGTCACGTTTACGGTTAATCCATAATTTGCTAACGCTGTTAGCATTAGATAGGCTTGAGCGATCTATCGCACATTCCCATACTAAAGCATGTTCTATATTAGTATGTAACAATCTGAATCTTTTCTGCAAATATATAATGAGAGTCGTGCGTTGAAGACTTGTTTAACCAATAATGTGTTGGGGGTATTACATATATTGCCTAGAAAACATAGCTTTTTAGTATCTACTTGGGAGCGCAGAGATTTCCAGCCGAGCATGCTGAGGCATATGTCCGTTCGTGTACGGAGTGGAAAATTTTGAACTATTTTTGCAGCTAGCTTAAGGAATTTTTCAAGACGATTAGAATCCTGATTTCTTAAGTTATTCCATAATTCTGCCCCATATAAAAGTATTGGTATGCATATTTTTGATACAAGTGAAGCAGACTTTAGTGGGTTAATGTTTTCACTACCAAGTTTGATCGACAGTAGCGAAAATAGGGAGGCGGTTGCTTTCTGACATGCGCTATTGACCTTGTCTATGTGGTTCAGTTTGTCATTTAGGTGAATACCAACGTGCTTGATTTTTTGGGTATGCGTTATAAGATTATTGCCAAGATACAGGTTGGTCGGTTTCCAGTTTCGCGCTTTTTTACCGAATTCAATGATGAAGCTTTTACTTGCATTTATTATATATCTGTTTTTGCATGTATACTGGTATGTCAGATCTAGCATGCTTTGAAGGTTACATGGACTAGTCAAAGAGAGCGCTATATCATCTGCGAGAGTAGTGTTTCCTGTTTTATTACCAAGGATACACGAACCAAGCCAGAGGCCCGTAAGATAGATAATGAAATGTAAGGTTTTTAACCCCTTCTATTCAAGAAAGTGTCTTTAATCATATTGTTTCTTATTACCACGGACCTATATACCGAATTTGAAGACTCCTAAGTGAGCAGCAATTTGATTATTAGAACGAAGAATTTCACACGATAAACTACAAAATAAACCCTATCAGTGACGGACATCAGATGGCATAAACTGATATCAGAAGTAACAATGCTTCAAAGACAAATGACATGATTCATAATGTAATTATGTAGCGATTATCTTCCATATACCCGTTACACTGCCAAATATCATGTATCCAATCGTCTTTGTTTGATCAACTGTATAATGTTTTTGAATGGCATTGAGGGTACCTATTCACATACATGAACACCTGATACCAGATCTGTAATTTATAATTGGCGTCAAACAATGGTTGTTAATGTAACATTCATTAAAAGAACATTAAATATTTTTTATTTTTCAAATACAGATTGCAAAACATTATATTTTGCAATAACATGTGAACATATTGATAAATGTAGGCACAATGACGGACATTTGTAAACATAAAGATTTGGGTGAGGGGATAGTGATCACACTTTATTATAGTCAGTCGAACGAATTAACCTGATCTTGACCTTCTTGAAATGAATGTATTATTTAAAGATTTGCCGACTATGTCTGTTTCTGTAAGCTATGCGGACATTATCAGCCCCATTCTTCTTAAAATTTACCCGTCAAATCCGAAACTAGTACTTCCATATAGCAAATTGTCTCTGGAAGTAGATTTGTTTTCCATTACAATATTATATATCAACTACAGTTGTACTTACACGACTTATACTAATTAATGTTTGCTCGAATATCATTAATTAAAAACACTGTATAACATGTCTATTTTAAGCTATTCACTAATAACGATATGGTTTCATTACACAAAAATATTGCGTGTTCAATATTTGCAAAATTCAGTTTGTGTTATTAAGTCACTTTTTTTCTACATATTCCCTTCAAATATTTCACAATAATTATTTTGCTAAACATTTCCCCCGGCGACTTTGATGCCTTGCAGCAACTTTCTCTTGTTATATATCATTGAAAGCTTCTTTCAGTGCATACCGAAGAATCTTCATCATCAGATAAGCCGATAGTTATCGATGCGAGGATCGCAAATCAGTGGACAAGGTGGTCGGAAACACTCGGAAACACTCGGAAGCCTCCGTGATTTACCGATTTATGATATGATTTCATGATCATTATCGTTCGCGACTTAATTAGCCACCCCGCTGTGTTTAGCTAGCATAATGAAATTGCCCCGGGCAGTACTAATTTATCAGCATTGTATTATACATTCATGATACTTATTGTAGCCTGTTTCGAAAAAAATATATTGAATTATGAGCAGAA
The DNA here is from genome assembly GCA_032209605.1 of Mactromeris polynyma. NCBI lineage: Eukaryota > Metazoa > Mollusca > Bivalvia > Venerida > Mactridae > Mactromeris > Mactromeris polynyma. Next base: position 233,252 of record JASFXZ010000022.1, on the reverse strand, counting down.
CATAACATTCACGAAGGGGATTTTGTCCACCTTGTACGAAATGAGTGAAGGGGATTTTGTCCTACATTAAGCATTTACATTTTTATTGATTTTTTAAATATGCTTCCAAAAACAATCGTGGACCATTAGCTAACATTATAAAGTCTATTATTTTCAATATTATATCTAAATTTAGCTTTACTTTTAGTTTTAGTAAATATTGCTCTTGCTGTTATAAATTTCAATTATTTAAGTAAATAAAGCTAGCCGTTTATATAAACCAACAATTAAACACAAACTAGAAACGGACAATAAGCTACGGTCCATGAACTCAAAACGGCGAAAGGATTAAAATGGCATTATTTATATACATGTAATTTGAATAGAAAAACGAATAACATCGCCCCGAGTATCTCCGAGTTTTACAATTATTTTAAGAATATCATGAAGAAACGCTACTAAATAATGAAAACATAATTCCTTCTACACACACAACCGATTCTTTGAATAAACAGATTAGTATACAAGAAGTTTTATTAGCAATTTCTCGTTCAAATAATGGGAAAGTACACTCATCAGGATACAATTTTAAATGTATACCTTAAATGTACAAAAGATACTATGACTCCGTTATCTGAAACTTTTTAATTATATTCTCGAGTATCATACAGCAATCATGGTCGATTGGCAGCATTCAACGAATTTATAAAATGAAGGTTGACCAATAGATCGTCCAATCAGATTATTATAAATCTTTACGTCTATCTTGAATACTAGAATTAATGATGTGTATAATGAACACCAGTTACTCAATGAAAACCAGGCTGGTTTTAGATAAAAAATACTCCTCTACTGACCACATTTTCAGTTTATATTTTCTTATTGAGAAACTAAGATCCGAAATAAAATTTTTTTGCTCCTTTATCGATTTTTCAGCTGCGTTTGATTCAATTTGACCAGACCAACTACGCGCAATCGATTCCTTACAGTTGGGGGTGAATGTGGCGATTATGTTGCGAACCGCATTGATAGCGGTTCCAGTGGCAGTAATGTGGCGATTACGCAGGTGGTCAATCCCACGGCATCAGCTAGGTAACTTGTGCGGTTCCGTGGGGCGACGTCTTGCTGATGTGGTTGCCAGTAGAGGTGGCCACACGCGCTACTGATTGTGTCAATGAAATTGCTCTGACCAGTCAATTGAAATTCAAGATTTGAAGCATAATGTGACCATGAAATGCTGTCTAATTAATCAACAATTCTGTTAAAGGATCAAATTTGCGAATGGAATTATTCTTTTCTAATCTTGAATCACAGTTAACAACATTTTGTACAATGAGTTAGAATGAGGCGTTTCTTTTTCTCGTCAGTATATTTATATATTACTCAATACGTTCCTCACGGTTAGCAAGTGACATATGTACTAACATTCTCTGTGTGGACCCTTTTCCAACTACAACGATTTGCACTAAGTACAGTGTTTACAACAAAAGGGGTCATATTACAAAATAATTGTAAGCAACATAAAATGGGTCTGTGTCTGGAAACGTTCAAACAATAATCATCAGCGATATCACAATGCTCAATAAAATCAATAACTTCATAAGTCATACATATACATGTATTATCAATCATCGAAGTACAACATCCGTCATACATGAAAGTTTTAATATCTACACTATTTCACAGAGTTTATGACGAAATGGCTTCTTAATCACTTGTGACAAGGGTTTTTACTGAAGGCTGACTGGGAGTAGGTACATGAGGGGCTGTCCCCTGGAAATTAGTTAAAATGTTGGTACTTGTATGATTTGGTCGTTCTGTATTTTTTGACAAGATAATACTAGTGCTATTCTCATGAATGACTCCTAAATGGTTAGACCCCCAGAATGCATCAGAAGCCACCATTTTATATACATGGTTAACTTTTTACGGGGAAGATCCCCCGGACCTCCCTTAAAGGAGGGGGATAATCCCCTCCTGTACCTACCCACACTTGGCGCTGCGCATCTCAAGTGGGGGCATTTCATAATGTTTGGCCCCCCAGTCCGGAAATTCTGGATCCGGGTCTGATTTTTAACCTAATACTTTATATTTTATATAAGTTATGCAACTATTTGTCTAAATAATTGTAACATCTGTATTTTACGATATTAATAGCATTAATATTATAATTTTCACTTTTAAATACAAAGTTAAACAATATCATATAAATTATTTATTGTAATCGAATTATAGTGTTTTAAATTTCCCACCTTTACAGAATAAAAAGTCAATATATTGTCACCCTGATAATGAACCACACCAATATTTGATTTCAAGGCTATTCTATAAAAAGTCACGTTTCCTCTTCCCTATAAAGCGCAGTAATTGTTAATTAACAGCTTGTATAATCGCTGCTGGACCCCTAGTGTGACCGCCCAGAGATGAAGTGTCATAAAACTTCGGTCATACTCGGATGGTCTTCCGAACATTTCCGTACGTGGTAAAAAACATTCTATATAATTTTAAAGTTTAAAAAAGACCATTTTCCTTTATAAATATTTTCACAAAATAAATACCGACAGACAGAGAAATAATTATGGTTTATGAGACCATTTGCATTTTGTTAATATCATTAACCGTTTGTAAATGACATTAAGTTAATTTCAGAGTAAATATTTTTCGCCTATATATTCTATATAGCACTGGTAACTGTTTTTAGAGTTAAAGAAAAGACCATTTTGCCTCTTTTTTTTAATAAAAGATAAAACATTTGAATAAATGGGGAATATTAAAACATTGCAAAACCGTTTGCATTTATTTGATACCTTTAACGGATAAAAAGTTATACTAATTTAAAGTTAAAATCCTTCATAGTTCTATATAGGCATTTTTGCGCAGTATCGAATGATGAGAATTCTTCCACGTGGAATAATGGTTTGAAAACTGTCCATACTGTGTTTTGAAATGCAATACAAAATGGCGCCGACTAGCAGCTTTTCCAAATCTCGCGTATCGGTATCGTTTACCGCGCGTCAAGAGATCGAGCGAGACTTCATACAATGGTCCATGTTAGTTGCGCATCTATGGTATTTAGGTCTTTGAAAAGGTCGACCAAACAATGGATGTAGATCACGCCAGCAATATGTCTTCATGACATTTTTTATGTACACAAGTCTGCTATTTTCACCAGCACAAGGCGTAAAAATCAATATTAAAGTAGGTAAAATCCAGGTATTTATTGTCTGTGCAGCAATTCTCGTGACATCAATTTTATTTTGAGCAAGAATTAACATTCCAAGATATGTTGACTTTTATGAGGCATCTTGTAAATATCTAGGAAACCTGAAACGATAAAGTAATATTTAACATTATAACAGATCCAAAACAATTTGATATTATAATGACAATAAAGCGTATTTACATTTTTTATTATGTAATTGATATGTTTAAAAAGCTTTTAAAGCCCCACATTGGATGCACTTTTCCCCCTTGAATTACTTAAATGGTGACAGCAGCGTAATGACGATTGAGCCTCATATTTATGCCGGAAGAGGGAGGAGTGTAGTGCTGTAGGGTTAGGCGGCCATCCGGTAAGCTTGGTCGGTAGAGAGCCATACTAGTATTTAGCATCATCTGATGGATTTACACGGGATCAATGTTATCATTTCATAACCAACATGTATCCGAAATATATATCCGAACTTATATACAACAAAATTTAGACCGTAAAAGTGCAATTATAGATTTATATTATAATAATTCTAAACAAAAAGATGATAAATAACGGAAAACAAAATAAATGAAGCTAACGAATGGAATAAATTACGTTCTATAACGGACTTATAAACCAAGTATGTCATTTTACCGTAATTTACGGATCGCCGGTAAATCGAAATTTCAGCCGATTAAACGACGCTCGTTTCGTCGAACAACTAGGTATTGAACCAAAAAATGCATACAAGCAAATAACAGAATAAACTCAAAATATATAAATACCATTAAGAAATGTTTAGCTGTAGTAAACATGACGATTTCGGCGGATCAAAATGTCAATTTCTCTCGATTCAGCAACAAGATTTTTTCTGATCATTTGGTAAACATTTTAGACGTGTTCCGATTGTTAAATCTCGCCTGAAAAATCTCGCCGTTGCCGATACTTCAAGCAAGTTTAAGCACAAATATCAGCCTGTCACGAATCCATTGTATATACAATACAATACAAATATAGGTCCGTGTTATTACGAAATAAACCTAACAAGTTTGTTCGCATGCTGCAAACAAGTTATTATGTAATCTAGGGTGACAGGAAAACAACCTGTGTATACTTATATCCTTTACTTGACACGGAATACACTTTATTACAGGTAAGAATTTAAGTTGCTTTATTTTATATTAAAATTTACCATAATTTTACCGATGTTTCTTTATTTTAAATATATGTTGCTTATATTAATTTTCAAAATTTGTCTTTTATCTACTTGATAATGTTCAAGTATGTATCTTAATTAGCTTCTTATATTTGTAATTGTATTAAGTAATTAACACGCATTCTCAGTAAAGAGGTGCAACACGGGCACCAGAATTGACCCATAGAGTGGTCCTCTTACTTCACTGTCTGAATGGCTTTATTCAAATGTGACATGTATCTGAATGGCTTTATTCCAATGTGACATGTATCTGAATGGCTTTATTCAAATGTGACATGTATCTGAATGGCTTTATTCAAATGTGACATGTATCTGAATGACTTTATTCCAATGGGACATGTATCTGAATGGCTTTATTCAAATGTGACATGTATCTGAATGGCTTTATTCAAATGTGACATGTATCTGAATGGCTTTATTCAAATGTGACATGTATCTGAATGGCTTTATTCAAATGTGACATGTATCTGAATGGCTTTATTCAAATGTGACATGTATCTGAATGACTTTATTCAAATGGGACATGTATCTACTTTAAGAAACACAAGTGTTTTAAACAAGATATTATTGACGTTGATAGTACACCTCGTAGAAATAAACCCCTCCTTGTAGACATTTGAAGGCAACACAGGTTCGTTACTTTACTAAGTACCTGTTTAAATTGATTATTTTATGACAATACATGGCATATTCAAAACATAATGTGTGGTTTTGGAAACTGAAGACCATACCAATCGCAGTTTGATCAAATATCAATATATCATGATACACGATTAGAAAATGTGGATATGGATTTCCTGTAGCAACGTGTTAAAATTAACAATGCGTTTCTTATATTCTTATGAAATCAGGCATTTAGTATTTTTATCCACGTTATATTGCAAATAGGTATACACGCAATTTGCCGGGCAAAAAGTTGATAAAATGTTTATTTAAGACAACGAACTTGAAGTGATTCACAATGTGCCTATATAAAAACGCAATAATATTATCATTAACTCATAGCCAATGCGATTTGCCATGAATGATGAAAACACGGTAACCATTTGAGTATAAACAAAGTTTAATCACATTCAGTCACGATGTCTTCGTTTATAAGTTTGGGATAGATCAACAATTACAAAACAATTGAACTTGCAAATAAAGAACATCACAACACAGTTTTAATAACTCGAACTTGAACATAAAACTTGGGGTGCAGCGGATCCGGTGGTAACGCGCTGGACTTGTAATCCAGGGATCGCAGGTTCGATTCCCCGCTCCATCACTAACAGTACTAACAGTCTTTCGGACGAGACTTTAAAAACCGAGGTCCCGTGTATGATGCTTTACATCGAGCACATAAAAGAGCCAGGGGTGCTTCTGGAACTGGGGCATCTCCTGTATCATGCACAATCCTCCAAAAATCTAATATGACTCACGTCGCCCAAATGGGAAACCGGTGGCGACGATAAATAAACGCAAATACAATCAAAAAATCCCGCGGTACAATCAACAATACACCGTTAACGTCGTGATCAAATCGCAATGCAAACAAAGAAAGGATTTAACGACTGGCTGAACTTCAAAAGAACTATTACTGCGCAAACTGTTATTTTTTTCAATTTATAGCAAATTGTGTACATTTTGACTCTATACAGGGCTAGTACATACCGGGTTATGAATCAGACTATATAACGCTATCGATTTATCCTGCCTCGGCTCGCGATTTTACCTATGCGTAAATTTCACGATATGGTAGATAACACGCTCTAAGTAGACGACGCGTTTCACTTCGCTTTTATGTGTAAATATTTGTATACTGATAATTAATTGCTATATTTTATATTTATATAACAAAGAAATGATGATTTAGGAAATATATCATCTTAAGTAAGACAGTATAATGTTATTTAAATTCTCACATGTTAATGGCATTCACAGGTAACGTCTATTATGGCATATACGGTCCATTACTAGACTCGTGTCAGTCTTTAAAATATTGCAAATTGGTAGGCGAAATAATGAACAATAGGGAATTCATTTCTAAACAGATCTTAATTTTTTATCACACTGACTACCACATAAAATGAAAAATAATTTACTAAAGATGTGTCCGAACCTAGATATCAAATAATATGTAATTTGTCATATTATTTTGTGTGAATCATAATCGTTTCTATATAAATTCCAAGCCTTTATACAACTTCGTCATTTAATACGATGTTTGTGTCAGCAATTATATTCGATCGATCTTTACTTGCTGTTTGACATTTTCAAACGGATTTCTGTTTAAGCTCTCTGTAAGTAACCAACGGAAGTTATCTCTATTTTTAGAAGACACTGATGGAAGGTTATTTCCTGCACATTGCTTCGAAGCTGGAGCGCATTCGGTTGCGAGAAAAAGCTGGAGAAAGCAATATTCTTCAAGAGTTGAAAAGTTTTGATCTATGGCGGGCAGTACTGGCTGAATTTATTGCTACACTTCTGTTCGTTTTCATTGCGACAATGTCGGCTGTTGATGTCGTTGCTCCATCGGACATGAACGCCAAGTTCGTCAGAGTAAATAGCACCTAGTTATTTATCTTTGAGAAGAAACCTAACGGGGTCGGATACTTTACTAATTTTCTTGGAAGTTCGCCATATTGATGCACATTATTTTTACGAGATAACTATGTCGGGGGAACGTGATAGTTAAGTCGTGGCTAAGATTTAGTAAGTCGTGGCCACGAGATAAAAATAATTTCACACATGTCACCTCTACGCCACCGTATCTATCCCATCGTATCTATCCTAAAGTAGACAGATCAGTTTGTCGATCGTTTCAGACTTACTTACATTTTTAAGTATAAACAATCTTGCACGAAAGGGTCAAATATTTGTTTCCACCATTGATAAGACTTCTAAAAACTTAAACGTATAATGGCAGAAGTACGGTGGCACAGAGGTGACATGTGTACGTTTTTATTTATCTCGTGCGCACGAGATACTAACTCGTGCGCACGGCATAGTATCTCGTGCGCACGACTTAGATAAATAAAAACATACACATGTCACCTCTGTGCCACCGTACAGAAGAGACAAAATTACTGTCAATAAATACCTTACTTCATCATAGACGTAGGCTATTATGTAATACTGAATGATAACAAATAAGAGAGGATTAATGTTTTCTTATTTAATTGGTATATTTCAGATTGCTTTCACTTTTGGTTTGATGATAACAGTATGTATACAGATGATTGGTCACGTGTCAGGTGGTCACCTGAATCCAGCGGTTTCCATAGCAATGGCTGTTTCCAGGGTAATAAGTCCGTCGAGGGCACTACTTTACGTGTTGGCTCAAGTCGTTGGTGCTATTCTTGGCTCCTTACTTTTAAAAGGGTAAAGTATGTTTTTTGTTCATATTTGATATGGAATGACATCCTAGCTGACGAAGATAATTTTTCATTTCCCTGAATTTGACAGTTTGCAATAAACACAACATTTATCTCCTGACTTTATTCGGAGAAATTGTCCTGTCACCGAAGAACTCTTTGCATCAACTCATAAACTGTTGACTGTGACGCATACCGAAACGTGATATAATGACACCTACTGTTATGCCCTGATTATCATCAAAATGGTAAATTAGAAAGAAAAAAACTCTCTGATCTGTCAAAATCTGATCTGTCTTTTTGATGTCTAAAATCGGTTACTTTCGGTTTCGACTTACAAGAAAATCTATGAAACGCAGTGTCGACGCTTTAAAACTACCATAAAGTAATCAGAAATGATAAAAAGTCATACCGCTTTAATAAGTTTTATATATTACAGCGTGACACCAGCGTCTGTACACAGTAACCTAGGGGTCACTAGTGTAAGTGAGAACATCAATATTGGACAAGGATTTGTCTGTGAGACCACCTTTACTTTTATACTCGTTATGTCCATATGTGGATGCACAGATTCAAACCGACCATCTTTCGGCAGTCCGGCTCTTGGTATTGGGTTCACAGTAGGAGTTTTACATTTGGCCGGGGTAGGTATAATATCTACCTTGATAATTTCTGACATGTCGAAGTTCCATCGATAAGTCAAAATGTTTCTCATGTTACTAGTACTTGAATATGTGAATTGAATATCAAACAGTAGAATTTTCGGGAAATTATATTGACAGTTCAAATACTTACACGAAAGTCAAACAGATCGGAAGCAGTCTCTATATACATGTATGAAATAACTACGACGTAGAATTAAGACTAAGAAGTGCTTTGTCAACCCTTAAATAACAAAGGTTATATTTCAAATAAACCTACACGTTTTGCTCAGTAGTCTTACTCAAACCTGTTTAAAACGTTTGTTCAGGCATTTACCGATATACTATATATAAATAAATTTATACATTTACATATATTTAGATCGTCACCATACTTTTCAAAAGTTTGATACATCTACAGGAGATTGTTACGAGTTCTCTCCCTTTATCCCTTCTATAGTATATGTATATAAAGTACTATTCGATCTATTCATATATACTAAAATAATCATAAATTCACCTTGAAATGGAGAGAACTCTAGAAGGGATAAAGGAAGAGAAATTCAGAAATAATAAAGGGAGAGAACTTGTGACAATCTCCTGTTGATAAATCTATGTTATTTGGTGTAGGTAAACCTGTTCAGAGTGTGGTGTAATTAAGCTTAACATATTATTTACTTTATTCATATTTCAGATCCCATTTACGGGTGTGGGTATAAATCCAGCAAGATCCCTGGGTTCAGCAGTTAGTTCCAACGACTTTAGCGGGCATTGGGTAAATAAAAACAAATTTCATACGATTATTTCATGACGGTAATCTGTCAGTACGGTTAGAACGGTTTTAACGTCGATATGATTTCTTCAGTGCAACGATACCGAATGACAATACATTTTTTTCAATCACAATTAGATAACACATGAGCGCTGAACATTATGGGATGTACGACCTCCTCTGTAAGTGGCGTCATTTCGATAAAACTTCACATGTGATGTCACAATTTGCAAGCAGCAGACAATATTTACTGCATATGGTCACTTCGTTTTCATATTGCCATATGTGGCAAATACTGCATACTGTCAGTACATGGTGACGTCACATGTGACGTTTTTTGGAAATGACGTCACTTAATTCAAGAAGAGGTTGGAAATCGTACAGCGAAGTTCATATATAGAATAAAGATACTGTTGTTCTATCCTTGTCTCGGTTACTAGTATACAAGCTATCTCTTAGACAATTGGAATGCTGAATAGCTTTTGGGAGTCACCAAAATAAGTCGTTATGTATGGTTGTATGGTATATGTGCACCAGGTTTAGTCACTCAGGCCATGTGGGTCTCGGGAATCGATTTAATTGCATTGTCAAAGTTTAAATAAATGGATTGCTTTGCTTTTTGAGTGATCAGTATTAGTTTGTGATGCACTTTCTAGGAGATTAGAGAGATATTCTTAGACAGAGTGTATGTTATAAGAGCCGAGTGCTGAGTATTATTTTTGATGCTATTTCTTAGAAATTTGAGTATGAATCTTTGATTGAGCGTTAAGATAACAAGAGATGCGTGCTGAGTATAACGGTTATGATAACTTCTAACCCTCAAATGTAAGATTCACACAAATCTAAAAGAAATCAAGAATACTCGGTGACAAGGAAGCAGTGTTATTTTCATCGGACACTCAAAGTCTCTACGCTTAGACCGTGACTGCTGAGTACTGAGTACAAAGTGATGAGTAACGGTTATAATTCCGGGCCCGGGGCAAAATCGAAAGTACATTTACTTTCGTCGTTAGTGTAGCTAGTCATGGTGGCATACACTATTGTTTTGATCGCCACCTTTTGTATTTTATATTTACAGATTTACTGGGTGGGGCCTATTTTGGGTGGCATTATTGCAGTCTTGGTTTATAAATATGTTTTCAATCCGTACAAGAACTGCATGTCCTACGATGATGCCGTGAATCAAATGTGTACGTATACTCGTTTTTATCCCTTCTAAAATTAAACGGTTTCGGTTTCAGCGTTACAAAATATGTACGTATACTGGTTTTTATACCTTCTAAAATCAAACGGTTGGGTTTTATCAGCACTATTGACTTTTGTTGTGAGTATACTGTTCAATTAGCTGTGGACATGACAAATTGAAGCTCCTAAATCAGAAAAAATGTAATTTGCCAATTTGCAGAAGTTTGTGTTGCCGACGTATGAAATGCGATAAAGTTATTCGTTTATATGTTTTTTCTCGAATCAAGCGTTTCATTCAGATTTTATGCTAACATATATTTATTAGTTTTCAATTGCTCAATCAATTGATATTAGAATTAGATATGCCAAAATGTTGTGTGATTTCATCGACATTTCACATAGCGCATCGCGCTGTATTGACGTATTTAATATTTTGGTCTTGAAATGTCAAAAACCATATCGAGAGGATAATGTTAAATTGGTGGCTGTTTTTCATTCTATGTCTATTGTAATTTCACACAACTGAAAAACAGACCGTAACATTTACTCCTCGAATATATATTTTTTGATAAATAAAGAAAAGTCTAAAGATATAACGATAGGATATTTTATGAGATGAAATACAAAATCGGTTTTCTTGAATGTATATACATGTATTAAATGAATGCCAGAAATATGAAAATTCTTGTTTGCCACTGTTCTCATGTGATCAGGAAATATGACAAACAAACCAATTAAAGTCGAAGAACTTTTGAAACACCCCTCGTATGTACTTATAAAGTGGCACATCAGTATGAGTTGTTGTTTGTGTATACTGCCATCAAATATTTTTCTTCTTCTTATTTTTAGTATCAGATCGTGATATGATCGTGGTCCCGAAACCATACGAGAAAAAGGGTACTGGACTAACGACGCGTAGTAATGACATAACTCCTGTTCACAGTTAAATAACTGACAAACTTTTCTTCAACGAGAAATGATATAAAATGCAAGCATATTTATACTAACAAGCATTCACAGTCCTACGAATTACTACTAGAAACAGCTCGATTCCGAGCTGAGGTATACCGTAATAGATTGAGTAACAGATCCCTTATCAGACATTTGCTAAGTGGTCAGTACTCAGTGGAGGGCAATATACTTAGAATTTCAGGGTCCTGAGTCAACAAACATGTCAGATTGAACTGCTGACACGATGCCTAAACTAGAACCTGTTCCAGAAGAATATACATACAGTGTTTGTTAATATTTGTTATCAGATATAGCAACTTGAGGTTCGAGATTGCATTATTGTTAAAATATATATATATTATTAGTTATACAGGTTGTTGACAGGGTATATGGGGGAATATAACCAGTTTGTGTGCCATATAACCCGAGGCGTTAGCCGAGGGTTATATGAATCGCAGACTGGTTATATTCCCCCATATACCCTGTCAACAACCTGTATAACGAATTTATAATACTGCAATTCCATGTTTTCATACGAATTTAGTTAAACAAGCAATGTTTCGATGCCTAGCTCTCTATATCTAATAAATAGATCTGTGTATTTTTGGTGTTTTTGGTTCATAAAATTGTTTAGAGTATTTTAGTTTTGTAAAATATCAGTTATTAAAACGTATTCCTTTAAAAATATATCGGGAATTACTTGTTGTAGATCAAATTTCTTTTATTTCACTCACACGTTATAATGCCTGACAATTAATTGCATTACCCCGTAAGGTACCTCAATACACATGGTTAAGCGCGCGCTTGCACTCTAATTTTTATTTTCAAGCGTCTGATCTCATGGACTTTATCGAACTGAATTTGGCTCAAACCTTAAAAAATCTATCGTTTTGAATAATAATACTAGCACACGTGTACTCTGTTCAATATTTATTGAATCATGTGTGAAAATCAATTGTCAATTTCTAGTAACTTGCGGATATCAAGAGATGAAAGTTTTCGAGTCGAGCTGTCAGCGAAAATTGTCGCGAGGCGCATGAAGGGAAAAACGTCATATACCCTGTCAGCGCCGTGTATATAGAATCCTATACGCGAGCCTTTAACCAATGAAATTACTGGATTTTTCTTTGCAGTATTATAAATATATGTGTTTAGTAAATTGTTGTCATTACAGTCTTATGTCACTATAGACAAACCACTTTTATGAATATATATGAGAATTTATATAATGTTTATGCATAATATCATTGAACTTTTCCCTCTTTATAAAAATATAGTTCAACACATCATTTTGCTATTATTTACCAATCTTACCATATGTATCAAGTGAATATTTTCAGATAAAATTTGATTAGGTTGTTTTTGTTATATTTATCTATTCAAATATATAGAACCAGCGTGTTACATATACAGTTATATATAGAACCAGCGTGTTACATGTACAGTCATATATAGAACCAGCGTGTAACATGTACAGTCATATATAGAACCAGCGTGTAACATGTACAGTCATATATAGAACCAGCGTGTAACATGTACAGTCATATATAGAACCAGCATGTTACATGTACAGTCATATATAGAACCAGTGTATTGCATGTACAGTCATATATAGAACCAGCGTGTAACATGTACAGTCATATATAGAACCAGTGTATTGCATGTACAGTCATATATAGAACCAGCGTGTAACATGTACAGTCATATATAGAACCAGTGTATTGCATGTACAGTCATATATAGAACCAGCGTGTAACATGTACAGTCATATATAGAACCAGCGTGTAACATGAACAGTCATATATAGAACCAGTGTATTGCATATACAGTAAAATATAGAACCAGCGTGTAACATGTACAGTCATATATAGAACCAGCGTGTAACATGTACAGTCATATATAGAACCAGAATGTTACATGTACAGTCATATATAGAACCAGTGTATTGCATGAACAGTCATATATAGAACCAGCATGTTACATGTACAGTCATATATAGAACCAGCGTGTAACATGTACAGTCATATATAGAACCAGTGTATTGCATGAACAGTCATATATAGAACCAGTGTATTGCATGTACAATCATATATAGAACCAGCGTGTAACATGTACAGTCATATATAGAACCAGTGTATTGCATGTACAGTCATATATAGAACCAGCGTGTAACATGTACAGTCATATATAGAACCAGCGTGTAACATGTACAGTCATATATAGAACCAGTGTATTGCATATACAGTAAAATATAGAACCAGCGTGTAACATGTACAGTCATATATAGAACCAGCGTGTAACATGTACAGTCATATATAGAACCAGAATGTTACATGTACAGTCATAAATAGAACCAGCGTGCAACATGTACAGTCATATATAGAACCAGTGTATTGCATGAACAGTCACATATAGAACCAGCGTGCAACATGTACAGTCATAAATAGAACCAGTGTATTGCATGTACAGTCATATATAGAACCAGTGTATTGCATGAACAGTCATATATAGAACCAGCATGTTACATGTACAATCATATATAGAACCAGTGTATTGCATGTACAGTCATATATAGAACCAGCGTGTAACATGTACAGTCATATATAGAACCAGTGTATTGCATGTACAGTCATATATAGAACCAGCGTGTTACATGTACAGTCAAATATAGACCCAGTGTATTGCATGTACAGTTATATATAGAACCAGCGTGTAACATGTACAATCATATATAGAACCAGTGTATTGCATGAACAGTCATATATAGAACCAGCGTGTAACATGTACAGTCATATATAGAACCAGTGTATTGCATGTACAGTCATATATAGAACCAGTGTGTAACATGTACAGTCATATATAGAACCAGTGTATTGCATGAACAGTCATATATAGAACCAGTGTGTAACATGTACAGTCATATATAGAACCAGTGTATTGCATGTACAGTCATATATAGAACCAGTGTATTGCATATACAGTCATATATAGAACCAGCGTGTAACATGTACAGTCATATATAGAACCAGTGTATTGCATGTACAGTCATATATAGAACCAGTGTATTGCATGTACAGTCATATATAGACCCAGTGTATTGCATGTACAGTCATATATAGAACCAGTGTATTGCATGTACAGTCATATTTTGAACCAGTGTATTGCATGACCAGTCATATATTGAACCAGTGTATTGCATGTACAGTCACATATTGAACCAGTGAATTGCATGTACAGTCACATATTGAACCTGTGTATTGCATGTACAGTCACATATTGAACCAGTGTATTGCATGTACAGTCATATATAGAACCAGTGTATTGCATGAACAGTCATATATAGAACCAGCGTGTAACATGTACAGTCATATATAGAACCAGTGTATTGCATGTACAATCATATATAGAACCAGCGTGTAACATGTACAGTCATATATAGAACCAGTGTATTGCATGTACAGTCATATATAGAACCAGCGTGTAACATGTACAGTCATATATAGAACCAGCGTGTAACATGTACAGTCATATATAGAACCAGTGTATTGCATATACAGTAAAATATAGAACCAGCGTGTAACATGTACAGTCATATATAGAACCAGCGTGTAACATGTACAGTCATATATAGAACCAGAATGTTACATGTACAGTCATAAATAGAACCAGCGTGCAACATGTACAGTCATATATAGAACCAGTGTATTGCATGAACAGTCACATATAGAACCAGCGTGCAACATGTACAGTCATAAATAGAACCAGTGTATTGCATGTACAGTCATATATAGAACCAGTGTATTGCATGAACAGTCATATATAGAACCAGCATGTTACATGTACAATCATATATAGAACCAGTGTATTGCATGTACAGTCATATATAGAACCAGCGTGTAACATGTACAGTCATATATAGAACCAGTGTATTGCATGTACAGTCATATATAGAACCAGCGTGTTACATGTACAGTCATATATAGACCCAGTGTATTGCATGTACAGTTATATATAGAACCAGCGTGTAACATGTACAGTCATATATAGAACCAGTGTATTGCATGTACAGTCATATATAGAACCAGCGTGTAACATGTACAGTCATATATAGAACCAGAATGTTACATGTACAGTCATAAATAGAACCAGCGTGCAACATGTACAGTCATATATAGAACCAGTGTATTGCATGAACAGTCACATATAGAACCAGCGTGCAACATGTACAGTCATAAATAGAACCAGTGTATTGCATGTACAGTCATATATAGAACCAGTGTATTGCATGAACAGTCATATATAGAACCAGCATGTTACATGTACAATCATATATAGAACCAGTGTATTGCATGTACAGTCATATATAGAACCAGCGTGTAACATGTACAGTCATATATAGAACCAGTGTATTGCATGTACAGTCATATATAGAACCAGCGTGTTACATGTACAGTCATATATAGACCCAGTGTATTGCATGTACAGTTATATATAGAACCAGCGTGTAACATGTACAGTCATATATAGAACCAGTGTATTGCATGAACAGTCATATATAGAACCAGCGTGTAACATGTACAGTCATATATAGAACCAGTGTATTGCATGAACAGTCATATATAGAACCAGTGTGTAACATGTACAGTCATATATAGAACCAGTGTATTGCATGAACAGTCATATATAGAACCAGTGTGTAACATGTACAGTCATATATAGAACCAGTGTATTGCATGTACAGTCATATATAGAACCAGTGTATTGCATATACAGTCATATATAGAACCAGCGTGTAACATGTACAGTCATATATAGAACCAGTGTATTGCATGTACAGTCATATATAGAACCAGTGTATTGCATGTACAGTCATATATAGACCCAGTGTATTGCATGTACAGTCATATATAGAACCAGTGTATTGCATGTACAGTCATATTTTGAACCAGTGTATTGCATGACCAGTCATATATTGAACCAGTGTATTGCATGTACAGTCACATATTGAACCAGTGAATTGCATGTACAGTCACATATTGAACCTGTGTATTGCATGTACAGTCACATATTGAACCAGTGTATTGCATGTACAGTCACATATTGAACCAGTGTATTGCATGTACAGTCACATATTGAACCAGTGTATTGCATGAACAGTCACATATTGAACCAGTGTATTGCATGTACAGTCACATATTGAACCAGTGTATTGCATGTACAGTCACATATTGAACCAGTGTATTGCATGTACAGTCATATATAGAACCAGTGTATTACATGTACAGTCACATATTGAACCAGTGTATTGCATGTACAGTCACATATTGAACCAGTGTATAGCATGTACAGTCACATATAGAACCAGTGTATTGCACGACAGTCACATATGGAACCAGTGTATTGCATGTACAGTCACATATGGAACCGGTGTATTGCATGTACAGTCACATATTAAACCAGTGTATTGCATGTACAGTCACATATGGAACCAGTGTATTGCATGTACAGTCACATATGGAACCAGTGTATTGCATGTAAAGTCAAATATTGAACCAGTGTATTGCATATACAGTCACATATTGAACCAGTGTATTGCATGAACAGTCACATATTGAACCAGTGTATTGCATGTACAGTCACATATTGAACCTGTGTATTGCATGAACAGTCACATATTGAACCAGTGTATTGCATGTACAGTCACATATTGAACCAGTGTATTGCATGTACAGTCACATATTGAACCAGTGTATTGCATGTACAGTCACATATTGAACCTGCGTATTGCATGAACAGTCACATATTGAACCAGTGTATTGCATGTACAGTCACATATTGAACCAGTGTATTGCATGTACAGTCACATATTGAACCAGTGTATTGCATGTACAGTCACATATTGAACCAGTGTATTGCATGTACAGTCACATATGGAACCAGTGTATTGCATGTACAGTCACATATTGAACCAGTGTATTGCATGTACAGTCACATATTGAACCAGTGTATTGCATGTACAGTCACATATTGAACCAGTGTATTGCATGTACAGTCACATATTGAACCAGTTTATTGCATGTACAGTCACATATTGAACCAGTGTATTGCATGTACAGTCACATATTGAACCAGCGTATTGCATATACAGTCACATATTGAACCAGTGTATTGCATGTACGGTGACATATTGAACCAGTGTATTGCATGTACGGTCACATATTGAACCAGTGTATTGCATGTACAGTCACATATTGAACCAGTTTATTGCATGTACAGTCACATATTGAACCAGTGTATTGCATGTACGGTGACATATTGAACCAGTGTATTGCATGTACAGTCACATATTGAACCTGTGTATTGCATGTACAGTCACATATTGAACCAGTGTATTGCATGTACAGTCACATATTGAACCAGTGTATTGCATGTACAGTCACATATTGAACCAGTGTATTGCATGTACAGTCACATATTGAACCAGTGTATTGCATGTACAGTCACATATTGAACCTGTGTATTGCATGAACAGTCACATATTGAACCAGTGTATTGCATGTACAGTCACATATTGAACCAGTGTATTGCATGTACAGTCACATATTGAACCAGTGTATTGCATGTACAGTCACATATTGAACCTGTGTATTGCATGAACAGTCACATATTGAACCAGTGTATTGCATGTACATTCAAATATTGAACCAGTGTATTGCATGTACAGTCACATATTGAACCAGTGTATTGCATGTACAGTCACATATTGAACCAGTGTATTGCATGTACAGTCACATATGGAACCAGTGTATTGCATGTACAATCACATATTGAACCAGTGTATTGCATGTACAGTCACATATTGAACCAATGTATTGCATGTACAGTCACATATTGAACCAGTTTATTGCATGTACAGTCACATATTGAACCAGTGTATTGCATGTACAGTCACATATTGAACCAGCGTATTGCATATACAGTCACATATTGAACCAGTGTATTGCATGTAAGGTGACATATTGAACCAGTGTATTGCATGTACAGTCACATATTGAACCAGTGTATTGCATGTACAGTCACATATTGAACCAGTTTATTGCATGTACAGTCACATATTGAACCAGTGTATTGCATGTACAGTCACATATTGAACCTGTGTATTGCATGTACAGTCACATATTGAACCAATGTATTGCATGTACAGTCACATATTGAACCAGTGTATTGCATGTACAGTCACATATTGAACCAGTGTATTGCATGTACAGTCACATATTGAACCAGTGTATTGCATGTACAGTCACATATTGAACCAGTGTATTGCATGTACAGTCACATATTGAATCAGTGTATTGCATGTACAGTCACATATTGAACCAGCGCCTCGTATGTACAGTCATATGGAACATGCTCAGTTGCTCATGACTGTGATTTTATCTTGTTAGCAGGAGGCTGTTGGTCCTTGCCCTTGCTGCGGCATTCCAAAGTCATCAAGAATTATACCAGCAGTTCCCTTGCTCTCACTTAGCATTGTGATTGTTTAAACATTCTAAATGTCACATGAACACGGGTCTATGAAACTATGCATAGTTATCGTGTTCATCTATCAATAACATGTTGATTTATTTTATCATACTTGTTATGCTCATATCTGGACATATTGAAGTAGATAGGTGGGACTTACCTAATTACCAGATTAGATCTAATTACTATTATTGGCGACCTATGTTAGCCAAGCATGCTTTAAGGTACGTTTGCACAATTTGTGACATGTTTGCTTCAGTATTAAAGTGAATAATCCGTGGTTTTCGTGGTGGAAGTTGAATGAACATGATCACTTAAATCGAATATTAACTTAATTATTTAAAATAACATTCATGAATGAAATACCAATTGATGGAGTAATTTGCCTTTATCACTGGAAACAGACGGGAGTGATGAAAACAGTAGTAGTGTTTCCATGGATCATGTATAAACCCAAGACTTTCATTATCGATGCATCCATTATATTGGGTATATGGTGGGCAGGTTGTTTAAATCATATTTTCAATTATGAACGGATGCGTAGGTTGTATACAACACCCCTATAATCGATATTTAGGTAAACATGATAATGAAAGAAATAGCGAATTTGAGTTAAAGACACACAATTAAAATAGACATTTAAGTTATATAGACTAAGAAGGTCTACTAGTGCGTGAAGTATAAACACGCAACTGAAGGTGTTACAATTGAATATGTGTGCCACAATAAATTAAATAGCTATGCGAATTAGTATAATCTGTGTTTTTTTCCATACTTTTTCTTACAACATTCATTAGGGAAATTTTTATCAAGGAATAGTTCTTGCAATTGTGAGTCGACAATCATCAGATGACGATACATTCACTTTAACTATCTATTTCCCGGGTATGACAAATGCATTAAACTCGTTGGCTTGAACTCGGTTACATCGAACAACCTGGATAACTCGAACTGATTACAAAGTTTAAATAAACTTCTCTTTATAATCTATGCTGTTCTACTACTGTTGGTTCGAACTGCCCATCCTCGAACTCTCGAACCAATTATTCGGTCACTCGAGTATAAAGTACTCTATAATTCGAAACTTTCGGTCGAACAATACATTTTCTCTCGACAAGCTTCTATCCGAATACTTGGTATTATCCGCAGGTCCTCTTCTATGGCGTATCGAATTGAAATGGGTAATTCGAAACTGTTTATTGTTCGAAATCAAATTTCGGATCCGATGAGTTCGAATGAACGAGGACCGACTGTTAGTTTAAACGAACATCACTTTAAATTCTACTTAGCAAGAAATCTGAAAAGTTGTCAGAAAATAATTTAAATTTTCTTGTCTCGTCTGACTTTCGTATTGATAATTCTCAGAAATAGGTGAAGTACGTTCGATTTAGTTTGCAATAACTCATGTATGCATGTGCATATTTGTCACTTTTTTGAGATATTTTAACTGTCTGATATTTACATTGTCGTCAAATAATAGGAAACAAGAAAAAATAAACTGCGGAATCATGACAGGATTAAATCTAATTTTGCGAAATAGGCGGCTAGTCTGTTTGAAAAGATACTTCGGTTAACGTTTTTTTCTCCAGCATACTTAGTTGCTAGGGGGATTAGGTTCGTTACTCAGGGGTTACAACAGCCTGTCTCTCTTTCTTATTTATACCCGCTATGAACAATTATAAACATGAACAATTTCAGAAAAACACCGAAAAAAATTAATATTAATATTTATCTTCTCAAAAGAAGAATGTAAGCTATTTAAAAAAAGTGATTTATGTTTTTTTTCAACGCAAAACATTCGTGAATGTGATAATGCATAATTATTTCAGATACCGACTACGTACCTTTAAACTTGGTGCTTAATTGATACATGCATATCTTGAAGTATGTAAACAGCTGGTTTATAACTGTAGTAGGTTGTAAGATCCAATATAGATACACAAGCATCTGAATAATTTAAATGTCTTTAAGCCATAGAAATGTAGGCATCTCTGAGTAATACAATCATCGTATTACTACATATCATGGTATCTAGCAACGCTTGAGTATGATAATTAAAGTATAATTAAGCTTCATTCCGTTGTGCAGGGACCGTATATGAAGGTTATAGAGTATGTTCCAGCGTTGTGTAACTGACATTTAAAACATTAACCGTTCCTAAGCCTTATATGATACTAAGCAATTGTGATTATCGATGCAAATATCCTGGTCATGTGACTTGATCAAAGTGTTTGACGGTATCGACTTCTGAACGTGTGTCTACGATCATTGAATACGATTTTGTTGTCCCGATGACTAACAGTCAATAACCGGCCTGGTGAATCGCTGAGAGTGCAGAATATTGGGGGTTCGAACCCTTGAATGGACATACCAGTCGTAAAAATGGTATTAGTTGCTCCCTTTTACCCATAACAGCCCCTACTAATATGCATTTATGACAGACAGCTAACAACTGGCATGTTCTTTCAAATCGTAATCAAAACTTTAGGGGCATGGCAATCCTCGAATACACGGGTCTCGACTACGTCACGGTGGGTATGCAATAGTGGCACATAATATGCATGGCGTTTTTTATTTGGCGACTTTTTATTTTCCAGTTAAAACAAAATGTATTATATATCTATATGGTTTAACTTTCTTGTCTATAATTTCGTTGTGTATATACTTTGTATACTGATTTCCATACTTCGTTTAGTCGTTCATTTTGATTTACAAGCTGTACAAACGCTCGACCCTCACTCCTCAACCACTTGGTTACCATACTGGCATAATCTTGTCAAAATATAAGTTTAAGTCTATTTCATGATAATATAACCACGTGAGCAGGATAATACCCTCTCCATGCACCGATATGGCTAAATTCCGTATTTAATATATACTCCGTATATAGTTCGTATTTGTACAACACCTTAAAGCGGCATTTCATATGATTTATGTAATTAAAGATCTATGAACATGTTTTCTTTACATGACTGGTAAGGAATGGCATGTATGCCTGTCGACAAAAATATTTTTATTTCACTGAATTAAATATAATTTGGAATAAATAAGACATTCAACTACTTAATTTCTTCTAAGACAATTCGCTCTAGACATGTTCTCTTACATGTGACGCTTTCAAACATGAAACCATGTATGAAATACGTTTTTGATGTTAGGAACACCAATCATTAACAAACTCTCTCCGTTGTGTCCAAAAAGTGTCACTCCCACGAATTCTTACATCATTAGTATATTCAGATACAGAAATATTTATGAAAATTGTTATAGCCAAACCATCTATTATTCTTATTAATCATAACATAGATTGTGAAATATTTATAATCGAATGACGTATTGACATATAATAGTTGGAAGGAAGCAGCAACCAGGGATATTCATACTCGTATATAAGGGGTTTTGGTGGGAGTGTTTTTCTTCTATTTCATTTCGCGAGTTTTTATCACTATGGAACGGTCGAATTGTATTCCGTCATATTTCAAAATCGTAAACATGGGTTTGGAGTTTTAGATTTTTTCATCTATGGTGTGCCCGCTTCGCCATCACATAGTATGTGGCGAGTTCGTGTTGCACAATCTGGATTAGCGGCAAAAAGTCGCATTGTTATTTTTTTAGAAACAAAAGGTACCCACTATTGTAGATATATCTACCAAACACATGTATTCGAGCGTATATGCGCATGCTTGCACACCCTCCACGTGAC
Organism: Mactromeris polynyma; assembly: GCA_032209605.1. Lineage (NCBI taxonomy): Eukaryota > Metazoa > Mollusca > Bivalvia > Venerida > Mactridae > Mactromeris > Mactromeris polynyma. The sequence continues at coordinate 210,732 of JASFXZ010000022.1, read as the reverse complement.
GACTCGTGTATAATCCGTTTCATATGTTTCTTCAGTTACTTTGAGGAATTTTATTTTTGATTCTGTGTAACTTTAGACTTTAAATCTCAAGAAACCCTGACATCCTTTGCAATGTGTGACTTAGTCAACTTCTGTCTTACATCGTTTTCAAACCGGAAGTAGTCCGATGTCTACCAACATTCGTCACAAACTGTTTCGTCGTCTTTCACTTTATATTTCTATGTATATATCAGTACCAGTAATCTCAAACAGAACATGTACGAGTATACATGCGATATTTCGTGATGTTCCTTTCACTGTGAATGTGTTTGTGTAATTGCTGTTCTTCTATATGTGAACTTCTCTATGTTCACATTTCTGTTCGCCATACAGGGGCGGATCCAGGATTTTGTGTTTAGGGGTCTTAGGGGTGGGGGGGCATAACCTTTTTGGTCATTTGTTTGGTTTTGCTCAAGTCTTATAAAACGTCAATGACTGTGTTTTATTCTTTGTGTTTAAGTTATTGAACATAAAACCAATTCAGAAGGACTTTATTAAATACAACGCATTATCAGCGATGGAGTGATCTCTGGGTATTTTCGTATTTATACTCAGACATACATGTACGGTTGGGGAATTGTAGGGGGCGCCGGGCCGCTAGTGCCATATTTTTTGTTGACGTTTTAAAGCTTATCGTTGTATTACCATATTGATTTATACGTTTTATCAGTGTCTAAAGTATTTACATAGCATGCAATAATGTGTAGTCGGCTGCAGTGTCATTTCTTAAGTTGGACATGTTTTACCGTGTTTTTCAGTTATTTTATAACTGAAACCTGTTGTGCATTTTGCACCTGCATAGACAACCTAAGTAACAATGTATATACAAATAGTAGTTATCTCAGTGCGTCTCAATCTATTTTTAGCGTGTTTTTCAGTAGTTTAACAGCTAATAAGACATTATAAATTTCAAGTTGTATGCTTTGATTTCAGTGTCCTATTTCTATTGTCATTTATTTGTTTTATATTACTGAAGAAACTATGTGATATTTTTGAAAACAAAGAGAAATAAATTAAAAATATTTTAATAAAATATTTTAACACACTTTCTTTTTTTCATATTGTTGTGTGTCCCCTTTGTCTATTGTTTCACACTTGAGTTGCTGTAATTAACGAACTGTAGGTGTCGTACATAATGACTCCATCAACAACTGACAACAACTGAATAGCCATCGATCCAGTATTGATTTTTTATCCGTAACGCATTCCCCGCGATCGTGGCTAAGGGAGACAATTCAATTAGTCTCGCACCTTGGAGAATCAAGGATAATACAGGGAGACTATCAAGTAAAATTCTTAAACATTTCTGGCAATGCATAATAATTGTTTTCCCCTACAAAAACTAGTTCATGGTATTTCACTACAAAAGCCCTGTATTGAAAGTCATATTTATATTTCGCGCTAGTAAATCAAATGTGTACAAGTAAAACAATTGCTGCTTGATGCACGTGTGCACGTGTGCTGGGCGTAAACAAAGGAATGAAAACAAACGTAGCTGTAAATATGTTTTATTATGCTGCAATATATCACCATACATTTGACTTGCTGGACAAACGCATTCTGAAGTGGTTGACACGCCCATGTTTTGTCGCCATTAAATAAAAGAGAAATCAGGAAGGGGTCTCAGCAATCACCAAATTAAGAATATCACCCGGCGCTTTATGACATAATGGGTAATACACGTGCGAAAGATTGACGATACCAGCTTTAAGAAAACAGATGATTGTACTAGTACAGAATGGGTAACCAGCTGTTATTATGTTTTACAATGTTCGAAATGTTTACAAGGTGCCTCTTAAGACTTTAAGTCTTTCATTCTTCTCAGCCCCATTACATTATGATTTATCCATGATGAATTTAATTATTCATTGTTCAATTATTGTGTTTAAACTGGTATATGGTGTGGGCTAATACAGTAAGATACTAGTACTAGTACCGTAAACATATATTTCAAGAGAAAATCAAACTAACATCAACGATATGGTCACTGATCTTATTGTTGATTCAAGCAATTACTGATCTACATATGTCCTATCACTAGTATGTTTTAGATAGAATTATGGTCTCTTGCAAGAACTTTTATACATGTATTTCAAATAAATGAGAAATATAATTAACATGATTATGCCAACACATGCTAATTATTTGATCAATCTAATTTTTTACAACGCGTCGTCCATTGAACCACCTCCTATCCGAATACTTGGTATCGTCCGATATAGGCCCCGGTGTATCTTCTTAGGCACGTCGAATTAGGGAAACATATCAACAACGAAGAAAGAAACTATTAAACATCGCGCGTATAAGCAGAGTCGTCTGCATTTCAAGTGGTCGTCAGGTGCGACACATTTTAGAATACTATAACAATTATACATTAGTGAAGTTGCATTCAATCGAGATGCATTATTAAACTTATTTATGTTTTTTCATCCTCACGTGACATTTAGACCCATTTGCAAACCCATAAAATGTACCATCTACTATTTGTTTGAAGCATACTGTCATACTGAGAAGCCTGTTACCGAGAGAACATGGGTTGGACGATACTTTGTTACTTAATTCCTATCGAGGACGATACACAATATGAACGTAACTCGTCTCGTTCAGTTAATCGAAGCATGGCAAGTAAAGGCCACCTTACTTAATCTTCGCATCATTACAACAGTGTAATGCCTGGACCACACCGGTCCTGTAGTCACATAGTTTAGACTACCATATACCCTTAATGTCTTATCATTGTACCAGTACTAGGCTGGTTTGACTAGACATTCTACACATAAACACTTTGCTCATATCATATGATTCAGTGTTTCCAAAGGTTTATTTGGTGAACTTTTAGTGATGAATTTACTTCATTAACATTACCCCGTGTATCATTGGACTTGAATCTTGGAACTATTATTTTACATTTGTTTTAGTAATAAAGGTTATACAATATTATTGTGCAAATATGATGCAACATAATCCAGACACGTCAACGTCGGGATGGAGGTTTTCCGACGTCCAACAACCGTCGATACAAGTTGTTCTGGGTCTTGACGGCAAAGGCGACGGCGGGGAGGCTGCGCAAGTAAAAGTGTAAGTTACCATATTGTGTTTAAATTACAGTATAGTACCGACACCACGAACATACTTAGTATATTGATATACTTAAGTGCGGTATTTTGGTTATTATTATTGTTTGGTACTCTATTTTAAGTACATTTTACGAAAAAATGCTTTGCTTATGAGTTCGCTTTGAAGAATTGGTGTACAAAACAGCGACACGTGATTGTGCGGTATGAACGTTAATTTGCTTCACGATGTACAGAAGTACTGATTTCTGTAGGTTGGTGAACTGTGTTGATTTACTCACGAGCATCGAAGCAAAATAACAGACTTAAGCACATCACTAAGAGTTTTCTTAAATATTTACTTAATAATTTTCATTATATTTGATCCAGGTGATTTTTGTATGTTTGTGCTATCTTTGTAAAACTTCAGTTCTATAATTCCATTTTCAGCGAAGGTAGATGTCACTGCTTATAAAAGCGTATGTCATCCAACGTGTTTCAGTAAAACGTATAAACATGTCCAACTTTCTGGCTCATCGCAATATTCCCAAGATCTGATCGATATTGGCTCCATGCTATAACCGATTATATATACGCCACTGTAATGTCTCACATTCATTATCGTTCGCGACTTAATTAGCCACCCCGCTGTGTTTAGCCATCATGATATAATTGCCCCGGGCTGTACTGATTTATCAGAATGTATTATAAAATGAATATCAAGCCTCATGGTTTATATTTATTTTATACAAAGACCTAAATGTAGGTCCTTGTTATATATATATATATATGGCCTTCGATTGGTTATACTATAAAATACAGTTTGCGTAGCTAGTCAAACAAAATACAGAACAAACATCAGATTGTGTTGTAAATGGCCATTTTTGGCCTATTAAGGCCAGTTGTCTTGATTTGTCCTGTGATCTTTTCCATCCATTAATTTCCACCTCCTCTTCCCTTACTGTCCACTTTGATTCTCCTAGTTATTCCTTGTGGTCTGCTGGGCCATTCCTTACGCCTCAGTTCCTTAATATGTGTACCGTTTGACCTCCTTTAGTGCCTTATGTTTTGTGGATTGTTGTTTTTCCGGAGATCTGCGTGTGGAGGCATTGTCTTGTGTATGTGGCTTTACCTGTAGTTACGTATTCTCTCTCTTTTATTAAAGCCATTAAAACTATCAAAACATAAATATTGTACCTCACTATATACAGTAAAGTCATTAAAATACTCAAACAAATTTCAGTAGTAAACCCATACATTTTGTTTTATCTGGGGAAAACTTTAGGTCCTTGTTTTATATAAGTTATGCAGATTATTTGTCTAAATAATTGTAACATCTGTTTTACAATATTAATATCATAATTTTCACTTTTAAATATATAATTAAACAATATAATTATAAAAAATATATATTTATTGTACCCACAAAGTTTTATTCGTGTTACATACAACAATCAATACTGAATTCATGTCATACAATATATAATCTGCATACAAATAGATCTTATTTGTTTCGGTTTTTTGGGGGCTTTTTAACAAATAACACGTGTGTTACCAGCAACCAGATTACATGAGCTGGACAGAAAAGAAAACTTTAATAAATTGCAGACACGACCAAATACATATTATGACACATAGTTTTAAAACATTTTGACTTAAATTACACAGCTTTGTATTCAAACTATAATGTTTGTTTATCATTATTTCAGTATATTTGATATTTTACACCTTCATATCTTCCTTGTGTCATTGTACAATGAATTTGATCCACATTTTGCAAAACACAAGTCTTGTTAGGATCCCTATCTGATGATAGTATTGCCATTTACCAATGTATAATATTCGTTATTTTTCTACAGTAAAACCTCACGTAAAGCCACCTCAATGATAATACCACCTAAAAATTAAGAACACAAGTTGCAAGTCCATTACATTATTTTCCTCTTTATTCAACCTCAATATTAAGACCACCTCAGACAATACGAAGACCAGTTTTCAAGGGTACCAAAGGTGGTCTCATTATTGAGGTTTTACTGCATATATGAGCACATCAGGGGCCAACTTTTATTGCACTTGCTTCCGCTATACGGGAAGTATACAAGAGGAAATCGACCATAAACAAATGTATTGTATTTGAAGTGCTAACTGAATAGTAACCTTAAGACCTAATCAGTGGGTATAATTTTATGTTAGGAATAGAAAATGGTCACTCCACAGCCGACTGGGGGGATGGATCCCTTACCCCCCCCCCTGGTGGATCCGGGCCTGATGAGAAAATGCCTACATCCTGTTTGTACACATGTTCCCAAAACCACAAATACACAAGTCCGATACAGGAGTTTCTATAACGACGTACGTGCCGTGTTAGCTTGCATATAGGATATATCTGTTTCGCAATTCCGGGAAACTTCTAAGAAAAGTTATAATGCAGTATTTGTAGTATGTCTGTTTGAAGGCTTTAACGTGCATTTTTCAATAGTATTTCTTAGTGTGTTTTGACACGGACATATAAACCATAGAAATTCGAGAATATTCCGATTCTTTAGAATTAACACCGCTAATTATGGGTATGTCAAGACATTACCGTCCATAAAACCTGACAAGCCATACACATGGTTCGGTGTACTTTCAAAACGCCATACTTGCATTTTCATATGTCAAAACATAGTTTCGACCGTAAGTTTGTGATTTACAATAACATACATTTACCACTCTCGATACCATTCGTTGTAGTTTAATGCGCATAATATATATACAAGCATGTCCATGTTTCAAGTGGTGTAACATTACAACAGGAAAAATGTTAGTCTCCAGTACATGAATATTTTAACGTGCAAACAACTAAATGGTGTCGTTTTTTATTAAAGTTAAGGTATTTGTATTAGCTATCTGAATAACAACTTAGTAGTTATGTTTCAAATTCAAATATCTCTTTCAGGAACATGATATGCCTTATAACAATTAGTGACAAAACATGCATCATATGTGCACGCAACGATCAAAGATTTGCAATCTCATTGCTTAATTTTCAAATAATACCGACCGTCTGTTCAGACGATATAATATTCGCTGAAGACATATCTTACTTACTCGAATTACAGGGTATACGGACAAAATCCTCTCCGGACAAAATCCCCTAAGCTCATTTTGCACAAGGCGGACAAAATCCCCTTCATGAATTTTACAAGGTGAACTAAATCCCCACACAGTATCTACCTCTATTGGAAAGTATTTAAATTCAGAGATATTTTTTTAGCCCCTTCTTATTTCAATGTAAAAAAGGGGATCTTAAAAACCTCAAAAAGGACAGTTATGTGGAAATCACAGAAACATAATATTTATACCATCATAAAGTAGAAGGTTTGATCTCTAACATTTCTAACACACGAAAGATACCTTTAACAGATTTTATTAATCGCGGTTTAAAGATATATTCCTTCTATAATTCTATAGGAAGTTGGTCAGACCGCAGTGACACGAAAGTTGGGTATGCACCACACTTTTTCACATTGCAATCTCCTTAAGGCAAACATCTTTTTAATGACGCACAGTTTTTATTGTTGGTGAGAGGTTATTGCTCTAGAGAGCTTAAATTGACAGTAAATTCGTGCTACAGGAAAACATGACTATGTTGTTGCAGAGAGCTTTTTGCTCAGTGGTGGGCCGCTCTGGGGAGGCTTCATTGTACGTCTTGAGTATCTTAAAAGAAGACACACTATGAAACCAATGTCAATGTTATATGAATTGTATGGTATTAGCTGTTGTCAAGCATGCAATCTGACTAAAGTACTCGTGCATCTTATAGGAAAGCATAGTGTATATGTAGAGATAATTGTAATCAGATTGTCGCGCATGAATATCACCCCTATTATATTTTCGCCATTTTATTCTTACATTGGTCATCGTTTAACTTTCTTATCACTGCATTAAGTCGCCTATTTGAATGTTATATACTAGTTAAACGAACTAACCCGCCTTTATCTATTTTGATACCATTCATTGCATAATGAAAATTAAAAAATCAACATTTTTCGATAGTTCAATACATAGTTCCCACGTGTACAATATTTACCTCCCTTGTTCTTAAAACTGTCGGCCATTTTGATAGGCAAAACTGATAAGTCCTTATTGGTGTCATTTCCAAATATGTGATAATTAAGAAAATACCGAGAAAATTTGCATGTGACAGCCACTTTTTCTTCAACTTACTGAGCCAAATGCCCACATGAGCATAAGAATAAGTTATATTTTATATATCGGATTAGTTTATCATCGTTTACATTATATTCGCCATAAACATTAAGGAATTTTGCCTATCAAAATGGCCGACAATTCAGAACGAGGGAGGTAAATGTTGTAGATGTGTGAACTATGTATTCATTTGTATCATATAAGTTGCAGGCATACATAATCAAAATGAACAGAAGATTAATCCAATAACTTCTAGAAAATGTATAAAATAGTACAGGCGGTTTAGCACTTTTGATCAGTATATATAGATGTTCTGTAAAACAATGCAGTACGCTGTGTCATTAAATTACAAACATAAAACGAGAGGTATTCGACCCCGGGTATTGTAGGTAGAAACATCTTCATAAAACAAATTAAATTTACGTTTTAACATCTAAATTGAGGTACAAACTAATGCATATTCGTCGAATTTATAAAACTTCGTAAAACATGTCCATCAAAAGTTTTGCTCTGTTCGCTATGTAAATACTGTGATGTTAAGTAAAACAATCATACCTCAGATATTTATTTGGGATGACATTTATCTCGATGCTTATCTAGTTAACCAAATAATTATCATTATAATTATGTAGTTATATTGTTTCTTTAACGTAATAATCACATACTTTTCTAGTGAATTACGTAGTTAGCAGGTGGTAGAAGTATGCCACTATAGTATAATTATAAATATGTAAAGTTAAAGTGTATGTAAACCATTGTTAAGTTTATGTAACACCATTGTTATGTTTACGTGAAGCCATTATTATGTTTTATGTAAAACCATTGTTAAATTCATGTAAAACCATTGTTAAATTCATGTAAAACCATTGTTAAATTCATGTAAAACAATTGTTAAGTTTTATGTCAAACCATAATTTTTTCATTCAATGATTGTTAATTTTCATGTAAAACCATTATTAATCAATATAAGTTTTATGTAAAACCATTGTTAATCATTATAAGTTTTATGTAAAACCATTATTAATCATTGTAAGTTTTAATCATTATAAGTTTTATGTAAAACCATTGTTAAATTTGTTACCACCGTTGATAAGCGTAGTGCAAACCCATTATTAAATGGACGACACAGTGGTGTTATATAAACTGTAAAAAAGTTATTAAGGGCGGGGACATAATCCACCTAGCACTTCATTACGAACACTGGATATACAATAAGTTGAATTTTGCGCTAGATGATGGACTGGCGCTTGATAAATTAACACTAATGTAGACATCGTCAGTGACATACTAACCTTGTAGGACTGACACTGTTAAAATTGGGTCATGCTGCAGAATTTTTTTTTCTTTATCGCCTTTCAGCAATTTAATGGGATGAGTAGGATTTCACTATATTTACCATAGAATCATTCGCATCATCTCTTAAACGCCAATGTATATCTTTTACACACACATATATAAGCAAACACGTTAGGTGACATTATTCTATTACCATACTGATTATTTATACACTGTTCATCACAACAAATTCTATAAATGTGTAAATAACTTGACAAATTTCACAACACAGCCTGAAATGCTTATACGGACAGTTGAGTAGGTTTGGAATGCTGGGCTCAATGCGTATTTGATTTCCCGTGCATTTGGTGTGCTGTGAGTTGGATGTGTTTTTGATGTGTGTTTTATGTTTTGTTGCAGCTACATTCCGTTGCATTCGGTATGTGTTGTGCATTGTGTTTCGCTTGTGTATTATCATGCACGTGTTATGTGTTGTACAAGCATTATCATGCACATGGTATGTGTTGTGCGAGCATGCTCATGCACGTGTTATGTGTTGTACGAGCATGCTCATGCACGTGTTATGTGTTGTACGAGCATTAACATGCACATGGTATGTGTTGTGCGAGCATGCTCATGCACGTGTTATGTGTTGTACGAGCATTAACATGCACGTGTTATGTGTTGTGAAAGCATTATCATGCACGTGTTATGTATTGTGCGAGCATTGTCATGCACGTGTTATTTGTTGTACAAGCATTATCATACACGTGTTATTCATTGTGCGAGCATTATAATGCATGTGTTATGTATTGGGCGACCATTGTTAGGCACGTGTTATTTGTTGTGCAATCATTATCATGCTCGTGTTATGTTTTGTGCGAGAATTATTATGCACATATTGATGTATAGTGCAAGCATTATCATGCACGTGTTATGTGTTGCGCGAGCATTATTATGTACGTGTTATTTGTTTTGCAAGCGTTATCATACACGTGCTATGTATTTAATGAGCATTATCATGCACGTGTTATGTGTTTGCGAGCATTATCATGCACGTGTTAGTTGTCATACAAGTATTATCATGCACGTGTTATGTTTTGTTTGAGAATTATCATGCACGTGTTTTGTGTTGTGCAGGGATTGTCATGCACGTGTTATGTTTTGTATGAGTATTATCATGCACGTGTCATATATTGTGCGAGCATTATCATGCACGTGTTTTGTGTTGTGCAAGCATTATCATGCACGTGTTATGTTTTGTATGAGCATCATAATCCACATGTTATGTATTGTGCGAGACTTTTCAAGCACGTATTATGAGCATTATATATTTCTCATGCCTGTGTCGTGATCATTGCCATACATGTATATGTTCTGTGTTGGTTGTTCATTGTCCTTCATTTGCTGTGTCCTGTATGTTGTGTGTGCTCTGTGTACATGATCATGCTTATGCACTGCGTCTCCCAGTGATATACCCTATAAATATGTTCTGCATGCTTCACCCAATGGTATGCCCTATAGATATGTTCTGCATGCGTCACCCAATGGTATGCTCTATAGATATGTTCTGCATGCGTCACCCAATGGTATGCCCTATATATATGTTCTGCATGCGTCACCCAATGGTATGCTCTATAGATATGTTATGCATGCGTCACCCAATGGTATGCTCTATAGATATGTTCTGCATGCGTCACCCAATGGTATGCCCTATATATATGTTCTGCATGCGTCACCCAATGGTATGCCCTTTAGATATGTTCTGCATGCGTCACCCAATGGTATGCCCTATATATATGTTCTGCATGCGTCACCCAATGTTATGCCCTATATATATGTTCTGCATGCGTCACCCAATGGTATACCCTATAGATATGTTATGCATGCGTCACCCAATGGTATGCCCTATATATATGTTCTGCATGCGTCACCCAATGGTATGCCCTTTAGATATGTTCTGCATGCGTCACCAAATGGTTGCCCTATATATATGTTCTGCATGCGTCACCCAATGGTATGCCCTTTAGATATGTTCTGCATGCGTCACCCAATGGTATGCCCTTTAGATATGTTCTGCATGCGTCACCCAATGGTATGCCCTTTAGATATGTTCTGCATGCGTCACCCAATGGTATGCCCTTTAGATATGTTCTGCATGCGTCACCCAATGGTATGCCCTTTAGATATGTTCTGCATGCGTCACCCAATGTTATGCCCTATATATATGTTCTGCATGCGTCACCCAATGGTATGCCCTTTAGATATGTTCTGCATGCGTCACCCAATGTTATGCCCTATATATATGTTCTGCATGCATCACCCAATGGTATGCCCTTTAGATATGTTCTGCATGCGTCACCCAATGGTATGCCCTATATATATGTTCTGCATGCGTCACCCAATGGTATGCCCTTTAGATATGTTCTGCATGCGTCACCAAATGGTTGCCCTATATATATGGTCTGCATGCGTCACCCAATGTTATGCCCTATATATATGTTCTGCATGCGTCACCCAATGGTATACCCTATAGATATGTTATGCATGCGTCACCCAATGGTATGACCTATATATATGTTCTGCATGCGTCACCCAATGGTATGCCCTATATATATGTTCTGCATGCGTCACCAAATGGTTGCCCTATATATATGTTCTGCATGCGTCACCCAATGGTATGCCCTATATATATGTTATGCATGCGTCACCCAGTGGTATGCCCTATAGATATGTTCTGCATGCGTCAACCAATGGTATGCCCTATAGATATGTTCTGCATGCGTCACCAAGTGGTATGCCCTATAGATTTGTTCTGCATTGCATTACCTATGTTATTGAGTACGTTGTATGAACTTGCATCGATAGCAATTTTGCCGAAGGAAAACTTTTTCATTAGAAAATATTTACTGACATTTTACAGAGTAACAAGGACAAGCAATCTAGTTTCCACTGCATTGTTCATTCTTGTCGTGACTACTATTGGTCTAGCTGTGGCACTTGTGGTGGTCATCCTTAGAAACAATGACGATACCAAGGCAGGTAAGCATACACGAATCATTCTAGCGCTTTTGGTCCTCCTCGAACAACTTTGACCATATTTTGATAAAATTAATGAGGTAATGAGAGATACATGACTTATATACAGGCTTAGGTATGTTTATGCTATTTCCTAGTATAGGCAATTCAAATACTGAAGATAATGCATCCGAAGTCAGTTGTCTTCCTCCTCTGAATCCTACGGAGAAGTTGACAATTGCTTGCGGAAGAACATGTCAGTACTACTTAGTACAGAATCCCTGTTCAGAATCGTCTCTATGTGCGTCTGAATTTGATGTTTGTGCAATTGGGCGCTGCTATGGGATTTTCAATATCTTCTGTAAGTGACGTCATTTCAAGAAAACGCAACTTGTGATGTCACTATTTGCAAGCAGTCAACAATATTTACTTAAAATTGTCACTTTGTTTTCATATTGCCATTTGGAGCAAATATTGCTTTCTGCCAGTACATGTGACGTTTTATGGAAATGACGTCACAAGGAGGTTGGAATCGTACAGCGTCGCTCAATTATTCATTATTACTGTCGTCTATAAAAATCCTGAACTATTTAAGTTTTAACCTTACTGACTTGATTATAGACTTGGTGAATCAGAAGTTTACGGCATTCAAACTTGTGTGCGGTATTGGTTATATAAACATAATCCTAATAATGAATTGAATCAGATTGAAAAGTATAATTACATCCTTGATCAAGGAATTCAATTATGTACGTATCTGTTGTTGTTGTTGTTATAGAGGAAGGAACAACACTACCAGCAGACATGTTCAATATAACAACACCACTACCAACCCAGCCGCGACTCCCGGAGGAAACAAACTCGACAGGTAATAGAGGGAATACTGTATAAGTGGTAAACTTCACGACGAGGAAATGTTTGCGAAGTAAGAAAGTTGCGAAAAAATCAGCCACCGTAAATGTTCTTGTTTACAGAAGACAATTACTTGTATAATTTAACTTGATGACTCAATATAATATTCTAATAATACACATCTCGCTAACAATTCTGCTGGCAAACTATCTGAAATCATTGATTCGCAAACATTGACTCGCAATAATTCAATTTGTACAGTATTTACTCTCATCGTACTTTCACTCGGTACTCAAATCTCAAACCATAAACTTTGCACTTATTAGTCATACAGTGGATACTTGTGTGTGGACAATACATATATTGTTAATTGAGCGCTGAATATTCTCTGTGGTCCATTTTTAACTATTTCAATTCAGGTAAACATAATTTGAATAAATCACTTGACAATCACTATAATGTGTTTTAACGACATTTGTTTTCGTGTGAGCAAGAACATTTTTCACGTGAGAACGTTACCATGGCTACGCGAAAGCATTTGCAAGCTCAGACGATATAAAAGAAACCCCTCATGTCACTTCTACGCTGCCTTAGTCTTTATAAACTAAACTAGATATGTTTGATTTCTGTTCCAGATTGTCACATATGTCTAACCGAAGGATGTACAAGGGCGGGTAAGTTTTCTAGGCATGTGATAACGTAATTCATTGTTGCTGTGTCTGTCGATCATCCAATTTCGCCTCCATTTCACCCGGGTCCGTCCAATGCGTTTGCCTACTAAATAAAAAATAAAAAAATCATTATAATTATCCTTATACCATCATCATTATTATTATTAAAAGTACACACTATCATCATTATCATTACCATTATGATAACAAGACATTATCTATATCATTATTACTCATGTAAATATTACTATCTAGGTAAGCTGTTCTTGGATGATGTAATGACTTTTTGTTTACATCGTATATATGACGATATGGTCAAACTTTCATTATTACAAGTAATTGCTGTCAATAGTTATACGTAGCATTGTCGAAAATGAGAGTTTCCTCCCTTTGTAAAATGAATACCACTGAAACAGAATACCTCTTCCTGTTAGTTTGTCTTTCTTACATGTAGTGAACTGTTGTATTGTTTCTTACCTATTACATGTAGCTATAAACTAAATATGTTTTATGTTGAAATAAATATATTGTTTTGTATTGTATTGTACTTGCGTAGAAACTTATCATAATAATTAATTGCAAGCAAATAGAATTGGATATATTTCATGTGGCTGTTTAGAAACACCGGTGTCACCGATTTTTTCCATGACCGGATATAGTTATATTCCATGACGCGAACGCATGGTTATATTGACTTAGCGTTTCTGGTGCTGCACCGTGTCATTAAGTACCCTTCCGTGGCAAGAACAAAAGCATAAAAGAATTTCTCCGTCGAACGTAACATTTTCAGTATGTCGTTATTTGCAATTAAGCAAAGTAAGATACTCTTAATTAATGTGTCGACAAAACAAGATTGGCGTGAATGATGGAATAGCTGTGCTGCTATTTAGCTGTGGTATTTGCGCTTATATACAATACTTATACTTAATCATGGTTAAACCGTATGAAGAGGCATGCGTTCGTTTTATTTGTGTTTCAAATTGAAGAAAGTCTAAGTTAGCAACGGCATTAAGGTTAAATAGATAACACATCCGGACATATTTTATAGGCGTCGCACCCTTTACCGGCGTACAATACGCTCCTGTGTAGTGCAAATGCCAGATGTCTTTGTTGATAAAAATATTTACATTTTATAGTGTCCCGACAATACCGTGTACAGTAAAACCTCATTTTAAGACCATCTCAATAATTAGACCACCTCAAAATTAATAACACAAATTTTCATGTCCATTTTCACTGTTTTGCTCTTATTTCAACGTCAATATTTAGACGACACCAATAAGAAGACCGGTTTTCAAGGGTACCAAGGGTGGTCTAATTATTGAGGTTTTACTGTAATTTATAAACACGATTATAAATATAAATTGGATGAGTCAATACATACGTTTTTGTGTGCACGTATTTTGTGTCCCCTCATAATTGTGCATGGTATGTTATCAATATAAACCAAGTGCGTTTTTTATATCCTTTGTAGTAGACATTATGCAATGCTGATTTATGCCACTTTACAAGCTCTCCCTGATCACCATGGTTACTGATCATATAAAACACATGTAAAATACTGTTTTGTAAGCTAACATTACCTACTTTTTGCGCAGGAATATGCAATATGGCTTGGTTACGCTATTGCTTGGTAGATTTCCTTGAAACTAGGAGAGGAAGTATCGTTCGTTTCGCGGGAACTTCGAAGGCTACGCTCAGCCTTTGATAGACGCTTGGTCCTTTTGTGAGAAAACGCCTGTATGTTTCTCTATTACTGACGAAATTCATGATTCTAGTCAAAATACATCGTGTGAATTTTCTATTCCGTCAAGAAATGGCATCTATCATATTACAGTTTTGGCAGTATGTTGGTTTATGTATATTCACTTTCTACACAAACATCACCATGAATTAAACACGCATGCTGATATCAGTTAAATAGGAATAGTGCGAAATAAGACAATAGACAAGTTTGAACATATACGTGATATTTGTCTGCATGTAGTTAATTAATCGAATATGACAGTTTTACTTGTTCTTCTGTGTTCTTAGGATTCAGATACTGTAAATGGCTTTGAATTCGTGAGTACTTGATTCCGCGGACTCGGCTGTGTAATATTTTTTTATTTGTTCGTGAAATTTTACGACATCGTAGAAACATTCATTTATATGAAAATAAACGACCTGGATATTTACTGATGATTTAATTATGTATATGATATTTTTCATGTTTTGAGGTAAAACATGAACCAAAAATAAGCACAATATTATTAACATGGTAAAACTGATTAAAAATATTATCAGACCATTTTAATTCATTTTGACTTATTTCTTGATGCTTTGTGGCTTTTTTTAAATGACAAACACGATTTTGTTTATATTTTGAACAGCCGCACGTGTTTTAAACTCCCTCGACCAAGCAGCAGACCCTTGTGACAATTTTTACCAATATGCATGTGGTGGATTCCTGAAAAGTCACGTGATACCTGAAGACAGCTCTAATGTTGACAACTGGGCGATCGTGAGAGACAACGTGCAATATATATGCAAATGTATGTATAATTGTCCAGCAAGTCATATATGATTCTGTAGTTATCACACATTCAATACATAGTAGACTTGTAGCTTTAACAGATGGATACTGACAGAAAGATGTTTAGTTGTATATGACCAAGAACACACCGAAGACGTCTCAAATTAAATTGCGCAATGACCCCTCTCAACAAGAATAGCAGAGAAAGCATGTCATTATAGTTCTTGCTATATAGAGCAGTGGAGCATGTCTGTCTCCGCAGTGTATGTTGCGTAATGTGAATTTGTGTTCTGCACATTGTTACGCAAACATGTGTTAAAGAACTATTTGAAATACCAATGGCGGGATAATCAGTATACGAGCCAATCGTTTCTAACATAAGTTAGTAGAAGCGGCTTAACATTTTGTCTTCCGTTTTCAGATGACTACATAATAAGTTAAAACCACCCAATTTGTGTTTCACTTTTAATACTTCGTTTGATATCGACGCTTCACTGAATTGAAAGGGGGCTATTTTTAGAAAATAAAACGAAAGAATAACCATAGGAATCTTCTGTGACCTAAAATAGAAACACTGACGAATGGGAGAGCATTTTCTACGAAGAAGGACTGACACTGTCTGTCAATAAGCATAAATGTACATGAACATATTTTTCTTACGTGTTTCATTTCAGAGATTGACAAATGCAATGACATATGCACAGAGCAAAAACTATTACGGAAGAAAGTTGGAAGTTAAATGTCACATTTCTTGCAAAATGTGTCAAGTGCATTGTAATAGGATGTCTTTAACCTTCTCAAGTGCCTTATGTTTTATGGAGTGTTGGTTTCCCGGAGGTCTGTGTCGGGAGGTACTGTCTTATGTATGTGGCGTTCCCTGTAGCTACTTATTCTCTTTCTTTCCTTATCAATTTTTGAATGCGTTAATCACAAAAATATAATTGTAATGTAGCTTTAATGGAACATGTGCTTTGTTATTCCAGACTTGTTAGAAGATCCGAGAACTGAGGCGAATGCCACGGCAATACAGAAAGCTAAAGATCTTTATGAATCTTGCGTAAATGAAGGTAATGCTATTAGTTAAGGTGGCTATTCAGTCGAGACTTGTACTTTGTATGGAATGCATAGTGTTACTGATATAATATCCACTGGACACAGATTGTCGCAACATGCGATTTATCTTGGTGAATGTTGCAAATACAAAACCTCCTCTCACAATCTCTATAGTTTAAACTATACCACTAATTCTTAAAACATCAACAAAACATCTCAATCGTAACAGAAATCCTAGAAAATATTTGGTAAGCCTGATCAATATTGTAATGAACAGATGTTTGTGTATATTGAACATAGTCTTGGGCCTATCCCCAAGGCTGTAATTCGTTGGTTGTGGATCACATAAAAAGCTAGGCTCATGTACGGACTTTCCCAGCTATAAGGGTGGAGGAAGAGGCCATGTGCCCCTTCTAGCATCTTTCTGGTCGTCTGGATAGAACCATCGATCTTCCTTTATCCAGACGAATAGCTTCATCAAATACGAACTCTACCTTCCGGGTCCTGTACTCTGGCATCGATTTGCCTTGTTAATCAAGACTGTTAGTGGAACATTTAACATAATAGGAAAATATATATAAGTTTCTGTTGGCATTGTGTATTTTGTGTCTATTAGATGTGATTGAAGAGAAGAATATAAGCGTTGCTATACCGTTACTGGACGAACTTGGAGGCTGGCCGGTGCTGGGTAACAATCCAGGCGGTAATTGGGACGAGACTGGCTTTGACCTTGCTGAATTAATAACAACATTGAGGAAATACAACAACAAAGTCATCATAGATATAGGCGTAACCATTGACGACATGAATTCAACACAGAGAATAATTTCGGTAAAGTATCTGCTCGAATAATGGGCGTAGATAGAATCTATAAATTGAGAAATGGACAATGTTCCGTCGAATAGGCATTTTTACTTGACCAATCAGATCTAACAGAAAGTTATTAACATATTAAATGTGCCTTAATACAACGTATTGTTTCCAGATTAGATTTGTGTTCAGTAAGTCAACATTTCATGAATGTAAAATCTTGAAACTTGAGATTGTTTTTCATATCGGCATACACAACCCGCTATTATCGTTTATATGAGTTTCTAAAAAGCAATTATGCTTTCCAGGGTATTAATATTGATACTAGTGCACGATAACGATAAATACAAAGAAAATGAACTATCGATATACTTAATGAAAAACTAACAAAGTCAAGCGCTAAGTTTAAGAACGTTTAGTCTTAATTTGATGAAGTTGTGTGGGTTTGCCTTATTTTGCTTTACTGTAAAATCTGATATTTTAGCGAGACCAATATTTCGCAAATAGAAGGTTGTTTCGCGAGGTAAAACGTTCAAGCAGTAAATGTCACATACGAAGTACAGATATTTTAACTGTTTTATTTGTATATTGGCAGTTTGATCAGCAGGATACTGGGATGGGGAACATAGCGTATTACTTAAACCCAGATTACGCTGATATGTTAGAAGCTTATACAGTGTTAGCCCGTGATGTAGCTGTGATATTTGGTGCCGATCCAACCACTGCTGATAAAGATATGAGAGACGCTGTAGCATTGGAGGTTGCTCTAGCGAACGTAAGATATATTTCTATTATGAGGATAACAAAAGGTATACAACTAACTATATTAGTATTTTTAAACTTATAAAATGTATGTGAAGATAAAAAATCATCCAAAATTAGTCTTAGTATTCTTGCCAAAAGTAAGTCTGAGAAGGGCATGCGCTTATATGCACGCATAAAGGTGGTACTAACAGAATAGAATAGTGTTAAATTTACAATGTACATCACCATTTAAATGATAAAGGAAACTAGTGTCTCCATATTTTTATAACCAGACGCTTCTGTCTCATTAAAAACCTTCTTTCTTGCACACTTACCTCCCCATTCCTATCATACAATGCCGACACACCAGGCTGGTTGACAAACGGAAGGAAACTTTTGATCATCTCCCGTTCCAATAATGGATGCTTTAGAACATTTGACCACAGAAGACGGTTATATCTTGTTTCGCCCGTGTGCATTCTCAAATACTTACCATTGTTAAAGAAGTACTTAGTAAGTTCCGTATTTGGTGACCTGTAGGTTTGGCTGTCTGCTTAAGAAGGTAGAAGCTTGGTTGTAAGTGACGTTACCTGGAAATCCATGTTTTCCTGTTTATCAAACAACGAATAATGGGACGGAGTCAAGTCTATTGCGATTTGAAGTATAGGAATGCCAACTATGTCAACTTACTATCGTACATAATTGAATAACTACAAAATATCGGCATCAAAACCATGTGTCTCTCATTACGAACAATGGCTTCCATGTAACATAAAAAGTACAATGATCAGGGGAATCAGTTCAAACTAGTCCATTTCTTTCAGATATCACTGGCATCAGCTGAGCTACGAGATATTAACACAACTTATAACAAAATGGAACTGAAAGACATGAACACAAAATTTGGAGAACCCAGTTCAAATCAGTCTATTCAAGTAAGTGATTGTAATTATCATCTAGTAATGGATTAATCATAATGAATAACATATAATAAAACACCAAGCGGTTTTATAATAGAAATCGGGCTGTAAAATGTTTCAAACTTATTGTCGTTCAAAGGAACACTAAATTACCCAGAATGCATTTTTGATCCGCAATATAACTATGTGCAAGTTGTTATACACTAGTTAGCAGTGTTTAATATGCAACGATAACAACATTTACACTGTTACACATCAGGCTACTCCATATATTTGGATGACCCTCTTGCACAGTTTAATTTGTTTATAGTCCCATTTTGCCATATTGACCAATAAGATATTGTTGTTTTCACAGTTTAACTGGGTAAGCTTTGCGAAAGGAATTTTCGGTCAAGATGGAGTCAGTATTACCATAGAAGAGGACGAACCAATTCTCGTTAGCTCTTTGATATATTACCAAAATGTTTTACCAATTCTCCAGAACTTTCCGAAAAGGTAATACATTTTCTTATAGGTCAAGGATGCATACACATATTGTAATTTCAAACTATCACTTCGAATATCACTTGTTAGCAAGTGACATATTTATGCTAGTTTATTTAGTTTAGCAATGACTCACACCAACTTAATCATCCCTTTTTATACTTAATCGATATTTTAACATATATTAATCCCATCAAATAACTGCTTCCAGTGTTACTACCTCGTACTAGCGCGTTTTTTTAACATTGCGGTTCAACCAAATGTGGGATACGACCACACCGCCTTCGCATCCGGAGTCTGGCACTCTACATGTTGCCCACTATGTATCCGGTTCGTTCTGTATGACTATTGAAGAGAAGCCATTTGTGCTAACAGAATGCCAAAAGACAAAATATTCACTGTCCCAATTGACAAGATATACTGCACCAAACTTCTCATAACGATTATCTCCCTTACCATAGATCTACATTAATCTCTGCTTTACCAAAGCCACGTGATGACCAACTCCTCACAGCGATTATCTCCCCTACCTTAGCTATATCTTTACGAATGCCACGTGATGGAAAACTGCTCACAGCGATTAGCTCCCCTACCGTAGCTATATATATACCAATGCCACGTGATGACCAACTCCTCACAGCAATTATCTCCCCTACCGTAGCTATATATTTACCAATGCCACGAGATGACCAACAACTCACAGGGTTTATCTCCCTTACCTTAGCTATATCTTTACCAAAGCCACGATACCAAACTCCTCTTGTACTGTAATCACTGCATTCACAAATATCACACGATGATAGTTGTTAGAATAAAATGAAGGGTTTGCCTTGAAAAGTACTGTTATTGATTGAAGAGAGGACCTTGCTAGAGAGGCTGCAGTGTAATTTAAAACTAACCTATATTTACATCTGCAGGACTATAGCCAACTACATGGTGTGGAGAATTATGCAAAATAGAGCCAGTAATCTACCAAAAAGGTTGAGAGATTTACTCGGAGAATATGCTAAGGTATTTATTTCTTGTTTTGAAAAACATACATTTTAAAGTTGTATTGCTTAGAGCACGACGAGATCAATATTTGTCATGCGTGTACTGTGAACAAATGCATATTCTATTATTTGTCCGTTTTCCATTTCAAGCTATGGCATTGTACTAGTGTACATATGTTCGTTTAATAACGATAGTAGAAAATCCCAGAAAAAGCTACACCTTTGCCTTGGAAATTCCTTTAAATTTCGCATATTCAAGACAAAAAGAAGATATAAATGACAAGAGGTTCGAACTATAAGTTATCACAAGTAACTAATACATAGCTTATTTAAAAAAACACGATAGTTGCACATCCCAGAATAAGCTACACCCTTGCCAAGTAAATACCTTTATATTTCGCATATTCAAGTCAAATTTTTTATATGAAATGCCAAGAGGTTCGAACTATAATTTATCACAATTCACCATACATAGCTTAAATACCATGGACCATATAAAATTGCACTTATTAGAAAAATTGATATAAAAATGACAATGAAGTCGAGCATGGTAATGCATTCATAGTGCCTCACCACCACAAATAACAAAATGTGCAATTTAGTCTTGCACCATACTCAAACATTAGTTTATCATTTTATGTTCAGGTCATGTATGGAGTGAATTCACAACCAGCAAACTGGAGACGATGTATGGGTTATACAATCTTACAGCTTGGCCAGGCTGTTGGTAGCTTGTATGTAAAAGAAGCATTTGATGAAAGCGCTAAGGATACAGTTAGTATTTCTTCGTTATTTGTCTGACGATCATACATAAGCCTTGACTTTACTAGATATATAGAAACAAAAGTCAGAAAGTGTAGCATGGAGGAAAGGTTGCGATTACAAATGACTAAAGAAACAGAGAGAATACGTAACTACAGGGAAGGCCACATACACAAGACAATACCTCCCCACGCAGTCAAGCAGGACATAACACATACAAAGCGAGCAGCAGTCACAAACATACGAAGAATATATATAAACACTTACATTGATAAAACACACACAATGGGAGAAAACCTTTTATGGGATGCGGGTAAAACAGGGCGTCTCCGTTCAAGTCCATGAATGACGAAGTGCATTGAAGAATTGAAAGATGTAAATAGTCACAAAAGTAACGACGGACGCGCATATTATAAAGGCAGGATTAAGCTGTAACAGAGAACGTCCAAATCACAAGACATGCCTTCCATCGCAGATATCAGGGAAATATCAACACCAATGTGACATTTATGTACATGGTGGATGCTCCTTATATGCAGAAAGGTCGAAGTATCCAAAAACGGGTTGATGACCATATGTACAGCAATGATGAATTATCCCGATTTTAGCAAGGGCAGATTACATCTATGTACAGCTGCTTTCATTACTTTATGCACAACACGGATTGGCTTCCCCTATGTAAGTCAATGGTGAAATACTCTTACATCCAACATTTATTGATGGTCCCTCTGTGCAACAAGGGTGAAGGATTCCTTATACAGTATGAATGAGGAAATCTATGTATTGCAAGGATAGTGGACCGTTTGATTCCAACAGGAATGTGATGACCATGGATTGAACATATCTAGTATTTTGACAAATGTCATAATAACTTCATTGCTAATGTTTTGTATTATTGTATTATTCAGGCCTTGGATATGATCCATGATATAAAGAATGCCTTTATAGAATTATTACGTGAGGAAACATGGATGGACAACAAGACAAGACAGGCGGCGCGTGAAAAGGTATGGCTCGTGAGAAGCAAACAAAATGGCCAAACTGTATCACTATGCATAACATGCATAACAGACAATAATTGTCAATTCAAAATTGAAATCTTAAGTCATGTCCCATGTCTGTTTTCTATATTGCTTATGATGTTGAGTTAACCAATGCTATTTGAAACTTCAGTACAAAATATATTAAAGTATCATCCCCACTGTGCTTGGGGAGCCAATACCTCATTTCATAACATACAAACACAGCGGGAGCTTACTACTGGAGACAATAGGGATGGAGAGACATAATGTGCCACTTCAGATTCAAAGGTCGGGGGAGTGGGGTTTAATCCACAACTTTGCAATATCTTGAATGAGCGCGAGTACTGGTTAATAACACAGGAAGCAGTCATCGAGTGTAATTTAATATCAATTGTAATAACTTACACCGTCGATGTAAAATAAATGGGCTTAAACTAAAAGGTTGTCAGGCAATATTTAAATTCTTTTCTGAAGAAAGACATTTTTGCTTCGACAATTCATATTCTCATCTGTCTAAAATGTTGTTAAGCTTACACATTATGAATGTACACGACATTTTTCAGGCTGAGGCGATGTATGAATGGATTGGTTATGCTGATGATATTTTAAACACCAGTGTTATCAACGACTTATATTCTGATGTACGTATAAACTCAGTGACTCACAACAGCATTCACTTCTCATATTTACTGTATCATTTTGATTAAGTGTTGCCAATAGTATCAACCAATGAGGGTTGATAATATGTTGCTTAAACATTGCATCCGACACTGTACCTACTCAACGATTTACAACAGCATGCGCATTACAATTTTCTTCTTCACTGTATGATTTTAAATCAGTACTGTCTATCTTGTATGGATGATACGTATCAACCAAGTGAGGTCAGCGGTAGCAACCGACACTGTACGTTTTATATTTGATAAAATAATATTAAAGATAATATGAGTTCATAAGCACGGTTAACATATGAGAAACTAGCCTGAGTTTTGCATTTGATAGATAATGAAAGTACTATCGATGCATTAAAGAAAAACAAATCGAATGATTTATGAGATAAATGTATGAAAGTGGTAAAGTACTTAGCGAAAGTCTGTATTTTTAAAATAATCGACGATATCCTCTTAAAATGTTTATTTTGTCTTATAGCAGAAATTTGTTTAAATATGTTTTCTTGACATTGATTCAGTTTGTCGTCGATTTGTATCCAGAATCTGACCAAATCTGAAAAATGATACGACTTCAACAGTACTAACAGTACTAATAGAGGTACTCATGAGTAATTAAATGTTACACAATAAATGTATAGCATTCTTTTCAATTCTGTTTGTAAAGTCACTCTTACCAGAACAACCGTGTCTTATTTGAGTGTAGTTCCGACTATTTTCTTTGTTTAAAGGTTGAAGTGAACTCAAAGGAATACTTCCAAAACGTTCTTGGCAACCTTCAACGTTGGGGTATGGGTGACATTTCAAGCCTGAGAATGGAGTACAGTAAGAGTGGGTATGGTTATGTATAGTTTTCTACGAATATAAACAATCTTTATTTACACTTTTAAGCCAGCTTTTGAATCCTAATCAGTTTTACATGTATGTATATTTTTCTGTATGTCTCCTTGTGTTTTTTGGGTGACTTTGCATGTTGCATATTCTGCTCGACTGTAGCATGTATTTGAACTACGTTCAGTCAGTTTGCAGGGCCTGGGATTATAATGGATACTTACACTTAGCGCTCAAATCACAAACATTCACTCATCTAGTCCGATAGTAACTCATTTTTAGAATGAACAATGTATGCTAATGTTAAACGAATGCTGTATGTTCTTTGTGACCCATTTACGTAGAGATTAGAGTTTGAAAATGAGCTGTGGGAGTAATTATGAAGTCTGCGTGTGTTACAGTTAAATATCATCATCACACTAAAACTCAAAGAAAATTTCCAAAATATTCAGCATTCATTTGACATTTTCATGCATTTTCCACACTCAAATTTCCATTATCAGACTAATAAGATAATTGTGTTATTTGAGAATTGAGTGCTGAACGTACGCATCCGTTTTGATCCCAGCCCCGGAACGTCAAGAGTTAGTTTTTAGCATTGACAACTACAAACATTGAAACCTATTTTAATAAATATGTTTGCCTTTTACAGATGGTCAGACCCGCCTACAACAGTTAACGCAATGTACAGCTTTCTCCTCAATAATATACGTAAGTATACATGTATGTATATGTCGCCTCATGCAGCATTTAAAATTTGGTTATGGCTATTTCATAGTCCATGCACACAATTATCTGTTTTACTATAGGAAATACAATGCATTCTCTATGGAGCGAGTGTTTGCCTTTTTGTTGCCCCCTTGAATTTTGCGTTGTTGTTTTTGAGAGTCAGCCAGACGACTCCTTACTTCCCCATTCGCATAGATGTTTGCCCTAACACTTTATCAACTCCTTATTTTTTCATAGGATCAAAGGGATCAGTGTATGGACGCTATATCTTATGTATGTGGCTTATGTTAAATCAAGTCCAAATAAGTTACTTAAACTAACCCTGGAATTGCATTAAATAAATGATCAAAAAATCATTAGTGACCCATTTCAAGTTTTAAATAAGTTAAATGTACATTACCTAGAAACTTATTTAGCGACTGACCTGTCTTTTTTGCAATATCCGATACTTCCCCCTTAAACTGAATTATTGGTAATACGGACGAATCTCATTTTCTCTTGTAGTTATGTCTATGACATTGGTGCAGTCTTTTGGACTCTTTCGTAGATACAGCTTTTTAAAAATTCTGGAAATTAATATAACTTTTATATTTCAGAATTCCCGGCCGGTATCTTTCAGCCACCATTTTATCAGAAGACTCAGCCTAGATCAATGAACTACGGTGGTATTGGTGTTGTCATCGGTCATGAAATAACACACGGATTTGATGATCAAGGTTAAATACATTTAATCAGAGTGAAGCAGCGGCATTGTAACTGTTGCGTTACTGCTGATACTGCTATTGTTGCAAGATTTTATTTTTGCCGAATGGTTGTGTTTGTGGTAATAAAATACAAATGGAATTTATGAAACCCGTTTTCTGAAAACAAGTTCAATAATGACCAATACTTAATTAACAAGATTGTAATGGAATAAATTAAATTCAATACTTTATTAACAATTATGTAATGGAATAAATTACTGTTATTGCAATTGGAAAGTTAACATTTTTATCTTTTAAAAATAAATTATTCGGGCACCTTAGACACGACCAGTTTCACAACGCAATAAAACGTAACGCCATTAGTAATTTTACTAATTATCGAAAAGAAGACATGGATATTATTACGCGCCTGTAATGTCATCGATGATTTAAAATTATGATACAAATATATATTGTCTGAAAACTTGAGTATCCATGTTATTTCAGGAAGACGCTATGACAAAGAAGGTAACTACAGACAATGGTGGGACACGTCGATAATTGAGAGATTCCAGAAAAGAGCTGAATGCATTGTCAACCAATACGGGCAGTTTGTTATAGAAAATCTGCATGTAAGACAATACATGTATATATAACTTATTACGCACATTTCATCCTGGTTATGTTACGAAGTACAAGCACTTGTAGGGAGGCGTTTTGGTCATTGTTGTGTAAGGGCAACGCGACGTAGTGGTCTAGGTTTCCGATCCTAAGGTTGTGTGTCCGAGGCAGCGTTGGGCTGGATTTCATTGCAAACTTTGCAATCCCTATACTTGGCACCAGTACTTGTTAGTAACCCAAAAAATCAGCGACATGGACAGGTTAGATAAACTGGTAAATTGAGGTAAAATGAGTAAGCTTTAAACTACATTTGTGATATTATCATCTAGTCTTCTTACACAACATACGTTTTACAATTGTGGAATCAAACGCACCAAAGTTTCAAAACCATTATACGGAGAAAACGAAACTGCACAAGTGAATTATTACTAATAATCAATAAAATCTACAATTTACAAGTGGCATTGTTATTTGAAAAATACGCGCTTATTTTACATGTTCATTTTTAATGATCCATATTTTATGCGTATTTTCAGGTCGATGGTAAAAATACTCTTGGTGAAAATATTGCGGACAACGGCGGACTTAAACAAAGTTTCCGAGTAAGGAATCAGTTTTACTCGAATTTGTAAAATGTTTCAAAATGTATTCTTTTGAAACAGAACTCCAGTTAATCACAGGTACTTAGTGCGATAATTATACACAAAACGGTCCCAAATCAAGCAAATATCATTTGTCAATCTTTTTTCTAGTCACCCGCCGAGAATATGTGGAGTTTATAAATAAGTGTTGAACAATGTTTATTTATTATAGTGTCTACCCCAGCATCCCTTTTAGTCCCTTTTGACTGATCATTTTTTTTCTTGTTTGTTTAGGCGTACCGACATTGGGTAGAATCACAAGGACAAGAGGAACCACCACTTCCAGGTGTCAACTTAACACACAATCAACTATTCTTCCTTAGCTTCGCTCAGGTAAATACACGTATTCTTCGTACACAAATGTATTGTTTTGTTGGACCATTTTTTTGACATTATGGGACAAACAAGGATATAGTGATTTCCATATGAAATTTCAATTAATTTTAACAGAGTGTGCACGTGCGAAGATATACACTCTCAATGTATCTTCAACAATATTTCCTGCCGACTTTTTAGCGCAGCAGTTTGAACATTTGTTTTTAAATTTGTGTTCACAATTCTAAATTTAAATCTAAATGATCACGGAGGAAATGTCTCAATGTTTTAATCGGATGAAGTCTCGCAAAATAATCTTTGAAGTTAAACAAACCAGTCAGATTTAAAAAGGAAATATCTGCAGCGTGGGTGAAATCTATTTTAGCGTTCAATACATATGAAATAATCAACAACCTTACCTTAGTCATTGAATAATGTACACAACTTATCAAATAGCTATTTAAATGTTTATAAACCTTCCCGCGGGCCTGTGTAAACACTGAGAAGCAGAGATGGAAAGAAAATGTCGTCTTGTAGAACTTGTGGAACCAGAGGAACATTTGTACGACTAAAAATATCAGACGGACGTTCGACCATACAAGAAAATGGAACATTTATTGCCCGCTACACGGGGAATTTAAATATCTTGATAGCCTTTGCATGAGTTGGTAATAAATATGTTATTCCATCATCAAATGCTATGTTTTAGGTTTGGTGTGATAAAGAGAAGCCACAAGCACTCATCAGTAGTTTAAACTCGGATCCACACAGTCCAGCCCAATTCAGGTATAAAATAGAATAGGTGTAATTTTTGTGTTTCTTATTTTATTTTACATTTAATGTGAGAATAGTTCTGACAACAGCTTATTAATCACTATCGTTATTTGCACTTGCATACATTGTAAGACGGTTGAAGAATCTTGCCCGAAGCGGATTCGAACCCTGAATCTCCGCATCAGGAGTCCTTTGCGCTATCACAGTCCCCATGCATGATATATTCCGCTATCACAGACTCCTTTAGTTTGAAAAACATTATGTTGTTTATGGAACTTTGACATTAGTGTAAAATAATATTTTAGATAACATAGACTTAAATAGCTGATATACTTCATAAAACTAATGAAGGACTTATAGTTATACACAATAAACTCGCGCCAATAATAATATGTTGTTATAGCAACTTATTCCTTCCCTTTTATTGAAATTATAACATGTATCTAAAGTGTCGATGTAATCAGTTGGAGTGCCAGATCATTGAATGTACTAGTAGTAATATGGTTTTGGTCCGTAACACTCGACTTCTTAAATATTTAAAGAAATTGTAGTATTATTGGCCAGAATTATATGACTTAAGCACATTTCAATAATCTGGCACTCGCACTGGCTAAATAACTATTTTCAGCACGCATAATTTCATTAAAAATATACGGGTTGCCTTACAACACTCAGTCGTTTGTTAAATGAATATGTATTCTAAATGCCGTACTCTTCCGTACTGGCTGTACCAAGCTATTTTGTTTGGTAGCTTCATTGTATTTTGACCATTATGTTGTATTGGTTGGCGCTTTTAGCACAAATTGTCTCTTATCTTGTTACAGGGTCATTGGAACTTTACAAAATTCAAAAGACTTCGCGGAAACATTCCAATGTAAAGTAGGATCCACAATGAACCCGGCAAAGAAATGTACTGTGTGGTGATGAAGGTGGTGTCTAGACATTTTATGTATCATATGTAATGTGAATATACTGCTTAGATCAATACAGGCTCATGTAAATCGTTTCCACATAGGCTATTGTCTTTGAGTTATGTTTCAATGAAACGGCTGACACCACGCACTATTAGAATGTCGGCATGTTACATCAGTGAAACAAAACAACAACAAAACAGCCTCGTGTTTAATATATAATATATTATTTATGTGTATGTTTGTTCCATGTTATGCAAATTGCATCATATGTTGCAAATGCAGAACAACCTCTCTCAGAGTGGCCTTCTTTTGAGCAACCAATGTAGTCATATCAAATTAACCTGATAATTTTCAAAGCAACTAACTTTTAGCAACACTAAATATAAAAGCCATCCAAAGAGTGCTGTTTAATATATATGTCCATGTTTGTTGCATGTTATACAATTGCATAAGATATGTTGCAAATGCATTATATGTATATACAGTGCAATCTATCAAGAGTAGCCCATTCTTGAGCAACAATCTCCCTTCATCTACACCATTTATGTCTCATATAGAAAGAATTCCCTATCAATTTAACTGTTTATAGCAACTAACTTTCAGCAACTTTCAGTGTCGCTTTTGAGAGGTTGCACTGTATTAGTAAACAAGTGAACACAATGGAATACATGTGTGTTATAGAAGATGAATACAAATCATAATGTAGATCGAATGTTAATTTGAATTACTCTGTTGCTTATACGATGTCAAGTTCTAAAATGAAAAAAAAATGTTTGAACAGCTTCCGGCCAGCATTAGCGTCTACTTACAGCGCAACCTCAATAGTAAGACAGTAACCTGAATAATATCGGTCTTAGTTGTGAGATGATGTGAAATTTGATTTAAATATGGGAGAAAGCACTTGTTTAAAAATTGGTTCATGAAAATGTGGTTTAATATGGTGGTTATACCTTAAAGGTGATGTTTATGTAAGGATTTACTGAATATAGTTTTATGGTTGTGAATCAGAACTGTCAATTGTCAAAAGATGCGGTACGCGGTGAATAAATAAGTTGTTATTAGTTAATTAATTTCTATGAGTAGTGATTTTATCATACCAAACAATAGAGTTTTCAACTTATTGATGGTGATTGATAACATATTACTTGTGATAATAAAATAGTTTAGATATTGTTTAAGGAACAACACGACCTGGTCCGTGCAAAGATATTTAGGGGTCATTTTTACTGGTTCCTATACGTCGTATGATGAACATGTATTGTCGATTTGGGAAATATCAAAATAATTGGTGTTCTGTCATATTTGTATATTAAAAGATGAAAATTAAAAAAAATATATGCAGACATGTGGCGATTTATTGTATGTGCAAGTGTTCACAGCAAACTTCTAGTGTTTCGATCATATAGATATACTGTATTTTCCGGACAACAGGCCGCGGCCATTACGTAAAAGTGAAAATATCGAAGATGTGATCTATATGATATTCCAAAGCGCCCTTTCGATCTTTCTTGACCTCAAGCAAGTAATTGTTTGTAATATATATAGGATTTCATTGACACATTATGCCAGGTACTTGCGACCTGCAACGGACGCATAATCACTTGATGTAATTTGCAGTCATTCGAAAACATTCACTAAACTACTTATATACTGAACACTACTCACCCATTGAACACAAATTATCTATTAAACACTATCACACACAACATACTATTCACTCATCCACTGGAATATAATCTACCCTTTTACATAACACTATTGTACCATTTCACCCTGCCGTTACTATTTCAAACTGAACTTTGAATGAGGAAGATCTGCATGTGCATGCGTTTGGACGTATGTTTTGGCGTAGTCAGCCACGGACGTCACATCTCGATACTGTCGCTGTAACGAACGACGCGTGTAAAAGTCGGAGTACAGAGACATGTATGCGGGGCTAGTTTTGGCGTAACAGTGAATTTTGAGCTATCTGAGCGGGCTCTTTAATCCTGACTCAATGCAGTAGCGTAATGTGAAAGTCAAACTATGACCACATTATCAGTAGCTTTATCACATGGAAAAAAACTGGATTGACACTCTTGACTGCTGTTCTTCAATTCGCGGAATGTTACATTAGGTGTACTTGGAAAATGGAAGTGTTTGACATATATAAAATAAAATACGTATACCGATGAAATTAACAATATCTTATAAATAAGAACATCCAAATCAGCATGATCTTGAAAACTCCATTAAACACTGAACTATTGCACTGATTCTGCGATCTCACTGCAACAGGCATCAACATTGATATATGAAGGTAACCTATAACTTGGACCGTCTGTCAATAGAATATGAATACGGCACTCATTACCAATTTCCATAATTGGGAGTAATAACATGACCTGCTTATAGTGTAACACAATTTAGATGTATTGCAACCAACTATTGGAGTATATATAAAGGTATTGTAATTAAATATAGGTTTGGTTCGTTACATTTATAGCAAATTATCGGTGATTCTAGATTTCAATGCATGCTGGATTAGAATCGATTATATTGCTAAGAGACTGACATAGTGAAATAAAGATACTACTACTAGTGCATTCATTCCTGAGCAAACAAAAAAAAACTCTTTAACCGGCTAAGAAATCGATGCGTAAACGCAACATAAGACCATACAGAAACAGGTCTGTTACGGCGTAAGATGTTCCGTTCAGATAGATGAGTTTTACTGTCTCGGGTATGCTGTTGTAATCGAGTGTTTGTAAATAGAAAAAAAAAGACCAAAGTTAATTTTTTCTAGGACAACCCAATTGATAATATGTAGATTAGGAAAACACTCAGATATTTTAACTAGCAGGATTATTTTACATACTAAGCATCATATTTTGACTATGTATACACATTTATATCCTGTAACCATTGATTGATTCTCTTTTCTTTTCTTTTTTTGTTGTTAAATATTATAATTGCGTTCTGTATGTTTGTGTGTAGGGTCTTTGCCATAGTATATTGTAAATGGCCAAAGGCTATTAATTGCCGAATGCCAATAAATGTATGTATGTATTATAATTTTGATTGAATATTACTGTGTAAATGTTTGGTGACAATATTGTAAACTCAGATATTTTGGCAAGTCCAATATTGTTTTCGTGGACTCGAAATTATTAGGTTGTTTCACGCGTTAATGTTTGCGTGTTTCTACTTTCAGTCTTTTCAAAAATGAACAAAACGTGAAAGGTAAATTCATTTATTGTGCAATTATTGATGAAAATAAATATCCCGCAAAATAAGCAAAAATTGACTACTTGCGAGATCTACTAACCTCAACGCAATTTACAGAGAAATTGGTCGAACTACAATGTCTATTAGGCGAAAGTTTATAATATTTAAATATTGGTTATAAATATTAAAGTTAAATAACCGGTCATTGTTATTCAAAACATATAATATGCTTAAAACATATGTAGATAATGTTTTTGTATATAATAATCGGGCGTTTCAAGTAAAACGTATTATTGATGAATGTGGGTTATCATTTATATGGCTAAACCAATGCGAAATGTCAATTAATTATAACCAATTAAAACAACGAATATTAGATATGTATTATCAAGGTTGGTACTCATCTATTAATAACTCAGGACGATTAAATACATACTTTTTATATAAACATTTATGTTCGATGGAACTATATTTTAACTTAATTAAAAACAAAAAATTCAGAATAGCTTTAACCAAATTTAGAACTTCTTCGCATGACTTGGCAATTGAACGCGGAAGATATCAAAATCAACCTAAACATCAAAGAATATGTAATAATTGTAACTTAAATATGATAAAAAATGAATATCATTTGTTACTTATCTGCCTAAAATACAGAAATCTTACAATTCAATACTTAAAACGTTATTATTACACCTGGCCAAACATACACAAAATTACGAATCTTATGTGCCGAAATCCAAAAACTACATGCCATTAGTAATCTTGCGAAATTAATTTTCTTTGCCAATTTATGTAGAAATCCAATCAATGTATGAAAATGATGTATTTGTTATGCTCTTTGAAATGAAAATCCATAAGTTTCTTCTACAGAACAAAACAGAACAGAACATAACTTTTATTTTCAAACACAGATTGCAAAACAAAATGTTTTGCAATAACATGTGGACAAATAATTACAATTAACGTATATACAATGACGGGCGCAAACACAAGGAGTTTGAGATGGGGATGGTGATCACACATATGAAAATTAACCTGATCTTGACCTTTTTTAAATGGGCAAATTCTTTAAGTCGCTGTTACATTATCAGCCCCCTTCTTCTTTTGACCCGGTCAAGTCCGAAACTATATAAATAAATTAAAACATGTGAAAATAGAGGTCACCATGATCAGATTAATTAGCCCAACGAATAATATCAATATAAAATTAGTGGCATCAGAGCAATGCACCAATATAGCATGTAACATGATTCACTAATACATTAGTCTGATGTCATATCTAATCACATAAATAATTTTCAAGTTTTAGAGGAAGAGATCAGGAGGCAATTATCAGTTCAGAGACATTAAGAGAAAAATAACAAATACAAATAAATAGTAGCACAAACAAGCATCAGGTAATATTTACAAATATAACTGTGTATTTGCCCTGGTTAGGGATATTGATATACTAACCAGGTCGCACGGACTGCAAGCATTTGTGTCAACGGTCTAAACAGAGATGGATTAATATGCATCGTGCTTAGGATTTTGGAGTAGTTTACATGTAGGCAAGGTGAGTCTTAGTTTGTACAAGTACACAAATTGAGAAATTCTTAGTAAGAAGATATTTTGATTTCTAAGATAAACATGATTGACAAATATGTCATATCATTCTTACTTGTCTGGTAGTTGAACATTATATTATATAATAGGAGTGCATATTGATACAAATGCATCATGGATTTATAAAAATAAATATTATTTTAATTTCTAGCTAAGTGACGCATGAGTGTGTAGATTTTTGATTGCTATAATCATTGTAAGATGTTTTATGCAATAAAATGATATTGTTTATCAGTGTTAAATTAGCAATACTCAATAATGATTCAAACATGTTAACAAAGTAATTTGTATGTTTTGCTTCCGAAGACATTAACACCTGTTTGTTAGCTAATTAAGATTATTAATTATCGTTAATATAATTTAAACAGCGATTTAATTGCTACCTGCAATATCATTTGTTGTACACTTTATGTAGTTATTCGTACAAACAACATGAAATATAAAATCTGTAAAAGACATACAAGAAATCAATTTCGCATGAGAAAAAATGTAACAAAATAAAAATTGAGAAATATTAGAAGGGAATATGTAGAGAAAAGGAAACTAAAGTGATATAATGACACACACTACGTTTTGCAAATATTGTACATATGTGCACTATTATTGTAAAATATATGAACAAATACATTATTGATGTAAACAAATAACAAAGAGCAAAAATATCATCATTTTCTTTAAAAAATCATGATCTTAATCAGTGTTAGAATACAAATACAATCCACATAATATTTCTACATCAATCAGGCATTAATAAAAAAGAGAATGTGTAGGCGTAGAACAGTTTAAAAATACACGAGGTACTAAAGCCCAAGACACAGTCTTTTGAAGATAGGTGTTGGATTCCATACGGAACGTTTCGTGTAACATCTAGCAGAGGGAATGTTTCGTAAAATCCGAACGCTAACCTGAAATTTACGAAAAAAAAGTACAACAATTGACATTTTTATCTATGAAGGTACACATCATTTTAACATCACTACGTTTTATTATTTTATTAAGAAAAAGATTGAAATATTTTCTTATTGGACCTTTAGTCATTTTCTTATGTCAAATACATTTACGTAAATTATACAGTATAATCAAATACAGAGGACGGTAATATTGGTAAAAGAAGTACATGTGAAGGTAAAAATGAAATGTTTTCTAGAACATGATATATTAATTACTGAGTAAGAAAATCCTTTGAAATGTAATTTTGATGAACTATTGTGAGTGGGTTCGTTGAAAGTATAATTCTTAATGGTCGTATTAGTTTTGCAAGCAAAAGCTGTATTAAAATAATGTATATACTTTCGGCAAACCAATTGATTCTCTTAAGTTTCAGCATAAGAAAATAAGTCTTATAAGTCTGCGTGGGGAGGTACTGTCTGGTGCTACCTTCTCTATTTAAGATAATGCATATTCAATTTGGCAGTTAAGTACATGCCTGAGAAACTACAGATTAGTAAATCACTATGTTACAACCGCTGCTCCAGTGCAGTCGATCAAAATCCGTCAACAAAGGTGAGTGTTATCATAGGTGTGTGTTTTCCCCTGACATTGATTTCGACTATAAAACATCGGCGAATACTATATGCAGCGTAGATTTGATTGCGAGCTAAGTCACAAAGTTGCGATTTTCTAGGAGCGCTAGTTGGTCTGTCAATTACAACTATTCAATCGATATCTACTGAAATAATTCCTAGAGTGCTGGGTCCATTGGTTCAGTGGGTTAGCGAGTAACGGGGATAATAAATTACTAGTTCTCATGTGACTTCACACATCCGGGCACTTTATTACCGTCCGCCATTTTGAAAGGCAAACAAAAGCTAAACACACAGTTAAACATTGGCTACTAAATAGAACAATGGTAGTTTCGTGTTGGGTTAAAGGTTGTTCAAATAGAGCAGATGGTACGGTGAAGCGTAGATCTTATATTTATATTTATAGATTCCTATAATAAGAAGAAATGAGGCAGAACAAACGGAAAAAACTTAACGAGGAACGCCGGAGGTTGTGGTTGGCAAACATCAACAGACAGGACGCGTCG
The DNA here is from genome assembly GCA_032209605.1 of Mactromeris polynyma. Classification (NCBI taxonomy): domain Eukaryota; kingdom Metazoa; phylum Mollusca; class Bivalvia; order Venerida; family Mactridae; genus Mactromeris; species Mactromeris polynyma. The sequence goes on along the minus strand of JASFXZ010000022.1, from coordinate 175,312 downwards.
TCCACTTCGTCCAAGATAAGCTCCGATCATTTTGTTAACGGTATGCTTTTAATTTAACACTTTCGTAAACAATTACCGTATTCCAATTTTGATCTGTTTTGAAATTATGAGCGTCAACTTTACTGAGACGATCCTAGTGTAACTGTACCGATACAGTGATCTGATATATCCCATATATGGTGAAACTGGCCAACAGAAACCTAGGACTGATTATGAAAAAGTTGTGCATACATATCCAAGGAAATGTTCTTGTCACTCATAAGACCACAGTTAGAATATACTTCCCCAGTATGGTACCCCAGTCTTCAAAAATACATTTACACTCTAAAGTATAGCATTGGGAAATGTCCTAAGTTGATCTACTAGAAGCTTGAATGATAAGACAATAAAATATAATAATATATCAGGTTTCCAATATTGTGAAATACTGCATGGTAAGGCTGTTCAATTTTTAATAAGGAAGGGTAAGAGCTGATACAATATTAATTATACAAAATATTCTATCACACTGACCATGTTAAAATTAACGACTTGTTTACATTGATCGAGCCCAGAATTATGAGAGGCCATAAAAACTTCGAAAACGTTTTATAATGTAGATAGCTTTAACTTGGTGATGAACATTACTACTGAAATAGTTTTAATAATGAATGTTTATGATGAAGGTGACTATCAGAAGCAATTTAGCACCGGTAACTTTATCATAAGTCAACTTTAATTGTCAATATGCAATCTTATTGAAAAAAAACCACATACAGATGAACTGGCTATATCTGGTATCTAAAAGCTACCTGAAATGTCCATTGGCAGTTTAAGTGCTTCATTATATGAATAATGTTACAACAACATTATACTGGCTGTATCAAATTATTGCTAAATTACAACATTTTATCACGATCAATATTACATTTCAGGTAAACCAACCAGTTTGTATGACAGAACCAATCTAGATTGGGCACCAACTCTGAAACTGATAGATTTACTAACCCCATCAAAATCAGCCAAGAAAATGGAACAGACTGAAACTGAGATTAAAAGGTAAAGTACAAAAAAATAATGCTATAAAGTACATGCTGTGTAGTCCAGAGCTTAGAGATCTTATTTCATGATTTGAAGATCCTAAATTACAATTGAATGAGCCATGTGGATATTTAGTCGCGTCTTCACAATCCGTAAATCAGACTGAGGTATTATTCTATATTCCAATACCGTGTTCTCATGATGAGGTATGTAATCGAATCTACACACATTCCGTTTCAAGTGAACCCTCTGTCAACATGTATGTGTTTGAGACTGTGTCAGCGTACATTTAAGGCGTTCTATTTCAGTTATCAAATGAAGAACACCATTGGTAGAACTTTACTGTCATACTTTCTTATTGCAGTATTATTAAATACATTTTAAATACAGTAAGCACACAACTTTCAAGTCTTTTTCACGTTTTGCTCTTTATTCACAGGGTTGGCATGGTATTTACCTGTGCGGTATTTACAAGTGGTAATTCCCGGTGTTCCCTGTACTGGGAAGTACTCGTTAATTTAAGAAAGTGAGAAATACTGGGACATACTCAAAATTTCAGCAAAATGTAGTCTATTATGACCAAAAATGTAGAACCATCAGAGTCTATCATATCATTAAAAACAGGATATTTAGGCTTCATGTTTTACTGTCAGGGGATCAGAAGTTGAATGTAAATTTCACTATAGTATCATAGTACATAATAAAAGCAATTATTTTGAGAGAGTGAGTGTTAAGAGCGGAGATTTGTGATTTTTTTTACTCTTTTGACTAGGTTTTGATTTATTATACATGTACACCAATGTACTGTTACTTTGTAGCATACTATTTAGCAAATAAGTGCATTGGGCTATGCTCTGTGTTTTGTGTCACTTAATAATCCAACAATAATCTGGTCTAGAGAGGGTATGGCATAGAAGTTAAACTTATGGTCTCAACAGGATTTCCCAGGAATTACCAGTACTTCCCGCCGTCCTGGGAAATACGAGAGTACCTGTTTATTCAAACTCAATATTAAAACCATCTCAAAATTAAGACCCAAGGGTGGTCTTATTATCGAGGTTTTACTGTATAGAGAAAATACATTTGATAAGATAAATTAATCTGGTAACTTACAAGTTGTATATTTATACTTCACAGGTACCAACGATGTGACATGCGTGAGAAAAGGAAAGAACAACACAGCGTGGCAAGGTTATTGTTGGAGCTTTCTAATGATGTTAGGCCAGATTTTGTTGCAACTCCCATTTACTTTGAAGATGAGTCTGCCGTGGAGGCTACAAATGGGTGTCAATGTATGCTCATGAGCAAACTTGAAGAGGCTGAAGGCAGTGAATATGTTTACGATCCCATTTCAAACAGCCAAAATGATTCGGAAATTCAGAGACTTATCACAGAGAATATGTTCTTAAAAAAGCAAATTGATGATCTAAAACTGAGTGGTCTTTAAGGTATTCCACCCATTTCCATTGTAAACGTATGGCTCAGTAAGCAAAATAGAAAACTTGTTACAAAATTAAATATCAAAACATTATCATTTATAAATAATTTGAATTATAAAAACCTATTCGAAATTCCTTCAACTTTGTTCTAAATCAAATAACTGCAATAATTTAAAAAAAATGATTTTTTTTCATAAAGGGAGGTAATTCAGTGGCATTATACAGAAAATCAATAATTAAGTTATTAAGAGACCAAAATTCATTGATTTTGTTGCACAGTCAATATGATTATGTTTTCAACAATGGTAAGTTAAAATTCCCAGAAAAAATAATACTTTTGTGAAAAAGCAAACAAAACCTTTAGAAGTGTAACTTTTTCTCAGAGAAATATGCACGTCATTCTGTTCAAAATGAAATTGCGCTGTTTAATATAAACTGTGTTAGACAAACGACCCTTTTGGTATACCACACTCGAAAGATGTCCTCAGAAGAATGCAGAACAGCATTCAATATCAAGACTAAACGGGCATTTTGTGCAGATATTATTGTTTATTTTTCATAAAATGTTACAATATGGCGTAAAGTTGTACGACTTATTGTATTATATATTAAACATTAATAATCAGAAGTATAACGAACACATTTTTTAAATTATTTTAATTTGTTCCAGCCGCTCAGTACGGTCACGCATTTCTCGTCTGTACCGCATTTAACATTAGTTTTACGCTCCCACACAGCGCTTTGATTCCACTACCATTACATTCACACGCTGCTGTATTACCGATTATATTTTGATATTTGACCTTTATAACCTTTCTGATATAACCAATGATATAGTCGCAGTAAACGAAATCGCCGTTCGTTCCTGATACTAAATTTCATTGGTCGACACGATCACTGAGTTTAAAATAGATGGGTATTTTCCAGTGTTAGAACCAATCAAATATGTACACAATGTATAGCCTTTCGTGTCGAGGGAAATATTGACTATCTAGCTAATCGGTTTATCTCATGTCATTTAGCATTACAGAAGGCGTGTTTTGTTCTTCCGTCGAGGATTGTACTGATAGGTATTACAAATAGCGTGGCGAATTTGAGTAACAAAATGCCAAGTAACGATATGACGCATTTTAAAATATACTCAGATTCTGCATCGACAGCTGTTTAAATGACTTAAAATCACTACACAGGCATCGGAATATGTTTGACGGTACACATCATTTTAACATCACTGCGTTTTATTATTTTATTCATCTTTTAGCTTATTGATTTATTTCTTCATTTTATTTTAAAGCTCTGAAAAAGTGTCCAAGAACCTAACTTGTTAAAACTACTCGCTACACACTGTCGAGTTTTGTGAAAGTGCGAACATGCGCCATAAACGGTCTTTCGCGGCAATATGAAAAAGATTTGCATCGCTAATTCAGCTAACGGGTAAATATTTACGTCAATGCCAGAAACATTTGGACAACATTGCGTTGCCTGATCAGCTAAATCAATTCTACATGGAATAGTTTTGTGGATATTTGATATTAAATGATCAGCAAAACATAAGACAAGATTCTCCCTTGATGACGTTGCAACAAAGCGACTTACCATACGAATACGAGTGCAAGTCGTGCAGTAGATTTACTTATTGCAAATGTACAAGTATTGGTGATCTTACGTACTATGTATTTACGAAATTGTATGATGCAGTTGTATGGCCTGTTGTAAGTTATAATGCTCCTCTATGGGGATTCCGTTCATACCTTTGTATTGATGTCGTACGTAACAGGACACACATATTTGTCCTAGGTGTTGGTAAATATGCACTAAATGTTGGACTGGCTGTTGAATATGGCTTGAAGCCTCCAATTTGTCCGTCAATGGAAATTTATTGCATTGTACTAATCAAAGTTAGCACTATGAAAGAATCCAGGTAAACTTACTAAACTCTGGGCATACAGTAAGGCAAGTCATGTATATAAAAACTGGTATTGTTATGTAAAGTCGTTTTTAAATGTAAGCCATCTAAATAGATACATTTGCAAAATCGCATTGTTAATAGTGTGTGCAAGATGTCGAGACTGTGTCACTGAATAACTTTGTTAATGAATGGCATACTAATTTACAGAATATAACAGGTCCGTCTGGGCACGGTAGAAATTAATATAAGGCTTTACAGGTTTTTTAAATCTGAATATAAAACTGAACACTACTGTGAAATGATTTTGCCACCTACTCATCGGTCAGCTTTCAGTAAGTTTAGATTAGGGGTTGTCCCAATTCGCATTGAGACTGGCCATTATGAGGGCTTGAGTGAAGAAAATAGAGTTTGTCCTTTTACTCTTCTGTAGAAAGTGAATTACATGTTACGTTGAATTGTTATGTTTATAATGATTTAAGAGAAGAATTAAACTCTAAAGCGATACTGTTTAACAATTCATTCAGGAAACTGCTGGATTCTGAAAAATATGTTTTACTGTTTTCCCATCAAGATTCAACATTGATTAGATATTGTGCCGAAACCTGTCGTAATATTTTAGATAGACGTCGTTTTTTTTTACTTTGTAGATAAAGTGTTTAAGTAGTCTTTTAACAAGTATGTACAGGATATTTTTATTATTTTAATCTAACGTTTCTGTATCAAGATATGTTTGCAAGAAATTTCGTCTGCTACTTATACATCGTGGTTTAAGTGCATGTGTGTTTATGTTGCTTTTTTCCTTTCCTTTTTAAACCACTTACTTTTCATAACATTCATACCTTAACCTTTTAACTGGTACAGTAAGTATTATCTTACTTCCATGATACTGGAACATTGTTGTCAGATAATGTAAAGTGTTCTTTTTTTCATATGTTATTGTCCACCTCTTATAATTCCTAATGGAATGGCATTGCGCTTTTTTAAATGTTTTTATACAATATATGTGTTATTGTGAATGTGCAATGATGAGATGAAAATAAAGATACTACTACTACGAATTGATTGAAAAATGTGTAAGAGGAGCAGCGATTATCACTAATCAGATAAATCATTATTTTTTATAATAAATATATAATATAATAATTACAAATAATCACAACCTTACAAATAAAGTATGTCTTTATAACGCCAGGTATTTTGGTTAATTATATAACGGTTCATCATATGAAATTGATAATGAACACTTTCAACCAGTTTTACATTCTGATGAGATAATGGTATATATTTGTAAGAATATTTCCAGACATGAGATAAAATATTTTTTTTTCACATCTGTGGCGGCATACTTTACATAGACAGTGAGAAAGTTTTTTATTTTCAAAAATTAAAAATACAACCTTTCATTTTTTCTATAGCAAATGAAGTAAGCAAATATCCTGCTTGGTGTATCAATTTCTGTTTCCTATCGCCTGAAAGCAAATGGAAGTCACTATTCATGAAATTATACGTCAATATATATTTACTCTGTCTCTCACTCTTACTTAAAAAACAAATAACAACTATTAGAAAAATTCTGGAAGTCTTTACAACGACTTACCAAAAACCTAGCCTTAATCGATACGACGATGTGATATGGCAATATATTCAAATAGAAACAGTACCTGAATAATTTGAGAGCATAGGTTCACGAGCTACACGGACTGCTTTTCCTGCATATCTAGTTCCTAAATTATTTGACCCTGAAAGTAGAAGTTTATGACAAATGTAATTATAACACGAACAAAGGTTACAAACATAATAAAAAAGATGTAAACTAATTAAAAGGGGGAACCTACAAAGGTTTGTGCAAATACTGACAGAATGATGTCTTATAATCTGAATTATTTCTTTTAGTTTGTCCTCCTATTACAAATCAACAATACTGACCACCATTTAACAAAACAGAATTGGGAACAGAAGACGTACATGCTTTAACATATTAACTACTTCTGGCGAAATTAAAATTGCCAACGAACGCACATCTTACGAAAACCCCGTTTGGTGCCTTTTTGGGATACGAAAACCCCTTTGGTCAGATTTTAGAAAGCCCGCTTCGAGGACAACATTTGGGTAGTCAAAAATGTAGGCCAAAATCAATGTTATACAGCTACGCTGTTTTCAAGCCATGATAAATAAAATATATCCAATGGAACTAAAACTTTCGAAAGCAAACATATTGTTCCTTCGTGCTGGATTAATTACAGTGTGTATGTTATGTACGTAATGGTAAATTGCCTTTTTTAATGATTAGTTACTGCCTACTCAATTTATGTATATATGTTGGAAATCAATGACCATATAGCGATTAAAAGTAAGGTTAGCTAGCTATTAAATCGATATAACCCCAGTATTTTTACTGACAGTTCCAAGGCTGTAATTCGCTGTATGGTTATTATTTCTTTTTGTTTTTTTGAATGTTTGTTATATTTCCCTTTCCCCTGTGCAATTCTTTCACTTTACATATTATTCAGGTTATTTCCTGCCCAGCTTGAGTCTATTGTTGCCAGCTGTCTTGACTTGTCCTGTGATCTTTTCCATCAATTAATTCCCGCTTCTTCACTGTCCTCTTTGCTTATCCTAGTTAATCATTATGGTCTGCTAGTCCATTCCGTGTGCCTCTGTTCCTTAACGTATGCACCCTTTACCCTCCTCAAGTGACTTATGTTTTACGGATGGTTGTTTTCCAGGAGATCTGTGTGGGGAGTCTTATGTATGTGGCGTTCCCTGTAGCAACTTATTCTCTCTTCCAAATATCAAAACATATATCATTTACGAACAATTCTAGCAAGTTGCAAGTCTGTCAATACTCTTAAACCGACGCTTGATCCTTCCAAAGGGATCCTGGTATGCACAAATATGATGACGTTTACCGCAGAGGGTATTTTGCAATGATGACGTTGCCGGCTGAGGGGAGACAAGTACGTTTACCGCCGAAGAAAATACTTTATCAAAAGATGAAATTTTGCTTTTCAAATCGTTTTTGTACCCAATAAAGCATGTAATTTTTAAAATAATTAATGTTAATCACCAAAGATTAATACAAGGCGTTCTTCGAGGCCATGCATGTTGGCGATTTATCGATATTCATTCTTGAAAGACTTTCGGTTCGACCAGAAATGTCATGAGTCCATAAAATATAAGTGGGTCGGTGTACTTTCAATGATTTATCTAGATATTCTATAATCATGTTTTGTTTTATATTACTATACTTGTACATTTCTTTTACTTTAAAAAACACTGAATAAAAGAAGCCTCGCATAAATGTCCATATATTCGGTCTAAATCGTTTTAATTTACGCATACCTAGTATTTTTAGATTTTTAAAGTCTGTGGTTTTTAAAAGTCTGGGAGTAAGCGTATCCACTATCATCAATGACTATGCTTTTTGATTTCTTCGATTTGATATCCCTCCTTTGAAAAGGCGACCAAGCGTCTCGATAATCATGATCATTGTACTCAACTATACTTTGATATGGATTGATATAAACTATGACATATATATAGTATTTACAATATTGCCCAAGGTACTGCATGTAACTATTATTATGTCGACGCTGGATATATAAAGTGATCAAACGCAAAGCGGGGAATGCCATATTCTGAAATCATAAATTCTATAGACAGCTGTAGAAAAAAGAAAAAGACGGGACACAAAAACAATACAATACAGACCAGGAGGAACAACTGGGAGTTACACAAAAACAATACCAAACGGACCATGAGGTACACACAGGGATGGATACAAAAATAATACCAAACAGACCGGGAGGTACAAAATAATACGAAACAGATCTGGCGGTACACACGCACAGTGAGGGACATAAACTCAATACCAAAAGGAAGTACAACTGGGTGGCGACACAACAATAATATAAAACGGACAAAGAGGTACAAACTGCGCGGACACAAAAACAATACCAAACGGACAAGGATGTACAACTGGGAGAGGACACAAAACAATACCAAACGGACAAGGAGTTTCACACTTGGCGGAGACAAGAACAACACCAAACTGATCAGGAGGTACAACTTGGAAGAGGCGTAAAAACAACAGAAAACGGACCGGGGGTTACAATTGGGATGGGATATAAAACCAAGACCGACATGAGAAGTGCAAGGAAACCAAATAATGCAGTCCTCCCAACGAATTATAAACCATGAATATGGAACAACACAGAACTGCGCTTAGCAGCATCGAGAGAATTGAAGCAATACAACGGTCTTGGAAATGTCAGTAAAATACTAGGACTTTAACCATTTCAATATCGCACTAATTCCAAACCAGTTGTTGAGAGATTTCTTAGGAATCATGTTTGAACGGAATATTTTGGTTGAATAATAGAAAGGGACCAATATGAGATAGCTAATTTGATCACCACAATACCTACATATGTGGACAAGTTATTGAGACGCTGCCAATTCCTATTTTCGGATACGGCTGTTATATTAGCATTTATTTACAATCATGTTTTTTCACAAAATCCCTTTGACTACCACTATATTATTACGCTTATTTACTTTTGAATATATGCCAGTGCCATTTTACGGGACTTACATACGTTTGACGTTTGTAAAACAATTGGTCGAACTCCCTTATACATCTTTAAATACTGTCCCAGCCATATTGGACAACCATCACTAAATTGCTCTTACAATTTATACAGCGGTGCATACTCAGCCGCGTGTCGTACACTTCATATTTAAAACGGAACTTGTCAGAAAACAGACATAAAATAACGTTCTGTCTGATAATTCGGCTGCTAAATAATGTATTGAGGACAGATTGTATGTATACACGTCACAGAAATTAGTGTGAGAATCAGTACATTTGTAATTTGAAAACGAGAAATGCGTGTAATATGGGCGAAAAGGCAGAGACGAAAGTTTGGATAACATGCTCATGTATCATGCATTTTTTCGTATTTTAATTCGCTAATTACCGACCAGTTTGATGTTTGAAATGATTTTAAGCGAGCATAATTTAAATATAAAGTGTGTTAATATAGAAATAATCATGATTTACAGAATTTTGTTTTATAAAAATAATCATAATTTACCGAAAATGCTTACTTGGTCAGAGAGAAAGATCATCCCCAAGGGGTTTGGGACAAAACTATCACATTCTCTTACATAATAAAGCAATGCCTTTTTGAGGAAAATGTCAATAACACAAAGCATTATTTCATCGGAACAAGCATCATAAGCTTTCAAGACCAAATGATTCAAAGACGTACTTAAAATATTTGTAAAGATATTTTCAAAAGGCATTTAGGTACCTGCACATTTTCTCCCCATATGTTCAGTAAGTCCATAAGCTGCTCCCTTCATAAAAGACTGTGCATCTGTCCATGATATCCAATCTGTCTCTGCAGAAGAAGTTAAATAAATATAACGAAACACAAATGCCTTGGTAAATGGCTATGTCGCTAGTTTAAAAAAGAGAAAATTGGTTGCTACAGGGAACTCCACATACATAAGACATATCCTCCCCACACATACCTGTGGTAAAACACCAGTCCTACGCTCCCACACAGCGCTTTGATTCCACTACCGTTTATATATACATTTCTTATATATAATTCCACATAGGGGAAGGAAAACGTAATATACATATAATAGAAATAATAACCAAATAGCGATTTAAAGCCTTGGATCTGTCAGTAAAAATACGGGTGGCAAAGAACTTTTATTGTCTGTATACTTAAATCCCCGAGCTCACGAAACAGACGTGAGGTAGCGGTAAGCTGTTTAGAATAATGAGTTATTTTTCGACAACATTTCAGATTACACATGTACTCCGCTAAATCATATTTCTGGTATCCATTGCCATGAAAACAAATTAAGAGTGAATAGGCCAACTTTATGTTGTCTGAAAAGTTACATTAAAGCTACATAGCCTAGCATTCTTCTTTTTGTCATTCGATGACACTTTTTCAGAAAGTAGCAAACGCCATAAAATGACACACACCTCAGAAGTTCCTTCGTTTGCTTTAAGAACGACTGTCTAGTGCAGAAACTTTTTCGAGGGGTAATAAAATTTCAGTGTAGTAATAAAAATCTTCACTTATCAATTATTAGTAATACGCCCCTTCACAACTACTCAACAGAACTGACTAGATTTTATTAATAAAAATGGTAATTTTATGCATTTCAGACTGCATACACAACAAACAAGTTTGAAAATTCCCTCGATGTTATGAATGTCATGGTTAACTTTCGAACGAGCGCTCGACATTTATAAATAAAACGTGGAAGATATAATACTGTTGAAAGAGAAAAAACACTGTGCAAAGTTTGTGACCATAATACTTTTAACAAGAAACATCTTTAAAAAAGATAAACGTCGTAGATAGAATGATGTCTTCCGGTATGCTAAATGAAATAATGTTTGCAACATGTGGAAAAATAAATTCGTACACAAAATAACTTGGATCTATATATACAATAATAATGGACCTGTATTATCAGGGTCATTTTATATATGCTGTTTTCTCGTAGATTCGAGCCGCTAAGCAGAAAAGTCATTGCAAATTCATTCAGTACACAGTTAACTTACATATTTTCATTTTGAACTAAAAGAACCATTAATGTTAACCATTACAGAGTCTGAAGCAACATTTCTTTATGTTTTGCAATGATACTTGTGCTTAAAAACAGAAGGTCAGTGATCTGGATCGTCGGAAAAAATTCTCATTAGATTCGGGAAATCTGCCTCGTTCTAGTTTGTAAATAATTTGATGACATAAAAAGATGATGCAATATTATGACGAAATATATCTTGTGCTTTTTTGCAATTTTGTTATTTTCTGACAAAGCTACGTCTGACAATAAATGAAACATTTGCAATACCAGATGATTAATATACAATGTGAAACGACGCGTTTAACGTGTAAATATTTGGACTAACCTAGCTATTTATTATGACTTTTGGCTGTAATTATGTCAAATATAGCAAGCTGGCAGTTGGAAAATATAGATTTTTGAGGGTCAAGAATTTGGTGAGAAAAGATAAAGAATAAGTTGCTACAGAGAAAGAATCGATGAGAAAGAGGCATACACCTCATAACATATGAACTACTTATGGCAAATTCGAAGTGCTAGCGAACGCACATCTTACGAAAACCCCGTTCAAGTGCCTCTTTTTGAAAATATGATTGGACAGATTTTAAAAAGCCCGCTTAGAAGACAACAATTTGGATGGTCAAAACGGTAGCTCAAAATCGATGTTATACAGCTACGCCACAAAGTCTAATATGATTTTGTACTGAAATGTCCTAGTTTCGTAAATATAAAACAATGTCTCTCAAACAGTTTTATATTCCAGCTACATACACTATTTTTATATTGTTAATTGCATTCAGAAACAATGACACTATTAAAACAAGGTGTTTCACAGCCATTCTCAAAGACACTACCAAAACATGTCGTCATTTTCGGTCTAATAGTAACATCAGATAAGAAATAAGAAATATGCAACGTATATGATGATTCAATACAAAACTGGAAACGCGGAACACATCTCATTTATATGTTATCTTATACGATCTTAACCCCATGGCAACGACTGATCCCCTTTAAAATGTAGTGTCACAACTCGAATTATAAAATATCAAGTTATTAGCAAGGGTCTCGTCAGGAGTGTTGGAATAGTTGGCGAAATGCACTGACACTCATCTAAAGCATGTAGATCTTAACCGCCAAATTATCCTGCATATTCCTGAAGAAAATTGTCATTGTCTACAAAAAAGCGGTTAGCATTTGGGACATCAGCTGGAAAACGGATTTGAACTGACATCACTTATGCAATAGAAAGAAACCAAAACTAAATTTGCTGTTAATATTTTTGAAATTATAAAATGTCTTCCTACACCTCAATCACGCAACAGACGAAATCATGACTTGATCAGTGAAGTGCGTGGGAAATGCAAGTGTAATGTCGTTATTTTCCGTCATCGTTCGTATCGCATTCCGTTTAACATCGACGATTTACGGAAACTGTTATAAGTTAAATAAATTTACATTCTTTTTGTCGAGTGTAAAATATTAATTACTGAAATATTAATTACAACTGGTACAAAGGTTAAGTTCAACAAAAACAAAATGATAAAATAATATTGTTTTCCTTAATGTATGACGTAATCGTGAATTCCCCATAGTAAACAAAATGGCGGCGTCCACAGAAACGCATGACAACGGAGAAAATACGTGAACTATGTGCACATTTAAGATGTGTTAGAACAATAGCATAGCAACTGAACACTTTTGTGCCGGTACTTACAATGAAAAATAATCCATTACTGATAAGTGTAACTTGTACAGAAAGTGGAACTAGACGTAATTTGTCAACCGCGTAAACCGTGAACAGATTGTCGAAGTCAGATATCATCCGGAACGATTATTATGTATAATACAGAACAATTTCAGTCTACTATCATCTTGAATATCAGACTGAAGACAGAAGACCTTTACAAGACGGTCACCAGGTTAGCTCTGAGGACAAAAAGGGGGAAATGTAATGGATGCAATACATCACGGGGCTGGCAACACTATCAAGTGCAAGTAACATACACCTAATAAAAGTAATTACCACACGACGATTTACAGCCTTGGAACTGTAAAAAAAATAATACTAAGGATTTAACGGCTAGCTCACACTTAATTATGTTCAATGATTTTCAACGCATACTTTGACTAAGCAGGCAGTAACTAAGCATTTAAACAATATAGAATAACAAATTCAGTTCTAAGCAACAAGCATCCTCAGTCTCAGCATCAGACTGACTTTGCTCTCAGTAACTAAATTATTTACATCAATATTTTCAAATAAAACTATACAAAAATAATAAATAATACCAACGTGCAAAACTTATTGTATATTATATATGTGTCTTGCTTTCGCGGCACAAGTATCCCTTATTGTTATCATCGGTACCAAATCATGTTAAAGAAGGCCCATAAGAATAAAGATAAATGTTACATGCTATTGCTGCCATGTAACAAAAGTACCACATTAATATAAACTATCCATTAAAAGGCTCTATCAAAGATTGATGTAAAACTAATTCAGAGTTCGGGAAATGTTGTCATTTGTAGTCCAGCGAGACTTCGCCGGTCTTTATCTTCAACCGATTTGAAAATAACTACTGCAAAAATTACTTATGCCGCCAAACATGCAACACCGCAAGGGTGTTTCTGAAATTGTGAAACCATTCAAAAACCACATATCGGATCTAAATTAAATTTCATGAACACAGAAGCACGATCGTAGATCGACATTCGGGAATATTCCACTCATTGTACATATTTACGCTTAACGAACCTGCGGAATTCCTATCCTTCCCAGAATAATTTCTTTTTGGAATATTTCTCCTAGAGCAAGTGTTGGTCTCAAGTTGGTTTCCGATCGGTTTGCCTGCAAATATTAACATGATATTCAATTTCAAAGCAATGGTTTTAGTAAACTAAAGCGCACTTCAAAAAACATTTGAACCACATGTATCTTTAAAAAGAAAAACAGATTCCTTATTAAACTATTCTCACTATTCTCTTCATTTAGTAGTAATGGAATACTTCTTAATTCTGATGCGTAACTTAAATAATAACGTATTATCAATGTATCCTACATGTTGATTGATATATCACACATAACATACCGTAGGTCAAAGACGCGAAAAAGTGAGGGAACAGTACTCCAAGAACAACATATCTATCTAATTAATTTTAAATTCTTTTGAGAAGCTCGAGCATAGATGAAACATTCAGTTATACCCTACTCCAAATTGATATTTATTTTTACCGAACCTGCGTAATCCATACCCCCTGCAGGTTTGCGTGGAGATACAGGGTCGCCATCAACGCCGATGATAAGCAAGTGTTTATCTGGTATTTCTAGAATAGATTCTTCATCAACTATCGCATAGTAGCCATCGATCTCGGCGTGTATTTCGATCGTATCATACTTTTTTATTTCAAGTTTCTTTATACCTAGAAGTAAACACAAATAAATCAATAAAATTAGAAGCAGTAAATGTGATGTAATGTCGATAACATGACATTGGCAAATCGGTAGTGCTTACAACTAAGTGAGGGGAATGTTGAAAGTGGAAAGCACGACTTCTGAACAACTTTATAAATTTGAACAGAATGTTCTCATTATTAGAAATACTGTTGTTTCAGCCATTTTATGTAGTCAAAAGTCAATGCTAAAACTCAAATTAACTGCCACTTTATTTTTCATATAAAATACTGGATATTCTGTGCGTATCAGATGATTAATTTCAAAATGGAATGGAAGATCACATAATGTGGTGCTAATATTTTAACGCAATTGTCGAGAGAGATCGAGAGAGAGAGAGAGAGACAGACAGAGGGATGATGAAACCCGTGAAGTGGGGACATTTGTTGTCTATTTCACCCACCTTATGAGGACATAGTCTGTAATGTGAGGACAAATCACTGTCCTCACTTCAACGGTAGTTTTTCTGAATAAGCTATGATCGTTTGACGTTTTGCAAAAATAAAATCTTTGCAGGGACACGTGTCCCAACAAGTCCGTATCACACTCTCATCACCATAGAATTATTCCGTGATTGGCTAGCAAGTCATTTCAATGAAAATTGTCGAGGTATTCCGATTCAAGCGGGTACCTTGTTCTCAGTCATTTATACGCTTATAACAACCGGTAGTTAAACCAAGCGTCTGTGTCAGAGGAAGAGGAAGAGGGAAATTAGCGGGACAAGATGGCATCGGGTAAGTCTGATAATCATGCACGTGTTGTAGCTTTTAAATAACAGTAACTTCTCAGGGCAGACGCATTTAAAGGCATACAGCGCTGTCAATTGTTGTTGTTTGTAGTACTTTAGTAGGAGAATATTACCAATTTTGTATGTGAAGTATCTGAGGAGAAAAGTGTATCTCACGAGGCACGACTCACGCCGTCACGGCCATTGTAAGCCCAGATGATGCAGATCTCTAGCTCACGGGCACTGTATACGACAGTTTTTGTAATTGTATGGGTACACTCCCCAAAAGCCTAGATTCGATAGCATTCGAATAAGCACGGACATCGACAAGTTTAACTTTTTGCCCCCTCCCCCGAAATCGGCCAGAATGTTTGACATTGCAATTGATATACTGCATTGCAAATGTGTTTTCGTTTTCTAAATTGATTGGTCCATCAGAGTTAACAAATGTACCGTCGGCTACTTGTCTAAAATTACGTATCTATTATTAATAATTATTACGATGGCAAAACAGGAAGAAATGATTAAGGTTCATGTAATTTGTTAAGCGGATTTTGCATATTACAATTCACTGATTTTTTAAGTAAAATAACAATGCAATATGGATTATTATATATCTAAATGTTCGTCTGAATGAGCAGATACAGATAGATTATTTGTTATTGACAAATAATATAATTTAAAAACAAAAATACTTAAAATGTTCAGACTTTTTAGAAAATAAGTAAAACAATAACAACATTTTAAATAATTTCAACTGTTACTTTTTTGATCAATAAAACACTATTCTAGGTGATACAGATGAAAGAAAGTCTAAAACACTTGGATTAACTCTTAAATGTCAACAAACAAAAATTTAGGCGCCCAGTGACATCATTTGAACAAGTTTGACATCAAATATCTACTTTGTTGACAAAATCTAGAATAAATAAGTTCTAGTACCATCTTACTATGATAATGGATAATAATGTTGGTATGATATTAAACTGAAAATTATTTCGGATAACAAGTTGGATATATTTTTAGTGAAGGACCCTTTTTTACCTGAAATGTCACTTAATTTTGGTCTATACAGCTATGGTAGTGCACTAAGGCATATATTAAACACCCAATTTATTCTTGTTACTCTTTTAATTTATATTATGCAACTGATTTGAGTTAAAATGTATTGAATTCCCAGAATTTTTTAATGCATTACTTGTAGCAATTGCAATGCCAATCCGCTTGACATGAACCTTAACAGGCATAAGAATGCATCGTCAAATTCGTTTTTATTACGATCGACGTACTCGCTACTATATAATGCTCTTACGGATCGCCGATACAGTATGTTTGAAAAAAACTACATCCGCTTTGGATTTACACAGATGTACACCACAGACTCGAGGATATCTATTAAATTGGTGTTGCAGGTTTTATAGAAATTATCCAAATTCACTCGCAACATGTTCTCGATTTATCCGTATACACATAAACGCCAGTTCATATGCTTTGTATACTAGTACGTGCCTTCTGCCTTTAAAATTAGATAATAATTTATTCAATATTTGACATGCGGGTTGTCACTGGATGCCTCAATACTGTCTCACCAAACGAGAAGTGGGGCGCTGCGCAAACAAAAAGTGATTTATATGTTAACTGTTATTTTCTTATGTCTTGTCATCATTCCTGGTATTGTTGTGAAACATGCTTTTGTAAAAGAATGAGTTATATCATGTCTTCAGTGGGAATTTAATTGTTTGAGTCAATTGTTCCAATCAATCTGATCAAAGTCTTCTATTTCTGTAGTCAACAACTATGATTGTAAAAAGAGTTATCTAGCTATTACATTGTTAATATCTCCAGCATCTTACCTCTTATAATGTCAACTTTGTAATGATGTTTAAATAATATGTGGTTAATATAGTAAGTTATCTACACATGACATTACAAAAAAGCACATGTATTGTTTCACATTTCATTTTCAACCTCTAGTTAGATCCTGGCAAAGCATTTGCATATATTAAATGAAATAAAACATCATAAATCACTACTGAGCCATCTCCATGGCCTGGGGTGGGACTGAAATCCGTTATCCGGGATCCTCCGGGATCGCTTTTTAAAAATTGTTCGAGTGGAACATATGTTAATTAAAGGGGGTGTGAACGATAAACAATTTAAGTTTGTCAAATAAATATAATTTGGATGCTTTTTATATTGTTAATGGGATATTATATTAAGATTGTAACATATGTTAATTGAAAGGCTGTGAACGATGAACAATTTTACGTTTGCGAAATGAATATTTTTAGTTCTTTTTGTGTGTGCATTGTTTTAGCAATAAAGCTTTTAACTGGTTTATATATATAAATATTGATAAAAGCTTATGCTTTAGTTTAAGTTATGCATACTCTGTTTAGTACTTAAATTGCATCAGGGCTAGTACATCTAGTATCTTATAAGAAATCCGTAATCCGGGATTCTAAATTAAATATTTATGCTAATAATTTGGCTGCACGGTAGTCTTATAATATTCCTTTATAACATACTTAGTATAATACAACCCGGGTCCCGGCTATCGGTTATTGACCGTTGATTACTACTACGATGTAGTTCAATTTATCGATCCCGGATTTTCCCACCAAAGTCCGGGATTTTCTTACATCCCGGCTATCGGTTAAGGACTGTTGATATATAACTCCTACGATGTAGTTCAATTTATCGATCCCGGATTTTCCCACCAAAGTCCCGGATTTTCTTACAACCCGGGTCCTGGCTATCTGTTATGGACCGTTGATTACTACTACGATGTAGTTGAATTTATCGATCCCGGATTTTCCCACCAAAGTCCCGGATTTTCTTACAACCCGGGTCCCGGCTATCGGTTATGGATCGTTGATTACTACTACGATGTAGTTGAATTTATCGATCCCGGATTTTCACACCAAAGTCCCGGATTTTCCTTAAAGTCCCGGATTTTAAATATAATAAGTAACAAATACTAACACACATTTACAAATCAAGTCAATAAATTTTATTAAGACACAGTTTGCATATATATATTACAGAACAAAACAGAACTGAACTTTAATTTCACACAGGTATAGGAAATATAAAATACACAATTACACATACTTCCTTCACACAGGTATAGGAAATATAAAATACACATACATCATTAACAACAGGAGCCATATCCATAAAGCATCTTAGTAAAAATATTTCTTAGCTAAGTAACTTAAAGCTTTTGACCGAAGTTGAAAAAATTACTTCCAAGTTAATTTTTTTACTAAAATGCTTTTTGGATATGGCCCCAGATACACAAATATTTTGGTTCTGGTTTACGAAATAATAAATTACAATTTCGTTTTATTTGTAAACAAATACAAAATAGGGGAGATGTTTGAAGTGGGGAGACACTCAATGCTCATTATATGATATTAAAGAATACATAACAGTTGTACATGTTGAGTAAAGGATATACCAGGGCTAATTTATATGGTTGCAGTAAATACATTGCCATTTCCATTGCTTAATAGTTCGATGTTCAGTTGTTCTACCAACACATTTTTGGTGGAACCAACTTTTACAATTCCTATTTCGACATGATATCATATTGTCTACAAAATTGGGCATATAAATTAATTAATTAAACTACAAACATTGGGATTCCTCTAAATGCTGTATACCGACTTCGAATAATATTTTCCACAGGAAATGATGTCATTTTTCCATTTTATAAACACATCACTAAATGTTCCCTCATATCATTCATTATGAAATGACTATTGAAATTGATATTCAAAGGATTTTTTGCAAAATTCGACAGCACGCGCAATAGCAAACATACCACAATCGAAGAAATCTCAGATCAAACGAAAGAACCGTATGCAAATATAAGCATGCATTATTAATAAATGATTGATAAATCGATGCAATTAAAAAGTAACATTCTATTTCTTATAATTAAAGTGTGCAAGCTATGAAAATAAAATCGCACTTACAATTAATTTATTTTTTTCAAATAATTGTATACTATAGCCTTTTCTTTTGATGTCCTAAGTTTGACTAGAGCACAGTTTCGTGTTTCTTATTCATTTATTTCATCATACATACATTTATTGGCATTTGGCAATTAATAGCCTTTGGCAATTTACAATATACAGTATAATGCATACCGGGTCCCGGCTAACGGTTATGGACCGTTGATTACTACAATGTAGTTCAATTCATCGATCCCGGATTTTCTCACCAAAGTCCCGGATTTTCTTAAAGTCCCGGATTTTAGTCCCACCCCATGGCCTGTTAAGGCTTTGCTTGTTGAACTTGTTGTGTTGATTTTATGTCAGAAGTACTCGTAACACAATAAGACAGCGGCGTAAACAGTTTTCTGTTGACAGAAGTAACACAGAAATTACAACGCTTTCCTAGTTTCAAATCGTCACAATTTTAACAAAACAAACCAACTGAATGTCTACTTACGTGCCAGTAGATCTACAGTAGATAAATTCCAGCAATAAAACAGCAATAGAGAATAATCCTAGTCCGAAAAACACTTGCTGTAGTTCAGAAAAAAATAATCATGTTTAGTGTCACTTTCACAGCGAAACAGTTACAGAATCTATAACTTTAAAAAATAAAACAGGTATGACCTAGTCAAAACAATTCGATGTTTAGATTGTTTTATATTTTTGGCCGGCAATTTAAACGTCAAAACTTCGAAAGACCAAAATAATGAAGGATAAATCACAGTACACCGTCATGTATATCGCTTGCATATATTAGCGTGTAGACGCGGTAAACGTAAATCGTGTACTGTAACATACATAGGTTTAAATCACTAGAAAACTCGTATTTTTAGGAATTATTTGATAATTTTTACATAAATCAATGAGGAATTGAATCCCCTTTTGATACATGTAAGTATAAACCGTCCCAGAAAAATAAAATACGGATGAAATACGAAAATCTAAGACATAACATAACTACATTCGACTTAAATCTATGAGAAAAAGCTGCTACATTAATCCCATGAACACCACCATGCAAGTAGGAAAGAAGCACTAAAATTAGGTCGGCTTTCGGCCATTTGTGAAAAAAGCCGTTCGTATCAAGTCAACTTTCCAATGCGTAAATCCACCTAAACCGAAACATCGGGAAAAAATAATGTCGTGTTATGATAAGGGAATGCATATATATTGTATTAAGGATCTCTTTGTTGGTCAAATTGA